>SSNP01000006.1:7673164-7828605 GCA_006937955.1 Pachypanchax playfairii
CCCCCCCCCCCCCCCCCTTAACCCAAAACCCAGAAGAAAGCAGGGTAAATTACCAACAGTAACCTAAAGAGGTACACACAAGTTTATTTTATTTCCCAGACTGAATCTTGATGGTTCGAGCTAAACTGTTTGTATTTCGGACACTTATCAGACAAGCTGCTGCAGGTTGAGGTATTTTTATGTGCAACTGCCAGCAGCATGACGTTAGACCACAAGCTGTAATTGTCCTGGTGGGTGGAGAGACAGACAGGTTTTTATTACTCTGCACAGCTCATAGATTAATGTGTTTTAGAATTAAAATGTCCATGTATTTTTGTTTAGTTTTTGCTGGTGTGACATTCTGCAATTTTTTTAAAACTATGACAATATTTTTTTAGTTAAAGAACCTTCAAGTAACGATTAGGTTAACAACAAAATACGTATGGAAGACTGTAAATGCCAGAAAGAAAGATGAATACAAAAAGAGAATAAATGCTTTATTTAATACAAAATTAATAAATGAATTCTTCTTTTTTTTCCTCTCATAATTATTAGGGGTCATAAATAAATTCAGACAATTAAAGCTCTATGAAATGTGACAAATATAGGTCTTTTCTATTACTGATTGTGATAGTTTACTTTTTTTTTTTTTTTTTTACCAATAATCACATTTAATTAACTTTCCATTATTTGTGTCTAATAACTCAATAATTGTAGTTGTTTCCCATATTTTGAATATTTCTTCTAACTAACTGTTTCTAGAAAAGAGATGTAAGGAAATAGAGATCAGTGACTGGCTGGTTGTTCAGAACTAGTGGAAATGCCAAGAAAAAAAACCAGCCAAGTATAAACAACAGCACCACAAATATTTAGTTGTGTGGTAAATAAGTTTCTGGTCACATTTTTTTTTTTACTATACTTTCTATTTATTTATTGCTTTTGTTATCTTATTAGTTATCATGTGTTTTTCTGTCTCTTTTTAGGGCAGCTTTTGTCTTCCATAGAAGAATTTAATCCAGACTAAGTCTTGGCTCAGTATGTGTGTTCCAGTTTATCAAAGTGAGTTGGCTCTGGTCTGATAATATTAACCAGATTAAGTTTGGTTTTGTGTGTGAATCAGAGTAGGTTTGATACAGAAAGAGGCTAACTGAATTCCAATTTGGTTTATTTTTAACAGACTTTGGCCAAAATAACCAACATTAGATTTTCATTCATGTCCAGAACAAGTTATTTCCTCAGCCTGCTGACTTTAAAGTTAAAGTTGATTCATTATTTTGGCTCTTTGAGTCAAACCTGAGCTAACGTCACAGTGTCATCCACTTGTGCCTGTTTGGTCTGTTTTTATTCACTCCATAACCTTTAAAAGTATTTTTTTTCCCCATAAATCTTGTATCTTCCATGCCAGTTTCATTATGATCTGAAGTCAGATCTTTTTTATTCGAGATTTACTGTGTTTCTATTTGTTAGATAAATAATTAAAAACACTGAAGACAGACCCCAAACTTCTCTGCTAGAGCAGCACATCAAGTGATCTTTTAGCTAAGCACTGCGAGGAGAAACATACGCTACCAACACGTTTAACGTACAGCAAATTCAGCCTAAGGTATTGATACTAAAGGAGAGTCCCAGAACTGAATGCAGAAGAAGCCTGGAGCAGTTCTGTATCTTTAGAGCAGATGGGGAGAGAACTAATTTTAGCTTTGGAGCAACATCTCTGTGTTAAAGAGTTTCAAAATTTACTAAAGTGTAGCTAACGCTAAAGGAATACAATGCGACTACATCCTGTGCAAATTCTTAGCTAACAAGACAAACACATCTGCTAGTTAGTGGAAAACTACACTTTAATGTGAGAAATCAACAATATTTCACATTATGACTCTTTTTTTTAAGAAGGTTTGTGCTGGAAGTAAGTAAATGCATTAGCTCCAGGGCTAGCTACTTAATATGACTAGTTATAGTGTTTACTGTGTGACGGAGGAGCTCATTACTCATCCTGTATTGTAATAGCAGAAAAAGTTAACCCTTTGGGTGAGTTTCCTCATAAGGACAATGTCTTTTATTAACATACAACTTTACAACCATTTTAAACCGTCTTTATTTAAAAAGATAATCTCTTTACCAGAATACTAGTCATACCTTGTGCATTACTGCCATCTAGTGGTGGTGGGTAAAAACAACATGTGCTATTTATAGTACAGTTCAGTCGCAATTCTGCTACTTTGGTGCCGAAAGGGTTAATAGAGAAAGCAAATCACAGAAAAAAATTATCTTTGAAACACCGGAAGTAACTGGATTAGTTTAATTCGGTTATTTGTTTTTCTTTCTCCAATGACTGTTCACGACAATTTTGACGACAAGACTAGCTGCAGCGTTAATGCTGATGCTAATACCAGTTTACCTACAGATAACATATATAATCCGCAGGAATGTAACATGGAGTTGAAGCTAAGTGAGCGATGAGCGCCCCCTACTGGCTGGATGCAGTGTGTATTTTAAAGCGGCCCTTCCACTAAAAACAATTTTTCTGAGGTTTCTGTTGAATCTTTTAGCTCCACAGGTGTTCTTACCTTCATAGTGGGTGTGAAAACAGGTCAACAACTTCTCTTTCAGTTTTAATCTCTCAAACTACGCAGGTGGCGATAACACCCGAGTTCTCCTGAGTCTGAACGGCCTGTATCTGTTTCGTCACAACTCCTTTGTTCTTTAGTTTTCGGGAGCTCCCGCAGTTGAAACCACGCCTAGCATGCTGCTGGCTAAAAGCTGTTAGCATAAGATGTAACAAACAAGAAGACACAAAGTCTAACCTTGCCATGTACAGCGGGGCATGAAACAGTATTCTTTGCTCTCATAGGCTAGTTTGTTAGCCAATCAGAGTCCAGCAAATTCGAACAATGCTGCTGACGAAGCAGCCTAACGGAAGGAGCCAGAACCACCCAAATTTTAACGCAGACAGATTGAAAGGTCTGTTAATAAGTGTTTCCTAACGTTTTTTAGATATAAAATGTTTCATATTACTGGTTAATACTTAAGAAATAACCACAAAGTCCTGAAATGTGTATGGAATGGCCTCTTTAACTCTTCTGCGTAACCAACAAGCCATTTTACTGACTAAAAACATCAAAACACACCTAATATATTAATTTACATGGTTTTTATCTTGCTGTTGGGTGTGAAATTTGTATATTTTCTCACTTTTAATTGTAATCAGTTATTTGCGGCTGGGAGACTCAGAGACACACATAAAGCAGGGAAAAAGGGGGGGAAATAGCAGGAGCAGAACAGAAAGCGTGTGCCTCACCAAGATATCAGCAAAAAAATAAAAATATTGTGTTTCCTATTATGTAACTGTCCTGTAACCTCTGACCTTATTCTAACCTTAACACCCAACCCTGACCCATTACCCTCACCTTGACCTGTCTGAGCATGTGTGAAACCTCGACTGCCGAGGCAAAAACGAATCAGAACATTATAGTGGTGCTTTGCATCTGTAGCTGTATATTACAGGAACTCGTGTCTCCAGAAATACTACATGGCAGTACTTGTAAACCTGTCTGTTTTGATATATATATATATATGTCCATGTTATCAGTCCAAGAGTGAGTGACCAAACTGGGCAGGTTTAACTTTAACAGGTCTTTTCACAGAGGCCATTTAACTACAACCGTCAATACGTACAAAATGAAGTGTGTGGGGGATTAATCCAGCATATATGCTTAAATCCAGCTGTGTGTAATTTATTTATAGATTAATAATAATACAATCCCCATTCCAAAAAAGTTGTATTTATTGATCTTATTTTGAATCTGATGGCAGGAACACATCTCCAAAAAGTCTTCCTTTAACATCTGTTTGTAAACATCTGGAAGTGAGGAGACCAGATGCTGGATTTTTAGGAGAGGTCCAGTTTTTGTTACAGGATTTCACCACCTCAGCAGTTATGGATTTTTTAAAGCTTTTGGGAACTCATTTAAAATTTTATTTTTTACGTGGGAACCAAAGATTTTGTCTCTCGTTTCTTCTGGATACTTGCATCCGTTTGGACCGCCCTCCGTTGCTAAGTAACGCCTGCAGGTGGCTGCTGTGACTCTAGCAGGTGAACCCGCGCCGTGCGAGTCGCAGAGCGATCGCAGGAGGATGGAAGAAGGCGCAGAGTTGTCTCAGAACATCGCTCACATCGTGAAGCGCCTCAGAGGAACAACTTTACACTCCCAGATAGAGAGACAAGCGAAAGTGAGTCGGTTAGCATCGAGCTAACGATGCTAACATGCCCCCAGCGTCCCTCCAGGTAACCTCAGCCCAACACTCATAAAATAACACTTTCTTTTATTAATTTTTAGGACTGTTTACATCTACCTGAGATCAAGTTAGAGTCTTTAAAAGAGGACGTTCGCACGTTTCTCCAAACATCAGGTAAATATTTGCTTTGGTGACATTTGTTGATCGTGTAAAACACCGCAGTGATGATGATGATGATGATGATGATGATGATGCGTTCCTGTTGCTTTTCAGGTTGGGAGAAAAGGCTGCAGAATGCAGTGTACAGAGAACTACATGTGTAAGTGACATCAGCCTTTATAACCATTTCCATCTCTCATAGTAAATTTAATTTAGAAAAGTTCCACAAATTCACTTCGACCCTTAAAATGAAGATACGACAATTTATACAATAAGTCGCCCACTTACAGTTAAAGTATGAAGTTCCACCTTTATGTTTATAAAGTTAAACATCTGATTGTTTTTCATGCTGCTGGAGATAAACACCAGCCTCCATCAGGATCCTGCATGTAGTCATCTGGATGGATGTAGTTTGATCATTTATTACCTCAGAAAGGAGGGTTTGTTAGTCTGTCTGTTCGCGGGAAAACTCAAAAACTCATGGCTGGATTGTGTTGACATTTTCAGGAAATGTCAGAAATTTCACAAAGAAGAAGTGAGTATATTTTTGGTGGGGATCTGGATCAACATCTGGATCCAGGAATGTTTTTAATCAATTCTTCATCATTGTGAGATAGAGCTGTTTTAGCATATCTGCATGTAACTCCACAATAAATGGTCTTGGTCTTTGATAAAAAAAAAAAAAAAAAAATACAGGGTGAGTTTCTAACAGGTTCTTCATGATACCAAGGATTGATCTAGATCAAGGGCTGATCTGGATTGTTACAAAATTCCAGATACTTTGATCCAGAAAAGAAAAAATTAGGGAACCTTCAGATTTTTTATCACTGCAATAACAACTGATGGTATAAACTTGCAACAAAACATAGTCGAGACTCTGAGGAATCAAACGTGTGCAACAGATTGGATGTTTCTTCAAAAGTTCTGGATCCAGAAGAAAACCACCATTACTGAAAAAAGATTTTCACGAATAACTCTTAGGGGAAGTGAGGTGCTTGGTGGAGGTCTGCGCTCAACAACTAGTTTGCTTTTAAATAAAAGGAACAAAAGATACTAAGTGGCACAAATACATGAGTTTAAATGTTTAATCCCAAAGTATAACGTATAGATTACAGGTGCTGCTTTGTGCAACTTGTCAGCGAGATGATGTTCACGTTGTGTCTTGAAGTAAAATATCCAATTTACACTCCGGATGCTGTAGATTTTTCCACTAGATTTTTGTGGGATTTTGGACATTTAAACTGAGACAATAAGCTCCAGAACAGTGATGATGGATTTGGAGACAGTTTGTTTGAGACATTCAGCCTGAGGAGAATTCTTAAACTCTGAAATCTGGATGAAGCAGTTTTTTACTGAAACATGTTGTACCTGTGGAGGATGCAGTCTGACTGCACACCAGACCATAAACATCACCTAAACTTTCAGTTACAGGTGAACGTTCACATGCTGTCCTAACACATATTGTAACTTCTTAAAATGTATTTTATAAGGAATATGATGAGTTAACCTCCATTTTTAAATATGCAGCATGATGTTGACTCTTTAATCTGCCAACCCAAACATTTATTTCCCAGACAGCTGACTTTAATGAACTTTGGCTGCACAACTCAGTTTGTTACAAAGAAAAATTTTTGGGAATCCTGAGTTTAAAAAAAACGACAAAAATAACAATCTACGTTCACACCTAGCAAGTTATTGCTGGGATGAATTATGTGCCTGTCAGAGTCAAAAGAAAACAAACCATAAAGAATTAAATGGAACAAGCGTTACTTGTGGAACCAGTCAGCGGAAAGTGAGCTGTCACACCTAAAACTCACCTGGAGCCTCATGTGTGAGCATGTGAGAATCGTTTATTGTCAATACAACAATATACACAGTATACATTGTATTGAAATGCCGTTTCACACAGACCCTCCATGGTGCATTAGTAAAAGAAAGAAATTGGTAAAAACAAGAAATTACTAATAATTAATATTCAACTAAACTAAACTACGTGGTTCTATTTTTAAGTAAACTATTAGTACACTAAACGGGACCGGACAGGAAAACAATACAGTGCAATGATACAAAGTAAACATGTGCATTTGGTTTAAAGTACAGCGTGCGGGTTCAAGTTATTGCAGGAATATTGGACGAGACAAGACAGAAACATGTGCAAATTTGCCTAGTGCAAATCGGCATGAGGTAGGAATTTTCTTTGACAAAATACATTATACAATTCAGAGTGTGCAATGTGTGTGTTGTGCCACAGTCCAGTTTGTATGTTTTTGTCCTTGGTGTGCCTGTGGCATATTGTATGAGGGTTCAGTTTGTTTAGGTGAGTTTTGGAATTTAGGAGTCCATTGTGTGTTTTGTGTTGTGTGTGTGATTATGTGTTTGTTCAGTTCTATGTTGTTCGTGAGTTGAGAGCCCTTTCTGCTTGTGGAAAGAAGCTCTTGCAGTGTCTGGCAGTCACTGTTCTGATGCTACGGAACCGTCTGCCAGAGGAGGGAGGACAGTGTATGTGAGGGGTGAAAAGTGTCCTTCACTATGGTGCTCGCACGGCGGATCAGGTGTTTGTCTTAGAGTCGGGAGATGGCTGGGAGAGGGGCCCCGATAATTCTCTCTGCTGTCTTCACTATCCGCTGCCGGGACTTCTTTTCAGCGGTGGTGCAGTTTCCATACCAGACGGTGATGTAGCAGCAGAGAACACTCTCAATGGTCCCTTGGTAAAATGAGGTGAGGGTGGGAGGTGGACGACTGGCCTTCTTCAGTTTCTGAAGAAAGTGAAGACGTTGTTGCGCTTTCTTGGTGATGGTGGTGGTGTTCAGGTTCCAGGAAAGATCACCTGCCATGTGCAGAAACTTCACACTGTTGACTATCTCAACAGTAGATCCATTGATGTGCAGTGGGGTGTGGGCCGTCGGGCTCTTCCTGAAGTTAACAACCATCTCTTTACTCATCTGAACATTAAGAGACAGGTTGTTAAAGGTTGTTAAATGTTAAATGATACAGCTTGGGAAGGATTTCTCATCTGGTCATTTAATTTCTATAAATACTAATAGAATCCGAGTTACAGAGGCTTAAAACACTTGAGCCAAAAATGGAGGGCTTCAGACACGAGGTGACAGGAGACAAAACAAAAAATACTCGTTAAGAATGATTTAACATGTGTAATGCTGTGGCAGAGATTTTAGTTAAAAATAAGTCAGGCAAGTGAATCTTTATAAAGGAAGAATTTATTGTCATAAAATCATGCATGAAATAAGAGTGTTCAAACAATTGCAAAGGTAGATGTAAAAAAACTCTGGAGGTCACTGCAGCTTGGCTGTTCTTATAGTTTACACTGATACCGCGAGCTATCAGAATATGGCTGTCATAATATGTCTGAGACTGCTGCTGCAAGCTTAATCAAGAACTTTTTGTCACTGTGCTTTGTCTGTATAAATGTTACTAAAATTTGGCCTTCAAAACTCAACAAATCCTTCTTATACATGCAAAAAAGACAGTGTCCCTACAACGGAACCTTGTGGAACTCCCATTATTATTCATTCTTTTACAAAGTTTCTTATTTCTTTAGATATAAACTGAAGAAGTTCAGAGTTACACTGAGCAACTTCAGTGCTCCGGGTCGTGGCCGTGAGTGGGCGGTTCCTATGCTGCTTTACCAGAACAGATGTTTGTTGCAGCAGCGGTCGCCATTCGCTCCTATAAAGGCTAGCAGTTAGCTTTTTCGGCTCGCTGACCAGAGTTCGATCAATCTAAATAATTAAGACCATTTTTAATTTTGTTTCTGCACTAATGATAATCGTGCATTAAAAATAAGAAGCAAAATTCACCACCTTCTCTGACGACATCGTTATCTGCAAAGCCGATTTGAGCAACAGCCGTCTGAGACACGGTTTACCTGATCAACCAGGCCCTCACGTCTTTGACAGAATAACCCTAACCCTTACAACAAAGTTCAGAGTGTGCTGTATAGAAACAGTTATTATAAAGACGTTATTTTAACCTTCAGCATCATCAAACTATTCAAATAGTTTATCTTCAGGATTTAATCATCTGGTTTTATTTATATCTACATCTTATATTCCCAGGCAGCTAACTTCCTTCTTCTCGCCCATTAGTGTTTTGATGAATGTTGTGCTTTCACTCATGTTTGAGGACGAGTGACCCTCTTGGGTCTCTGCAGGCTCAGACGTCAACATAATGACCGCTCTCCCCTGTTACTGGCCTGCAGTCATCCCTGTTCACTCTTATAGGTGTTTAGACGAGGCCCAGCGATGTTTAATGCTCAAAGACTTTGAGTCATTCAGTGCGCCGCGAGCGGGCGCAGCGAAGCACTAAGTACATCTGCTGAAGATGTGTTGTGACTCATCGGCACTCGGTTTGTGAGGCACTAACGGTGACAAACACTCTGCTTTTAAAGTGAAACTTTTCTCTTTGATGGATTTATTTCTTCTTTTTTAATGAACACGATCTTTTGTGTCTTTATATGTGCACTCCTGTGTTTTTAATATTCCAGCCAGCTGCCTCCGAACCATCCCAGAGCTCCTGCGGAGCATCTCAAAGAGCCCCTGGCCTACATGCGGAAGGCTCAGGTCAGTCTGTCTCCTCTTATCTCCATCACTTCCTCTCCAGGTTCCTCCTCATCTCAGACTCCTTCATTTGCAAGTTTTCCGAGCTGTAAATTAAACGGCATCTGAATCCAAACACATGCTCTCCTCCTCTTAGGCCAACTGGGAGAAACGTGTTCTCAAAAGCCTCAACAGCATGAGCACGGAGCTGGAAGTGCCTCTGGCTCGGAAGGTATCTAAAACATGGTCTGCCACTGAAAGCTTTCATAATACCTGAGCTGTCTTTGCCCACAAGCTTTAGATCTTTTGCAGAAGTTGAAATTTTATTTTCTCCTAGTAGCGTTCTGATTCTTCCTGCTTCACAGAGACCTGCAGCCGAGCAGAAGGAGCTCACCAACAAATGGAACGAGATGGGCACGGACGAACCAGGTCTGCAGACATTACCCAGAGCCCCGAGCAATCTGCATGTTAAAAAAGATTAGGGCTGACGTGGATGTGCGTGTGTGTGTGTATTTAACATCAGCTTAATGTGCTGCTTCTCTAAACCAGATCTGCCACTTCCATGTTTGTTCTGTCAGGAAACAGAATGCACTCTGGAGTAACTTTACTTTCCATGTTTTGGTTTTAGGGTTCTCTTGCCGAAATGTAAAACTGTCACTGGGATAAATGAAAACACCTCGTAGTTAGAATCAGGATTTATCAGCTCACGTCGACCTGGTTTTCACTCCAAGTCGGCACGTTTCCAGAGAACACGCTAATCTTTTATCCCAGCGGTCCGACCGCAGCTCAGGAAGGTATAATAACATTTAGGATGTGCCGTCTTCTGGCTGTAAACACTTTGGACTGCGGATAAAGAAGCTGTCCAGACCTCTCGCACGGAGCTGTGACGCCCTCCCTCCTCCTTCCATCCCAAACTTTAACTGTTTCAGCAATGACACGTTGGCTGAATTTACAGCCAGGCTGCACAGACAGCAGGATGGAAGTCCCACTTGAGGACGGCGTCAGCTTCCTTTGAATTATATGAGCTCTGCCAGCTTTATAACACTGTATTTAAACACTGTGTCTGTGTCAGGTGGAGGATAAATAACGTTCCATAAAGACGTTTAAATGTGTTTTCTCTGCTGTAGATTTAACTCGCTTCAGGCCTGTTTATGCCCCTAAAGACTTTCTTGAGGTAATGAGATTCCTTCCTGATTATGTCATTTCTGTTTTAATAACGAGGTTGAGATCAGCTTCACCTCATCATTGCTGTCTAATCAGGTTCTGATCAGTTTGAGGAACCCCAACCGTGACAGCTGCGAGGACGTGAGCACCCACAGCCACTGGGGTCTGATCCAGGTTCCCCTCAACGTAAGGGACATCCCACAGCTGGTAGGCATCTACAAAGTTCTGTGAATGTGATTTTGTAAGCGTGCATTTCTGAATATGAACCGATCCAATACTTGGTGTAAAGACTTTGAAATGAGCAGAAGTTTTGGCTGCTTTGCAGAGAAAGGCCTACTCAGAGCTGAACCTGAACTCGGGGCAGCTGGGGATTGACGATGTGACAAACATCCATCCAGGTATTAACAGAAACTTCAAGAAAACATTGATGTGACAGTCATGTGGAGCATGTTATCTGAGCTTAACCTGGTTGAGTACAAAAAAAACACACAACAGATTCTACCAAGTTATTCTCCATTGAAAATAAATGAAGCCAAAACAGATGAGGAGTGTGTGAGAGTTAAGTCCTCCATGTGATTTAACAGCTTGTAGAACCACCGTTAGCAGCCGTCTCCTGTCTTCTCTCTTCATTACAACGTTGCTTCTGTTCAGTGAGGTTTGAGGCTCTCTTCAGGTTTCCAGGTAGACCATGTCGACCTGTTAGTGTGTTTGGATCATTGTTTCATATCATGACCCAGTTTGTCCTCAGCTTCAGCTGTCTGATAGACGACACAGTTAACTTTAGAATACTTCAATATGTGAGAGGAGTTCAGGGTGGACTCTGTGACTGCAAGGTGTCCAAACCATGAGTCTTCTACCACCGTGCTGACAGGTGATACACCTGTATGCTAACACACACCTTTATGTTAACTTACACCTGTACATTAACACATACCTGTATGTTAGTACACACCTGTATGTTAACAAACACCTGTATGATAAAACACACCTGTTTGTTAACACACACCTGCATGTTAACACACACCTGTTTGTTAACACACCTGTATGTTAACACACACATGTATGTTAACACGCACCTGCATGTTAACACACACCTGCATGTTAACACACACCTGTATGTTAACACACACCTGCATGTTAACACTCACCTGTATGATAATACACATTTGTATGTTAACACACACCTGTTTATTAACACACACCTGTATGTTAACTCACACCTGTATGATAATACACACCTGTATGTTAACACACACCTGTATGATAATACACACCTGTATGTTAACACACACCTGCATGTTAACACACACCTGTATGTTAACACACCCCTGTTTGTTAACACACACCTGTATGTTAACACACAACTGTATGTTAACACACAACTGCATGTTAACACTCACCTGTATGATAATACACATTTGTATGTTAACACACACCTGCATGTTAACACACACCTGTATGTTAAAACACACCTGTATGATAATACACACCTGTATGTTAACACACACCTGTATGTTAACACACACCTGTATGATAATACACACCTGTATGTTAACACACCTGTTTATTAACACACACCTGTATGTTAACTCACACCTGTATGATAATAAACACCTGTATGTTAACACACACCTGTATGTTAACACACACCTGTTTATTAACACACACCTGTATGATAATACACACCTGTATGTTAACACACCTGTTTATTAACACACACCTGTATGTTAACTCACACCTGTATGATAATACATACCTGTATGTTAACACACACCTGTATGATAATACACACCTGTATGTTAACACACACCTGTATGTTAACACACATCTGTTTAGTAACACACACCTGTATGATAATACACATTTGTTTGTTAACACTCACCTGTTTGTTAACACACACCTGTTTATTAACACACACCTGTATGATAATACACACCTGTTTGTTAACACACATCTGTTTATTAACACAAACCTGTTTGTTAACACTCACCTGTATGTTAAGACACACCTGTATGTGTATGTATGTGTTCACACAGACTGATGATCAGTTAATCAATACATCTGATGAGCAGCACCTGGCTGATTCTTCTCATCTTAACGCCTGTAGAAACAGGAAGCCTGGACTCTTTGTCCCTCTCAGATTTTCCTTCATAACTTAATGTTTGTTTAATAAATGATGACATGTAGGAATCTGTTGGGTGTTTTTGAAACTTCAGGTTATATTTGAATCATTTTGTGAAGATTAATTGATTTTTATATCATGTTCTGGTGTGTAAAACTCCAAAACCTGAAAGAGAGCCATGTACTTTTTACCGTGGCTGTATGTTAAACATTAACTTCATAAACTTACTGATCTTCTAGTAAAACCCGGGATGTCTCCTTCTGGTGTTTCAGCAGCCTTTAAATTCCCTAAAATACTCTGAAAATTCTTCTTGTTATGGTCAAGTTATGTGTTTATCCATCAGACTGTAAATGTCCTCTATCAGCTTGTGTTCCTTTGCTGTACCTCATCATGCCTGTCTGGCTTTTCTCAAACACTATCTGTAAAGGTTCGATATTGACATTGTTACAGTTTGCCCTAAAATAGAATCGCCTGCACGATGCGTGTGTTTGTAAATCTCACTGATAACTCAGCTGATAGATCTCTTCTGTGTGTTTTCTGAGCAGACTTGTTCGAAAACGACTACGTTCACCTCGGGAAAAAAGGTTGGTGTGTTTCCTGTTTTGTTAAACAGTGTAAAATACATTAAAAACATTGTAATGATCATTTCAGTGCAACACAAAAAAGTGAAGAAACTGAGAAATGAATGTTAGTGAATGCAACAGTTGAAAAAGAGACCAAGCTTTAAATAATTTATATTTATTGCAACTGATTATCAAAAAGTGCAACAAAGAAACTGAATTTTAACATATAATTGTTATTATAATGTAAAATATGTCAAAAGTAACTTAAAAGCTTTATTAAAGGGTTTCAATAAATAAATAATTTAAATTAAACCTACATCTTCTAACCTGTTGGCAGCTCAGACTTTTCACTGAATTTAAAAAGTTCATGTCAGTTTTACGACATAAAAGAGACACACCTGGTAGAAGTTGGTGACTGCTGTGCATTGATTTTCTTATGTTTGATAATGGAGTCAACAAGCTGAGTGTCGACACAGATCGATACCAGCGTCATGTGGATGTATCTGTGTCGTCAGAGCAGCTCACGACTTTAAACAGCACCATTTCTTTTGGCTTTAATTGTCAGCCAATTTCATAAAAGGGATTTGATGGTTGCTTGTTGCTTCTGACCTTTAAAGTTTGAATATGGAACAATTTCATAAAAGCTATATTTTTAAAAACAAAATCCCTCCACGGGGTGTTTAGAGGGGTGTAGAATGAAAGTACAGTATTTCCTTTAAACATCATATCTGAATTAAAATCTAATAAAATATTTATTCTGACGGGCACAACGTTGGCATTATGTTTACATCTACCAGCCAATAGCGGCACCCATTGATATATATTACTGGATTGGACGTCATGTGACTACCGGCATGACACACATACGCCATTGCTATGCATTCAGTCAAAATGACACATAGCAAACAGTGATGCAAAGAGGCACAAAAAGGGAAACAATGTTTTTCCATCAACGTCACAGTTACGACAACAAAATCAAGAGGTCCAGAGAAATCACCTTTCACAGGTGAGTAAACACATTTGAATAGAGAAAAATTATGCTGGGAAGCGTGAAGTGGGTCAGTCTTTGACGTGTTTAGATGTGTCAGTAAGTAAAACCACTCTGCTGGGGCGTTAGGTACGTTTATAAAACTTATAAAACAGCAGTTACTGGATTTGTTGATGGTAAATTGTTTATTTATGTTTTGTTAGATTAAAACTATACAGAGCAAAATCTTCCTACCCTATACGCATATTTTTCGTGAATAAAAATTACGCGAAAACCCAGCCACTAAATGGGTTTCATGACTTTGTGGTTATTTCTTAAGAATTAACCAGTAATAAGAAACATTTTATATCTAAAAAGTGTCAGGAAACACTTATTAACAGACCTTTCAATCTATCTGCGTTAAAATTCGGGTGGTTCCGGCTCCTTCTGTCAGGCTGCTTCGTCAGGCTTTGGCAGCAGCTCGTTCATATTCATTATTCGAATTTGATGGACTCTGATTGGCTAACAAACTAGCCTATGAGAGCAAGGTATACTGTTTTCTGCCCCGCTGCACATGGCAACATCAGATGTCGTGTCTTCCTGTTTGCTACGTCTTATGCTACAGCTTTTAGCCAGCAGCATGCTAGGCGTGGTTTCAACTGCGGGGTCTGATGAATACTAGAATACTAACAAGCAAAAGAGTTGTGATGAAACAGATACAGGCCGTTCGGACTCGGGAGAACTCGGGTGTTATCGCCACCTGCGTAGTTTGAGAGATAAAAACGGAAAGAAGTTGTTGATGTTTTTTCACACCCATGAAGGTATGAAGTATGAAGGTAAGAACACCTGTGGAGCTAAAATATTTAACAGAAACCTCAGAAAAACAGTTTTTAATGGAAGAGCCTCTTTAATATTTTAGGCACAAAATATTTGCGTATACGGTATATTTGTTCTGTGACTCATGAGTATATAAACAGGGGTGCACATATTTTTTTGGCCTGGTTCACATTTTTAAATATGTATTGCTGTGTCACTTGCACACAGGGATTGTGGTGCCATTATTAGGAAACAGCAAACGGGTACATGTGGTTTAAATATATTGTAATTCATGTAGAATAACACTGAGTGTATCAGAGAAAACAGACATCTTCATGACTTTCATCTAGAAACTCATGAGCTGCACCGTGATGGGAGAGATCAGCTGATCGCTGTCAGCTAGAACCTCGGCTCAGACTGAGAAACATATCAGTCAAGTAGAACAAACAAAATAAATCAGCGGGACTCTTCATTGATTTGATGATGAACCGCACCTCTGATTAACGTAACAATTAACACAGCTCAGCCAAACCAATGTTAAGTACGCAAACATGTGTTTCAAACATTTTGATATTTTTTGAGTAATAATACACATTTAAACATGCCAAAGGATTAAGAATTTTCCAAGCTGTAATTTGAACTATGATTTGCAAAAATCGGGTAAGAAATAAGGGAGCTAGCTTGATTTTTGTGGTTGATGTCTGCCTGTCCTGCACCTGAACAACACAGGTTTGTTGACATGACACAATACAGAGCAATGGCGCCAGAACGCGCATGCCACCGTCTACAGCAGCAAATCCAGTTCAATCCAGTAATATATATCAATAGCAGCACCATTGCAGTTTGTCTAATACGGTAAATAGTCCGAGGCTAGTACTGTGGAAAATGGCGGATTCAGCAAGTCAAGCAGCTGCTTCAGAGTCCCGGAGATTTCGACCAGAGAAGATCAAACACCAGAGTGAGTTTAGGTGAAACTACAATTGATGGACCCAAATAAATAATGTTCACGGCATCAAAACGCACGTTGAACCTGCATCCCAACGGCTGGAAACCTTGTTCTATTGTTGCAACTACAACATCCACACACTAGATGTCGCTGTAGTGTTCATGTTCTATATCCAACCTTTAACCTCATCTAGAAATCAGATTAGAATCTTTTGCCAATTACAGACAAACGTTTCATACAATCAGTGAAAGATTCAAGTAAATACTCCAATAAAGAAATATTGAAATGATATTTTTAGAATATTTATTGTCACAATGTCCGAGTGTCACATACTCTCGCTCTCACCTGGTTTACATACAAAGTATTGTGAGCATCATACTACAGAACAGGAAGGGAATCTGATACAATCACCGCAGTATTTAGGAACAATCACATGTTTTTCCGGTATCTTATAACTTGAATCAATCCACAGTAGAATAATCAGAAACACAGAGAATCTGAATCAGAGTTTTTCAACATCGTACATGAACCAAAACCTCCTCTGAAGGATCTTCTTTTCTCTCTCAGGTGTAGTAATCAGTAAGAGGGTTAGCGTAAACATCAGACGCCTCCAGTTCACCATTTCACCCTCAGCTAGCTTCATACTGGCCGCTGGGCTGCCTCTTGTATTACAGGCCAAGTGTTAAGTGCAGTCAAAAGGGAAATTTAGGGGGAAGAGTGTGTTCGTTTACGCTATAACTGGATAAGATCTTAATTCAGAGACTGTGTGTTTTTGGCTGCTGTCACGTTAGAGATTTAAAGTCAGTTTTCAGCTTGTGTTTGAGTGTTTTTGGGAAGTTATGTAGTAATCACAATTATGGGAAGGCAATGTGCTTATTTACTAAAAAAATGTTCTTTATTCAGGGAGAAAAGGATGTTCTTTACAGTAATAACATCTGTTGTTTTTCACAGCGTTTAGATTGACGGTCTTTGTTGTTTTCGAGGTTTTTCTTTGAACGTTTTCTCAGCTCCGACCTGCTTCTCTGTTAGGGTCGTTCAGAATGTGCAGATGTCCAATTTCCCATCCGTGCTATTCTGGTCCACTGTGTTTAAGTAAATATGGACATTTTGTGCTTTTCTGTGGACAAATCAGGAGCCCTCTTAGCGCTGGACGTGACGGCAGGCTGGTTTTATTGATAAGACACAAGAAAGGGATTGTAAAAACTACAAAGATGGTTTCTAAAAAAAACTAAATGTTGAGCTCTGTGGCTCAGTTAGTCTTTAATCATTTAATAATTTTTGGACAATTAATTTCTGCTCTGAGTTTCTGTCAAAGAGTCAGGAGTGTGTGGTTACCATGGTGACCATAACGAACCACTGGCAGCAGCATTAACGTTTCTGTTCATTTTGGTTTCTCCTTGTTTATACATCAGAATCGTGTGTTTCAGATTAACAGTGTCAAGTTGATGAACTTTAAGCAGTTTAAGCACCTTCACAATATCTTCTGATAATATAAAGGTTCTTGTTCTAATCCTTACTGATTTCCATGTGCATGCATTTCTTTCATTTTTTGGCTGAGTGGGGGAATTTGGAACACGTCATGATGGATTATTCAGCATTTATTGGAGCAGACAGCTGTTTTCTTCACCGGCCTCCTTGACCTTGTTGTTGTTCTGTCCAGTTGTTACAGAGCAGGACAGCGCCGCCGCCCAGCAGTACAGCAGGCGGGGTTGTCCCACCGGGCTCCGGGCCGACCTGTGGGCCCTCATCCTCAACTCCACGAACCAGCCGCAGGTACAGCAGCAGCTGCACACGCACAGACGCACACATCTACCACTAATTTTGCCCTCCAGTGGCTGCTGTCAGTGTTTGTTGTAAACCAGCCATGCATACACAGCTGCATTAATTCCCAAGCTAAAACTCTCAGCTGCAGCTCCCTTCTTCTTCTTCTTCTTCTTCTTTTTTTTATTGGCTTCACTGCCAGTACTTCAGCATCCCAGCATTTAAAAAAAAAAAATCCCACAGCATATGACACATAACACCAACTGATCTATAATTTCTTCATAATCTGTGTATTTTGCAGCGGTGCTGTTTATCTTAGCCGGACTCGGCTTGTTCTGTGTGTACAAATGTTAAGATAATCACATGCTTTCGCTCAGTCAGCTCAAACAGAACGCCAACGGCCAGAATCCTGAACCCAAATCCAGAAAACAGAGTCTCTGATTAGAAGATTGATTTGTTAAAGGTCTGGAGAGTGTTAGCATGGCTATGCAGCACGCCATAGGAAACATTAAACAGTGTGTGATCATGTATACAACTTTAAGTACAAGCAACTACTCCCACTAAGGGTTTTAAGAAATATTACCTTGAAAGGGAATTGCAGGGGCAGCAAGCAGTAAGATCGATAATCGCCCTCAACTATTTTAGCAGAACCTATTTCACCACCTTCCTAATGACGAGCTCCACGACGCCCCGGCGGCTCCTGCGTCCTCCCTCAGTTGTCACCAGGACCTTCTTTGTTTCTGCTCCCACATCCGCAGTTCTGATCATCGTCAAGACGCTTCCCAACTGTCGCAGGGGACGTTTTTATTGCTCCGTTTGGCTCGTACTCGATAACCTGTCTCAAACCGGAGATGTTTGAGTTTAAGCATGCTCTTGGAAGCACAACGCCTTTCCATTAAACTCGGTTTAATCTCGCTGTCGTCACTGAGGAGCCATAACGCTGATGAAGTGCGATCGGGGAAGAGACTTAAGGATTGATTTTATTATACATGACTGAAAAGATTTCACCTGCTGTGCCGTTCAAAATGTGCCACATAGGTTTAAAACATAGTTTAATTTAGTAAAAATAAACAAAAATTACACTATAATGTGGAAAAATTACAGACCGTCCAGTTTACATAATTTAAAACTCAATTTTATTCAGTATAGTTACGTTCAATAGATGGTAGTTCAGATTTTTTTTGTTTGAGTTTCTATAGAACAGTTATGAACTGCTTTAACAACATTAAACTGGAACAATATAGATTTATTATGACGATGGGGCCAAGATCAAACTGGATTACTGCTGTTTGAAAACAACATTAATCTCAAAGATATTTATAGAAAGGATTTATGAGAATAATATTTTATAAACCGTTAGATCGTTGATAGTTTCACAGCACAGAGTCCAGCAGTTAGTTGAGTCATTTCTGGTGCCGACCTGCATCATTTCCTGCTGCATCAGGTTTTTTTATCCAGCTGGATTTGGAACATGACGATTATTGCATGACGTTAAACCCTTCAAATCTCTGCCGTTTCAGGACATGATGCATTATGAACAACTGAAGGCTGGAGTGATACAACACGACCTGCTGGTTGATAATCTCATCTACAAGGTGAAGCACGGTTTCTGTTCCGTGTGTAAATTTCCTCCGATTTTTTTTGTGTTTTTCTTCTGATTTCTCAGATATCATACATGTAGAAATAAATAAAAATCAAGACGGTCGTGATAGTTTCAATGTATTTGTCTCATCAGGATGTGAAGCTCACTGCTAGCAATGACGACTATTACTTTGTGTTTGAAGATTTCCTCTACCAGGTAGGAATTCTTCTCCATTATTTCTGGTTAGAACCTTGACTTAGTGGACTGTCAATATAACTTATTTACTGTAATAATCATTTTTCTTTTTGTGTCAGCTCTGTTTGAGTTCTCAGGAAAAAACTTTGCATCTGTTTATCTGTGAAAAACAATGAAGGAAGAATGTTCTCCATTTCTTCTGTCAACCCATAAAACCATGTTCCTGTTTCTTTAGTTCAAGTTTCTTTTAAAGAGGCCATTTCATACACATTTCAGGACTTTGTGGTTATTTCTTAAGTATTAACCAGTAATATGAAACATTTTATATCTAAAAAACATCAGGAAACACTGATTAACAGACCTTTCAATCTGTCTGCGTTAAAATTCGGGTGGTTCTGGCTCCTTCCGTCAGGCTGCTTCGACTGCTTCGTCAGCAGCTCGTTCATATTCATTGTTCGAATTTGCTGGACTCTGATTGGCTAACAAACTAGCCCATCAGAGCAAAGAATACTGTTTCCTACCCTGCTGTGCATGGCAACGTCAGACATCGTGTCTTCCTGTTTGCTACGTCTTATGCTACAGCTTTTAGCCAGCAGCATGCTAGGCGTGGTTTCAACTGCGGGAGCTGCCGAATACTAACGAACAAAGGAGTTGTGATGAAACAGATTCAGGCCGTTCGGACTCGGGAGAACTCGGGTGTTATCGCCACCTGTGTAGTTTGAGAGATAAAAACGTAAAGAAGTTATTGATGTTTTTTCACACCCACTATGAAGGTAAGAACACCTGTGAAGCTAAAATATTTAACAGAAACCTCAGAAAAACTGTTTTTAATGGAAGGGTTTCTTTAAGGTTTGACCGTCTTGAATGTCGACAGTTAAAAATACTTTCAATTTACTCTCATTCATGTGACCCGGGACTAGTAGTCTCTGCTCTGTTAGTCTTCCACACCAAGCTGATAAACATGTTTACCTACTTGGCATAAAATAGACTTAGCAGCTGTTCGCATGTCTTCCTTGTTTGTGGTTATCAAGTGACACAAAGGTGTAACTAGAGCAAAAGCTGCAGCTTAATGTGGAACAAAGCTCTTTGTCAATATTGACTAATGGCAGACTCACTAAGAAGTGAAAGAATCCACTTATGTCAGAATGTTATTCTAAGGCTGATGAGTAAGTAGAGAAAGTTCCTAAAAGAACAGCTGACGATCGGTTTCCCAGTAGTGACTGAAGAGCAGCTGTATGTTAAATCTATGTGTTTGAGTGAACATCTTTCTGATGGTTGAGGTTGATGAAACAGTCGCTGTTTGCAGACATCTCGAACTTCTTCTCTTTTACCTTCAATTAAAGCTGCAATCCAGAGTTTTCCCCTTTTCAGAAGTTATGTACGTTTTTTGGAAAATCCATAAAAGTGATCGTCTGATCCGATTCTGTAATATGATGTAGGAAAAACGATATGTTTTCTTTCTCAAAGCGCCCCGTTGTCCTGTAGAGGCGCATTTGATTCTAAGTGAATGCCACACAGCGTTAGCCAATTGGTTCTACATCTGCATAGTACAGCTGTCAGTCAACCAAGCACGCACACGTATCCTGAAGAACTGCGACCGGTGTTTGCAAGTTGTTTACAACGCTGAAGACACGTGAAATTGAAACTATTAAAATTACAACTCAAACAGAATGTTGCAATCTGTGCTAGCTAGTAAACAGACATACACGCGGTGTAGCGTTTCCCTGTAAACAAAATATTTTCTTATCACAACAAACGTTCTTATGTCTTGTTTGTGATTGGTCATGTTCAGTGTTACGGCTGAGCTTCCATAACAAGTGTCCACAGCGAACTGAAACTCCAGCAAAAACACCTCAAGTTTTCTTATGTTCCATTTTGTGGTGAAAAATTTTTAAGACTTGTGGCTTTGAGTCAGAACCAGGGGACCTTTATAAACTAGCAGTAATAAATAGGATAAGGTCTAAATACACAGCATAAACATTTATACAGAAGTAGAGGAAG
This sequence comes from Pachypanchax playfairii, assembly GCA_006937955.1. Classification (NCBI taxonomy): domain Eukaryota; kingdom Metazoa; phylum Chordata; class Actinopteri; order Cyprinodontiformes; family Aplocheilidae; genus Pachypanchax; species Pachypanchax playfairii. Next base: position 7,694,212 of record SSNP01000006.1, read on the forward strand.
TCAAAAACTGCAATTTGACACACTGCCAGTAACTGATGTTTAACTAGCTGAGTGTGTATCTGCAAATAAATCTCACAACTAATGGATCATCACGTGTAACATCAGTATATTCTGTTTAATCAGCTAAAACTAAGCAGCCACATCAAGATACATTTCCCAATTTAAATCAGTAAAAAATAACTTTTAAACTTTAAACTATTGTTTTTAAACTTATCTTAGTGGATACTCACTGAAAAACATGTTCATCTTCATATTAGATCCTCTAGTTCCCCTATATTACACTTAATAACTTCAGTAATTTGGGTCTCAGCAGGAAGTGGTGTTCTGGTGATTTATGCTGCCCTGATGGAAAATGCTGCCATAGTACAAATTAACAACTTATTTTATAATGAGATGTCATTAGAAGTTTATACAGTATTCTTGTTTATAGTGAGTGTATCCTGTTAATTATTTAAACTTATTTTTATGATCCTTCCCAGATATTTTCTATATAAAAGCCCTCTGGGTCCTTGGCAGCCATTGTTGGGTTCTTCTCCTCTGGGTGTGTCCAAATATTTGCCTGTCACTCTGACAATGTAAAGAAAGTAAAACTAACATCATATTCAGTGTTCCTGTCCTGGGAGAATTTATTTGATAGGTAAAATGTATTTATGGAAAAATAAAGAAACAAAAATAAACGAAAAATCTGTTTATTGAAGTCAAGACTGTAGAACGGCACGTGTGTATCACATCTCAACAGGTAGCAGATTTGGACAGAACACCGGTTCGAGCAACGGCCGTCTGAGACACGGCTGAAGAAAAGTTATTTTGTGCAGCTTTAAACCTTTTCTGTTGATCTTCCAATAAATGATTACGATATCGTACACGGTGTTAGAACACCTTACAAAAAACAGTCAATTTGACTTACTAACATACTAAAGAAATGCTCCACAGTGATTGTGTGTAAGTATCAAATGCTGGCAGAAGAAAATAAATGTTTTAGAATTCTACAAAAATCAGACTGAAATTGTCGTTTTATGAAATGAGATTCAAGGTACGTCCCGGGCAGAGTCCCTGGCTCCAGCTGTGGGGTGTTTATAGAAGGAAAACAAGCTGCCTGAGGCCCACCACCAGCATCAGAACCAATAAAAATAACATTAACCAGATTATCTCTTGTCAGCAGGCAACTATATTATTGAGTAACAGCCTTGGATACTGGCATTCGTGACATGTGAAGACAAAATGAAAACATGACACCCCTTTTGATAATATGTTAAATCAACACGCTGTCACAGCAACCCCACCCTCGTGTCAGCAGCGCTCTCTGACAGCTGCTTGAAAAGGACTTAAGGAAGCCTGAGGAGTCCACCTGGGTAACAAGTTCTCCAGGTCCCTGTCTGATACAGACAAAACCCACAGCCTCAGTACAGTGCAAAGTTTAAAACCCCCTCAAGGTTCATTTTAGACTTTACTTCCAAGATGAGAGACCTGAAACAGGACCAGAGAGATGCCTCATCCTTTACTGGTAAAACAGGTCCTCATTAAGTTGACAGTTCTGTGTGGAGACAACACTGGCTCATCCCTTGAGTTTTGCAGCCATTTTATACCTGAAAGATAAAAAAAAAGAGTTTTCTAAAAATAAAGCTACTGGACTTCTTTTTTCTTCTTCTTGAAAACGTTTCATCTCTCATCCGAGACACGGTTGACATGGGTGACATCAGTTCTAACCAGGTTTGGGAGTTTCAGGCTTAAAAGTAGCTTGGACCGAGCAGCCTCATTAGAGTTGTATTAGCTTCTAGCACACCTGTTCCATCAAGGGGTCATAATGTCTTTGTTCCCTGAGACTTTATGAGAGGTGTTGTAGTCACCCGATCAAACTGCCAATCAGAAAAAAGAAGTCCTTTTGTTTTTTGGACACATTTTTTTAGGATTGTCATGTCCTGGACAAATGAGAAACTACACAAGCTTGAATGATCCCTAGATTAGAGTTATGCGTCTTCAACGAATCATTTTTCTAAAGATACTGGACAGAAAATTAAAAAGTGAAAGAGATCCATGTCCAGACAGAATCCAGGACTAAATAATGTCCATCAAAACAAATGTGGACGAGTGACATCTGCATTTCAGCTGCTGGGATGCATGTAGCTCTCTTTAAGTCATATTGGCCTCAACTGAATTCCCCAGCATGTCTAATCACGACTCCTGTTCATTCGGGGACATGTGGAGGCATCTTAGCTCAATCCCTGTCTAAGATGAACTTAACCCCTTGATGCCTGAATTTATTTCCAATTATAAAAAAAAATCACTTGTGGTTTTTGCTTTCAAGTAGATGTTAAATTAGTTTTTGACCATATCACATTTAGCTATAGCTACACGGCTATAGCTATAGCTATAGCTCTGTCCCTGATCGTTCTACTAATGAAACTAATGCTTGCAAAAGGTTCCTAGGCATGTGTTGGAAAGGCATCAGCCAGTAGTGGAGAATTACGGATGGTATTTTGATTGCATTTGGAGCAGAAGCGGATTTTTGCAAATTTGCGATGAGGGGTTAAGAAGGAGAATTATTGATCTATTGATCAAGACCTCTTTAAAACAAGACACGATGCAACCTTTACACAGTTCTAGTTAGAACATAAAAGCAACAGCCACATGATTCCTAAGCAGTCGGCCTGTCAGACTGATCAGCGTGTTGGTGTGAGAGGAAGTGAAAAGAGGGATCAGGTGAGAAAAAGCAGCACTTCTGGGAATCCAGCCGTAGTTCGTCTCACAGCCAACATCTATGTGTACTCAGGTGTTGCTGTGTTTCTCCCGAGACACCGCCGTCCTGGAGCACTTCAAGTACAACAGTGCCACTCCTCCCAAATCCTTCATCCACGGTGAGAACACTGTTAATTCCTAAATGGAGGCACCTTTACATGCTGAAGTGTCCTAAAAACTAGATACACTTTTGATTTATTTTAATGTCTGTTTCTGTGTTTGTTGGTGGAAAGTGGGAGATGAGGAGCATGCTGTTGTTTATCCTCCCAACGGTGAGCTTATGTTCAAATATTCACATCATAGTTCTGTTTATTATACACCTAAATAAATACCTCAAAACTGCACTGATAACACCGCCATGTTTACAACAAGCAGTAACTTTCAATTTCATATGAACAGGCGTGATTCCTTTTCATGGCTTTTCCATGTACGGTGAGTAACGCATATGTTTTTAAAAAACAAGAAACCCAACCAGAAGGATGTAAAAGAGTCCATGTGTGTTTGTCCATTAGTTGCTCCTTTATGTTTCTTGTACAACGAGCCGTCTAAACTGTACAGCATCTTCCGGGAGATGTACATCCGCTACTTCTTCAGGCTGCACTCCATCTCTTCTTCTCCTTCAGTAAGAGTTCCTACACGATAAACGATCCTTCCTACTGATACGTTTTGACTTCATGTTGTATTACATGTGGTCCTGTAGGGGATAGTGTCCCTGTGCCTGCAGTTCGAGCGTCTCCTTCAGACTCACCTGCCTCAGCTCTTCTACCACCTCCGACAGATCGGAGCTCAGCCGTGAGTCGCTTCCTTTGTTGCTTCCATGTGTTGCTCAGCTGTTAGATGGGAAAAAAGTTCCCTCAGTGAAAGTACGAGAAGTCCTCATTGTCTTGTTGTTTGTATAGAAACTATCCATCTTTGTTGTTCATGCAACATTAGAACAACATATTAAAACCTGTTTCAGTGTGATTTGTTGTATCACTCTTATGTTTGGATAGATCTGAGTTCTGCAGCCCTTTTTCACATCAATCAGAATAGATTTACTGTTTTTAATGTAATTCGTCTGAAGTCTGATGTAACATGTTGGTTTGTGGATCGGACTGCAGGTCAGAAACTGATCGCTGCATTTCAGTGAAACTCAAGTCTGTTTGTTCAGTTCTGGTTCTGGAACCAGTACATACCTGTTTTTAATATTAGTGTCATTGTGATGCAGAGATTTTTGGTGCAAGTAGCAAAAAAAAAAGAGAGATTGGAGATAAATTGCTGAAATGATCAATTTCCTGTTGATTGAGTTACAAGGAGCCACTTCAGAAGGGCTGAAGGGCCACATGTGGCCCCGAGCTGCAGCCTGCAGAACCCCTTGATAGATGTTTTTCACACACAGTCACTATCAGTTTCCTGTCCAACACTTATAAACTACTGCCATCTAGTGTTTATGGCTTGAATCACAGTTTCCTTTCAGCCTTTTAGAGCAGAACATCTGATCCTCAGTCAGTTTTAACAGGCAGGTGGGATTTTCTGTCCTCAGGTTGCGTATAGCCTTTAAGTGGATGGTTCGGGCCTTCTCCGGTTACCTTTCAACTGATCAGCTGCTTCTTCTTTGGGATCGAATTCTTGGTTATGATTCTCTGGAGGTGGTCGCAGGTCTGGAACGTCTCCATTCAAACTCATTCAACAACTCTTCTTCACTTCAGTCTTATTGTTAAACTCTGGTCTTTGTTCTTCCTGTGTCTGTCCCCCTGCACCCCCCCCACTACAGTCCTCGCTGCTGCTGTGTTTGCTTTCCGTGCCGAGAACCTGATGGAGGTGACGTCACTGGCCTCGGCTGAGGTATGTCTATCTCACATTAGACCCAAGTGTTTACAGGTGTGTTTCAGCCCCCCCCACTAATAACCAGTTCCAGTAACGCAGTCTTCTGAACGCGCACCTTACTGGTCTGCGTCACGTGTACCGGCTCACCAACTCCACATGTCCTCAGACAACATGTCCCCACTTATCTACTGTTCACTGTTGGACCTGCTTTGAAAACACATCTGCTTATGTATTCCTCACCCTTTGCCCTTTCTGCCCCCCCCCCCCCCTCCCTTCTCTTAAGGCGGGGGCCCTATTTGCTTGCTCATCTTCCACCTGCCCTACTTGAGAGAAGATATCATAACACACCGACCCTTATATTTAGAGCCTTCAGCTTGAAATTTTACACCCTCTTTCTAAACACGATAGGGTCCCTAAATTTAATCTCCAAGTGATTCCATAAGGACAGGCTTGGATTCTCAGACCCTGATGATCGTCATGCGTGTTGTTCTCCACGGTTCTTTTTACTTACCTTTTGCGTTGGAGGGAGAGTCAGGTTCACCAGGCTGCTGCATGATACACCCGTTCTGTGTTCTGACTCACACCGGGACATATTTGTGAATTTCGTGCAAATTTTTTGTCACAAAATTGTTTGCGGTTTAACCCAATTTTATTCCCAGTTTTCACGGTCAGATTCTGTTTTTTCTTTTATTTTTTTTTATCTTTAATAAATCACAATCCGGTCATACAGGATCCACCTCAGCCCCGCCCAAAGTCCTCTCAGATTTCTTGCACTTTCTGACTCAGGGAAGCTAAATAGAGAACGTTTCTAGACGAGTTCCAAACATCTACAACATTTTAAGAAAATTTTTTTGTAGACATTAAAAACTCTAGTGACACAAGAGCCACGACCAGCTGAGATACCATCTTAATCTTGTTTGGTACCTCGTTCATGTTTTTCAGTCTTTAGCAGGTTCAGCTCCATTTTATCTCTCCAGTTTACTTTTAAAATATTTCCCGCAAAAATCCCTTCATTCGTCGGACCAGTGTGTGTTGCTGGTTCCGAGAACCAGATGTAAATCTCGGGGTGACCGTGTGTTTACTGTATTGTTCCCCAAACTGTGAAATCGATTGGCCGTCCACTATCAGAGATGCTACTTCTGTACAAAGTTTTAAAGCCAAGTTGTACCTACACCACTGTGTCAGATCTTCTGCCTAGCTACTCTTTTTTTAATTGTTTTTTAGTGTTTTTATCATTTTATGATTGTATTTTTTTCTGTATTGTGTGAAGCACTTTGGGCGTCCTTTATTGGTAGTGGAAGGTGCTTTATAAATATACTGAACAAAAATATAAAGGCAACACTTTTGTTTTTGCTCCCTTTTTTATGAGACAAACTAAATGATCTAAAACACTTTACACAGACACAAAATAACCATCTATCTCAAATATTGTTCAAAAATCTGTCTTAATCTGTAATAATGAGCAGAGATAAGCCATCCCACCTCACAGGTGTGTCTTAGACTGGCCATCATAAAACACCACTCTGAAATGTTCAGTTTTGTTTTATTGGGGGGGTCTGGGGTCTCAGTAAACCAGTTAGTATCTGGTGTGACCACCAGTTGCCTCATGAAGACCCCCAATAAAACAAAACTCAACATTTCTGAGTGGTCTTTTATTGTGGCCATCCCATAAACAATGGGAGCAAAGACCAAAGTTTTGCATTTATATTTTTGTTCAATGTAAATGAATGAATGAATGAGAGGGTCGGTGAATGAATGAGTGGATGGATGAATGAATGAATGAATGAATGAATGAATGAATGAATGAATGAGCGGGTGAATGAATGAATGAATGAGCGGGTGGGTGGGTGGGTGGATGGATGAATGAATGAGCGGGTGGATGAATGAATGAATGAGCGGGTGAATGAATGAATGAATGAATGAATGAATGAATGAATGAATGAATGGGTGGGTGGATGAATGAATGAATGACCGGGTGGGTGGGTGGATGGATGAATGAATGACCGGGTGGGTGGGTGGATGGATGAATGAATGAGCGGGTGAATGAATGAATGAATGAATGAATGACCGGGTGGGTGGGTGGGTGGATGGATGAATGAATGAGCGGGTGAATGAATGAATGGATGAATGAATGAATGAATGAATGAATGAATGAATGAATGAATGGGCGGGCGGGCGGGCGGACGGATGGACGAACGAACGACGGGGGGGGGGGGGGGGTGGGTGGATGGATGAATGAATGGGTGGATGGATGGATGAATGAATGAATGGGTGGATGGGTGAATCAATGAATGAATGAATGAATCTGCTTTGATCTGATGTGTGTTTTCTCTGACTGACACCACCCAGGCGGTCCTCGCTGACCTCTCCACTTTGAAGGTCATGCCACTCATCCAGATCTTTCTGTTTGCCACCGCCATCTGAAGATCCTGGTACCTCCATGTCATAACCACTCCGAGCACGACTCATCAGTCATCAATGAACAGCAGGACGTAAGGAGAACCAAACCCCCCCCCCATCAGCTTTAAGCAAAAAGCCAAACCCACCTTCAGCACGTATGCACTATAAATAGTAAACCTCCCTTTATGACGCTATTAGATATCATACAGTATGTAAGTGAATCCCAGATAGGTCACGCCGACTTCATTAAGCCATACGGGAAGCCGATCCTCATGGCGGCGCTGGGATCATCTGAGTCGCGTCGCACGCAGCAGTAATTGTGTTGCATGACCGTGTGACAGGAAGCAGCTACAGTCACGTCTCCAAGCGTGTTTAATTTGCTGCTGCTGATGAACGACTGGCTGCATCAGTTTACTCCAACATGATGAAAGAAACCGTGAACCTGCACCAGCTGCTGCAGCTGATGGAGGATGATTTCCTTCTGATGGATGCCTTCAGTGCCAGTACGTTGTGTTTTTGTATATGTATGACTTTGATCAGGAACTATCCATCACGGTTTCGTTAACTGCACAGCCGTTGTAAGATGTTCTGTTTGTAGCCTGTAAAATAAAAAGGAAGTTCACGTTGACGTGCATCAAGATGTTTCTGTCAGCTGCTGCTGCAGGGTAAATGTTTTGACAGGCAGCAGTCATTTTTAAGAGAAGACAGAGTTGGGAAGTAACCGGAGGCGCCGCCTGCACCCCCTCCCCACTTCTGCCCTACTCCCACATGTAGCATCTGCTCTATTCCTCCTTCGTTGTTGCCTCCCCCCCCTCCGTCCTCTCTCTCTCTATGGTCTCGTATCAAATTATGCTGCTCTTCTTTTTCTCTCCTCTCCTGGTTTCTGCTCCATCCGCCACCTGTTTACGATCTCTCCCACAGCTTTTATCAGCCGTGCACGTCCTCTGGCCCCCACGAGTCTGTTTATCCTGAAACAAACACCGGTTGTGGCGCTGTGCACACGCCGCAGTCAGTCCCTCCTGGTGGCTGATGTGTTGCACTGCAGGGCAGCGCTTCGTCCGTCCATCATCGAGCGGAGGCTGGCCGCTGCTGACAGATTTGAAAACCGTATCAAGTACAGTCATCTTGTTTGAGCAGCAGTTTGACGTCTCTGCTCTTGTTGCTAATGTGTGTCTGTGATTAGGTTGGACTTTCAAACCATAAACCCAATTTCTTTCCTGTGTTTAAATATTATAGTGCTATGATAAAAAACTGAAATATTTAAATTAAAATGATAGAATTTGTTAAAAAGCACAAGAAAATTTGTCTTTGGTATTAAAGAGGCCATTTCACACAAATTTCAGGACTTTGTGGTTATTTCTTTGGTATTAACCTGTAATATGAAACATTTTATATCTAAAAAATGTCAGGAAACACTGATTAACAGACCTTTAAATCTGTCTGCGTTAAAATTTGGCTGATTCCGTCAGGTTTTGGGCAGCAACTCATTAATATTCATTATTTGAATTTGCTGGACTCTGATTGGATAACAACCTAGCCTATGAAAGCAAGGTATACTGTTTTCTGCCCCGCTGCGCATGGCAACAGCAGACGTTGTGTCTTCCTGTTTGTTACGTCTTATGCTACAGCTTTAACCAGCAGCATGCTAGGCGTGGTTTCAACTGCGGGAGCTGATGAATACTAACGAGCAAAGGAGCTGTGACGAAACAAGTACAGGCCGTTCAAACTCGGGTGTTATCACCACCTGCGTAGTTTGAGAGATAAAAACTGAAAGAGAAGTTGTTGACCTGTTTTCACACCCACTATGAAGGTAAGAACACCTGTGGAGCTAAAATATTCAACAGAAACCTCAGAAAAACAGTTTTTAATGGAAGGGCCTCTTTAAAAAAACAGCAATCACAGCATAGAATCAAGTACTTAGTCATGTTGCAGTGGATTTTACTACCACAGTGAGTATTTGAAGTAAATTATACCTGAGAATTTGGGAAATCTCTCAAGAAACAACGCCTGGTAAATGTATCAATTCTAATTCAAACACAGGCAAGAAAACTAGTGACTAGACAATCTGAATATCGCAATTTCAGCTTTCTTGAGAAATCTGGACCCACATTAAACAATCACATGACCTTGCAAACCCTAATGATCCTTAGAGATCTAAACCCACACAGAGGGGTCTCAATCTCCAGTCCTCGAGGGCTGCAAACCTACAGATTTTAGATGTTCCTCTGCTTCAACACACCTGATTCTAGTTAACGGGCTTCTGCAGGACTTGTTGAAATGCAGAGGATTTGAATCAGGTGTGTTGAAACAGGGAAACATCTAAAACATGCAGGTTTACAGCCCTCGAGGACTGGAGTATTAGATTCCAGGGCCTCACCCTTGAACCGGTGGGGTATCTACTCTGGAGTTGTGCTGGGTCAGAAGTGGTGAGAAGGAGCATGAGGGGTGATGGTAAATGTTCTGGGGGTGATGAGGATGCTGCACTGGTCTGTCAAAGCTGATTTCAGTTCTGACAATTCATGAGGCTGAAATGAGGTTCCGTTGCAGAGGGTCCGGACTTACCTTCATCAGTAGCATGAGGAACTCTGACATTCTGGAGGAGCTCAGAGTAGAACCGCTGCTCCTCTGAGGCGTTCCAGATGTGTCCCACTAGTAGAAGACGTCTGTGCAGAACCTAGAGACACTGGACAGGTGATGTGTAACAGCCTGGGTATGTTTGCAAGAGGTTTTCTCTGTCCCAGATAAGTAGAAGACGATGGTGTGATGCTGTACCCTACAACTGTTTGTCTTAAACACTTTTAAATGTAAAAAAAAAAAAACATCTAAGTTGTATTTAGTTATTAGACACCATGTTTGTTTGCAGGTGGAACTTTCACTTCACAACTTTAGTGCACTAATTCAGGTTCCAAACGTCTAAATAGGATACAGACGTGGACAAAATAGTTGGTACCCTTCGGTCAATGGAAGAGAAACACACAATGGTCACAGAAATAACTTTAATCTGACAAAAGTAATAAGAAATAAAAATTCTATGAATGTTAACAAATGAAAGTCAGACATTGCTTTTCAATCATATAGAGTTTTTGTTTTAAATCACAAATCATGTTTAAACGGTCGACCTTTCTAAACTTTTACCAGTGGTGCGATAAGATCTAAGAGTTTTATATCATACATGTGTTTTCTCTAGCTGCTTGTTTCTGTGCTGAGGTAGGGTCATACCCTGAACAGATGTACCCAGATGTTTCTTACCCTATATATTAAAATTAAATCTGTTAGTCACGCTTTTCTTCTCACTCGGGCCCTTTTAGCACAATTCGACTCTCTTCTCACTTCTTTTAATGTTTACCTATTAATATCACATACAAAAGTCTCCAAAATATCATTTTGTACATTAAATAACTGTCCCATTAAAAAAAAAACACAAAAGGCACATTTTTATTGTATTTTTTGGTGTGTTTTAAATTTTGTTTTGAATTCTTTTTTTGCCTTTGTACAAGCTGAATTTTTTTCATTATTTTATTTAAATAGTTGAAGGGCAACTATGAAGTTTGTATTATTTAGGAAAATAATTATTTACAATTTAAAGCAGTACAAAATAACTTTTACAACTTTGTGCTACAGTTTTGAAACTTGTCCAAGTGGATACTCACCAAAAAACATGTTCAGCTTCATATTAGACACTCTGGACCCTCTGATGGCTTTACAATGGATTAAATATTTCATTAATTCGAGTCGCAGCAGGAAGTGGTGTTCTGGTGATTTATGCTTCCCTGATGAAAAATGCCGCCATAGTACAAATTTACAAATTATTTCATAATGAAACAGTATAGTTGTTTATGGCGAGTGTGTCCTGTTAATTATTTAAGCATATTTTTATATTATTTTATATTTTCCTTTCCTGATATTTTCTATATAAAAGCCCTCTGGGTCCTTATCGGCCATTGTTGGGTCCTTCTCCTCTGGGTGTGTCCAAACATTTGCCTGTCGCTCTGACAGTGCAAAGAAAGTAAAACTAACATCATATTTAGTGTTCCTGTCCTTGGAGAATTTATTTGATAGGTAAAATGTATTTATGGAAAAATATAGAAACAAAAATAAATGATAAATGTGTTTATTGAAGTGAAGACTGTAGAACGGCACATGTGCAGAAGGAATTGGTCGCACATCTCAACAGGTAGCATATTTCTACAGAACACCGGTTCCAGCAATGGCCGTCTGAGACACTTTATTAATGAACATTGCTTGTGTCGGGCAGCATGTACAACAAATTGATTAATCTGTCTAGAATTTTGATGTGATGGAGAAAAATGAAAATTTTATTAAAATATAACATTTCAAATTGATTTTAGTTTGAATAAAACATTGACAATACACATTTCATACAGGCCAGTGACTACCTTAAGAAAAGCTTGTTAAATATGATGCAATGTATCTACCCAATAGTATTCCAGATAATTAAAATCACATAATTGATTATATTAATATTACTCCAGAACATGAGACATGACAACACAACTTTATTTCTGAGCATTTAGATGTAATTGTTTTTTTTTTATATATTCATTATTTGTTATGTAGGAATAAATGTGTAGTACTAACAAATACCACAACATGACAGTGGCAGAGACTTTTGACCTTGAATAGTCTTTGTTGCTATTAAACAAGAACATAATGATGACAAATCTGTCTCAGAAATCTTTCAATCATATTTCAAAATCAGTTTCTCATCATTTTTTAATCTTCTGTAACAATTGTGGCACAATTATGTTGTTGGCAACAGTTTATTCTAATTTGACTTTTTTGATGCCAAGAACCTGGTGTCTCTGTCCCCCCCACTTCTAATGTCCACTTCAGAATAAATCATAAATCTTGCTTCTAACATGTAAACAAATGGGACAATAAATTGACCTAATAAAAAATAATTTAAAAAACACTCCTCAGACCATTTTTTCATGTGTTGACTCATTTATTCAGTTCTTATCTTGTTTTTTCATGTTCAAATATTTTTTTTACATGTTGACAGTTTATTTCATGCAGGTGAGTGGGCGGGACTTTCAGCCACAGATTTATATTCTTATTTACACTAATACCTTGTTTACAACCACATTTCGTGATAATATCTGTGATTTTTAATATTAGACTTTTATATGTTCTTAACTTTTCTAAATAAATTATTTAAAACCCCAAATCATTTTAAGTAAATAAAATAAAAGAAAATGAGAGTGATTTGCATCACTTTGCTTTCCGCGCGAGCTTCTTTAAACGAGACAAAGGGAGTGCTTTGTGAGGCAGCCAATCAGATTCTGCCATGTTGGGACAGCTCAGCCAATCAGAGCGCTCAGCTGTGGAGGAGAAGTTAGATGGTCCGGTGGAGGAGTGGGCAGGCGACGAACAATGAAGCCGCTATCACGCTCATCCTCCCCTGTGCCACGGCGGGAGAAAAACACGAGAAGTTGTTTCTGGAGGCTTCTTGTGGTCTGGCCTGAAAGCACCTGCCGCCGGTGAGTTGACCAACAGCCAACCGCCACCTCTACATGAACTCCGGGGGGTTAACGTGGAGGTGGTACCCGGCTGAATTTCCCCTGGATACAAGATAAACTAAAACACCGTCCCGGATTCAAAGGCAGTTGCAGCCGATTTAAAGTCCTCCTCACTCACCCCTCCTCGTCCTGGTCTTCTTCACGTCAAACCAGTTTTTGCATTCCAAACTTCCGCCCCGCTTGGTTTTTTTTCCCCTTCCCTCTCCCTCCACTGGTCCTCATCAGCCGGCGAGCAGCTGATATGACAGGAGGATACAGTATCACGCCGAGCCACGACAAGCTGACTTAAAAAACTTCATTCGGAAGGTAGACGGATGTCGTGTGCGGGTCGGAGACACGGAGGAAGAAGAAGGAGACTATTTTTTGCCGCCATGGGATTTTCTTGTTGCGTTTAAACCCGGCGGAATCGAACATGCTGAAGCTGCGTCTGTACCCTGCTGTACGTGGAAGTACACACACCGATCTACCTTAAGGATTCTCCGTTTTTTTAGATAACCGCGGCTTTAACAGAAAATTACTCGCGTGTCATTTGGGTTTGTTTTGAACACGGAATTCCTCCGGAGCGGCCGTGTTATTCGGCTGACACAATTTTTAAAAAGCATTTATTTTAAAGGTAGATAATTAGATATGGGGGGCTCGGTTGTTGTGGCTTCAGCACCCTCTGTAACAGCTTGGAAAACCATTAGAAGCCACTAGAGTTGTACTTCAACTCGGCTTTTTCTACTAACACTCTGTAATACGCAGGTGGATTATTATTTTATTTATCAATAACACAGTATTTATCATTTTTTTTAGGTAGACGAGTGTTTTTTTTATTTTACATTTTTTTTAAATCTTATTATTTTCTCCCCTCCGGATTGATTAATCCCCCCTCCATCCCCGGATCTCAGGATAGGAATTCCCACATTTCGTCCTGATTTTCCCACCATGAGTTACATGGTAGTGAATGTATTGCTACGTGGACTCGTCATCTATGCGGTACTGGGCTTGGAGTGCACTTACTCGAATGATCTAGCGACCCGCTCGTCTGATGCTGCAAATGTAGCCCCAGCAGGTAAGAGCAATCCATCATATCTGTTTCAGATTGTTTTTAAAAATATATACATACACACACATGTAGAGGATCTCACCCCCCTGCCTCCTCCTCCTCCTCCTGCCCTGTCACGTCCCCGGATTCCCGGTGGTTTTCTCGGGGAAAGCCCTGCGCAGTGATAGAGACTGATGCTTTTTGTGTGTGTGTTTTCCTTCTGCTCCTCGGTACATTGCAGAGGAATGCATGACATGATGGGAATGCAGGCTGTATCCTCCTGAAGGGTAGGGGTATTTACTTTATTTACCTTAATGCAATGGAAGGATTCACTCCAAATCAACCAGAATCCCCTCTGTTATTAAAGCCTCACGTGACTTTACCCCCTTCTTGTTTTGTAAATTCTGTAGTATTGAAATAACCTGATGAGAGCCGGATTTCCATCTGTTTTCTAACAGCTATATTGGTGGCGCTCACACATTGAACCCCCCTCTCCTCTGTACATGGCGACAAACTCCAACTTTTTGGGTTGTTTCAGGGATAATATGGATTCTATTTTTTGGATCAACAGGACTGGAACAGATGCTGCAGCTGTGCAGCATTTTCTTGTTCCTGTTGAGAATCTGAAAAATCCCATGAAGCTGGTTAAAACAACTCAGATTCACAGCAGATTTCACCACAGGAAACTTGTTCTGTTCAAGTTCAGTTTATTCAGATTGAAATTTTGAAAGTGATATTTCACACTGTGGAAGTCTTGAGCTTTTCTATTCCAGAATGAGCCAGATTTGAATGAATTCTGTTTCAGATCGTGCCATGATTTGTAAAACATTCTGAATCCAAACGTGTGTGAACAGATTGAGAGAACCCAGTTCTGTTCAGAACTCTGTAGCTCAGTTAAACCTCGCAGCAGAAACATCATTCAGAGTTTAAACAGAACACAGAAAGTTGGACTTTACGTGACTCAACTGTTGATTTCAGATCTTTAGTGGTTTTTAAACGGTCACAGATTAAGTTTAATGATTTTTTTTTTAGTTTTTTTGTGACACACTATTAAAATGTTCTGATGTTTTAAAACAAACTCTTCTTACTCCCATGTTCTTTTAGTACCTACACATGTTCTACAGGTATATTTGTCTGCTTCCACCCAGCGTGTCTCTCACTGCTGTAGGACTCGTGGTTCTTCTGTGACAGCGATGCTTCACAACAGCCTCTGTAGACTTCAGCTGAATGTTTTTAATGCGTTGTACCTCCAACATCAAACACTGTAGAAACTTAAAAACTCACCTGTGGGACCATCAGAGCCTCCTGCCGGTCCCGGTCCAGGATTTATTTCTGTAAGACTTCTAGTTTTCACACAGCAAGTGTTTGTTTGGGTCTCACGCTTCAGTCTGCTTCTCATTATGACAGGTGTGTGGTTACCATGGTGACCCTAATGAGCCACTGGCAGCAGCTGTAACATTTCTTTAGATCTCGGGTCTCTTTTGTTCACAGTTTATACATGTGATGTTGGAGTTTAGTCTCAGTTTAGATGTTCATGTCAAGGTTTTGGACATCAGCTGCTTGAGCAGCCGCTTTCCTTTTTAAATTAAGAATTTGTTGACCAGTTTTTGAATAGATTTTATTTTTACTTGTACTGATTGTTTTCCCGTCTATTTTTACCTGAACTCTGAGGATGAAACTTGGTAGTACGCACACGTTACAGACAACTTGGCAATGGGCCAGTTTTTAATTTGGATGTGTAGACACTTTGTTACACTCGGGCTTAAAATAATATTTTTCCACACACAAGTGACTAAAATAACAACGGCCCTTTCACAGAGTCTGTCGCTATCGGACGTCTGTTTGAAAGTAAATTATGAGGTTGGAACCTTCTGCTTTCAGGGTGTTTCACAGCAACCTGCTGTTAGAGCTAAAACAGTGGCCATCAGGCACAATCAAAAACATTTATGCTAAAAAAAAACAAAAAACTAGTAAAGTTTTTCCCTTTCCTAAAGATGCTGTTTCTCATCTGACATTGTTGCCAGGCAACAAATAGAAGGTGAAGAAAGTTGTTGTGTCCAGTCAACAAATTACCCGACAAGTAAAACTCCTGAAAAATGTTTAGTTTATGTCACTCGTTTTAACAAGCAGGAAGAAAAACACTTTAAATATAGTAAAGTTAAAAGTTTCCTGTCGCTGAGTTTAGCAGAACCGAGTCCACAAACATTCTGAGCGAGAGCTGAATGTTAACTGATCCGGATGATTGTTTTTATCTGCACTGCACATCTGTCCGTACCGTGGGAATGTGAATCAGAACTGAATCTGTGTTTATGTTGCAAATATGACTGATTGGAGTCAGTACTGTGGATTCTTTTGCAGCGGTCAGATTAAAGCACCTCACTGGGCTGCGACTCGTGTTTGCGTGAAATTTAGCTAAATCGTTTAGTTGGGATTGCATCAAATTACGTCACCTTGGCAACAAGTTTTCTACATAGTTGGAGTGTCCAAACCTACCCCAACTGTTGGATTTTTGTTGCAGTTGCAAAGTGTCTTAAATATTAGGGCCCGACCGATATGGATTTTTTGATACCGATACCGATATAAAGACTTTAGAGCAGGTCGATAGCAGATATAATGGCCGATAAATCCATCCACCCGAAAAAATTTCAAAATATTACTGAAAGCTAAAACCCTGCATTCTAAGCTCACTCTTAAGCTCATGCTCGTGAGCAGACTTCACTTTACTTGGCTTAGTTGCTTTCTGTTTCACCGTCCGGTTTGCTGTGTCTCGGCTTCCACTGTAGGCAGCCATGAGCAAGGATGACTCCGCCCCCAGGGAACATGAAATGACAACACATGGGCGCCATCTGCTGGATATGTAGCCCAATTACATTTTTAGCTGGGCATTCTCATTAATGGAGATGCAGAAACACATATATGACAAAATAAATCAATAATAAATATTGGAAAATATTGGCAATTTTTTACCGATAGCCGATATCACACTGGACCCCCATATCGGCCAATAATATCAGCCGGCTTATGTATCGGTCAGGCCCTATTAAATATATCTTAATTTGTGTGCAATTTATTCTCATTTTAGTCACAACTTTATCACCAACCCCTCCCATGGCCGATCTTCCACTTACGATCAAAGCCAGCAAAGGCCCGATTGTCGGGCATAGGCAAACAACATTGTGTCCGATTTTCCTGTGACGTGGGGTTATGTTAATTTAGATTTTGCCTGATCCGATCCGCTTAGAAAGAGAAATTGTAAATAATGAACATGTTTAATATTTACGACTATAAATCCTGAAGTGTGTGGAGTTCTCTGAGAGGAGTGGAGCACGCACAGTACGCTCATTAAGCTAGCTGTGATGGACAATTTTTCTTGCGCTCTAAAACGTACAGCCTGCTTTCCCGCCATCTCCACGACTTTTTCCATAGTCTTTTTTTATTTTTTGGGTGGTTTTTCCGAAAGTAAGATGTCAAAAATAACCAAGACTTTTTTCTGTTCGTCTCCCATATTTGTTTACACTGAAGTCACGTTTGACTACGCCAGATTTGTAATATTGAGCACGAAGAAGCTGATACACTCCTGAAGAATTGGTAGAACACATCACACACTATAAGATCAGCAGAGAGAGATCGTGTGCGATCAGGTTTTTATCTTCGTGTGTCGTCTGTAAACCTGTGAAGATTAGAAGAATCCTGTATCGTGTGTCAGCCTTTAGACGGGTTCCACGATCTCATCAGAACTCTGACGTTTAAAATTCCACCGACACAACTGAGGCTCAGGCTGAGTCGAGGGGATGGAGAACCCTCGAGAACGTGCACACGTTTGGTGAATGTCCTTCACAGTTAGTCACGTCAGACAGATAGAAGCCTGAGTTCACTTGTTTTAGTGAATTAGAGAGTACATTTAAATACTGAATAAAATTTTGGGTTTGTAAACCTTCTGATTTTATTCTGTGGCAGATTTATTGCCAAAAATAATGATGTTGATGAAGTGGAATATTGTCTTCGCCTGGTGCTGTTTTGGGAGCCAAACTCAAACCAGAAGTGTTTTAATACTTATTCAAACTCTGTTTATAGGGCGAGAGGGTAAAAACATCCAATCTCTCTTATTTTAACAGTAAAACCCCTATTTAAAAATTTTTTTTTACCATTTAGTAAGATACAACAGACCTTGCTGCGATCCTTCTGCTTCAGCAGATCGTCATGTCGCCCACTCTGTGCTGTGTGACATTAATGGTTTGATCTAAAGTCAATGACAATTTATTCCATTCAGTCACATGACTGAGTTTCGATAGAGATGGTTGGATGTACTGCTTCTAGTCTGTGAGTAATGTTCCATCCCTCCTTCACATGTTTACATCTGTCACTTCACCACAAAAACAGCCCTTTGATCTCAAACCGTGTGCTCGTTTTCACACTTACACACTTGGTTATTTAAGTCATAATCTCCTTGTTTCACCCACAATCCCCTGCAAGCGGATTTCCAAAGATATTTCAAACAGCGTGCTCGCCGATAAAAATATGAGCTTTAATCTTCAGGGTTCAATCAAAGTATGTTTTAATTCCTAATTTAAAGTGTTTCTTTTAGACTCTTATGTTCTTTGGTCTGTTTGCACCAATCAAAACCTTCCTTGCACCTCGCTGTCAGACTCAGCAGAGACGAGGCTCAGGACACACGCGGAGCCTGATAAATTTAAGCCGTTAAATTTGTTTATATTTGCATATTCAGCCACCGCGTTCGCCCACGTCTGGTAAAGCTGCAGGAGAGAGTAATAAAGCTCACCGGAGATGGCTGTGTGGCGTTCAGGACCGTCTGTTTACGAGCTGTAAACAAACACAGTGTATACACTTTATTAAAGCAAAAACAACACTTGGCTCTTTCTGCTACAGCAGTGTGAGAGCGGTCTGAACAGCGGTGGACCCCCACCCACCCAACCCACAATGGTTTGCAGTGGATGTGGAGATGGTGGTGATTTAATACAATGNTCAGTAAACATGACCGCAGTGTTACCCGTTTCCCACACGGCTCCCTGCAAAGGTCAGCTGCCTTCTCAGCGGTTCTGGTGTCAGGCAGTGAAAACACTAGTCTCTCTCTCTCTCTCTCTCTCTCTCTCTCGCTCTCTCTCTCTCGCTCTCTCTCTCTCGCTCTCTCTCTCGCTCTCTCTCTCGCTCTCTCTCTCGCTCTCTCTCTCTCTCTCTCTCTCTCTCTCTCTCTCTCTCTCTCAATGGGAAAATAAATACAGGTAAATACAGAATCAGTCTCACCTGTAAAGATACATTTAACGTATAAGGGGTCGGAGTACACACATGAAGAGTAAAGGGGCGTGTCAGGGTTTATGACATGATTGAATCATATTTGGATTATTAAATGACTGTTCTCCACTGTTAAATTAACTGATTATTTGCATCTTTAAACTCAGGGCAGATGTTAAAGACCTAACCTGGCTCTGCCAGATCTGTGTGTCCCCGACTCGACAAGAGGCGGGGACACACATAGATCTGGAACCGCTCCATTTGAAACTGTCTATAAAAGGGAGGGACATCTGATGTAATATTTTAAGCTGATTGGAGGACGAGCTAGCAAGTGTCTACCTTTGATGATTTGTCTTTAGCCAATCACAGTAAATCAAGCTCTTGCGACTCCATTCAGGAGAAAAACATACACATCTTTATTCTTTACCATCAAGAAAAGCAAAAAGTTCTTCCCTTTCATCTCTAGTCCTAAAACAGATTCAATAGCTGCTTTTGTGTACATCCACCAGAGCAGCCATGTTTGTTTTGCTTTGTCTGCCTAGCACTTGCTGCCCATCATACCTGAACACCCGCCTCAAAGCACAATGCTAACACATGATTGGTCCAAATTTTTTTTAACCGAAATAGATGGTTTTCAATGGAGCAGTACAAGACGTATTTTTGTGGGTTTGGAAAACTCCAAATCTCGCAAGAATCCGTCTTGCAGCGCAAGGTTATTAAAGACCCACTCTGATTATCTTTTGAGCTAATTTAAAGCATCTCAGTGGTCTTTAAATTATGATTATAGCATTTTTACCCAAAATCACAAAACCTGTAATGTTTTCTATGAAGTAGTTTCTGCATAGCAGCAGTAGCTTATTAGCAATTTGCCTCTGTGCTGTGGGTGGAACAGTTGGCGAGGAGAATCCCTCCTCCCCTTCCCGTTGCTTAAAGCTCTCTGTTTATGCTAGCGCTATCACTAGCTTACAGCTAGCAGAGTAGAAGCTTGTGGCCCACCCAGTGGATTTTTTACATCACAAATCCAGTCTTTTTTAGACCACATTTGTGCGTCAGCTACTTATTCACAGCAATTTAAATGCAGAAATAGGATTTTGAGCTTCTAGCATCAGAAAAATGCCACAAGAACATGCTAACAACACGAAAAAAACAATTTTCACCTGAGTGGGTCTTCAAACAAAGTTTTCAGGCAAATAAAGAAATTATTAAAGTAAAAATTGAATTTTTGTCTCAAAGTTGTGAAAATGAATGTTTTAGAACACATTCTTCTTTATACTTTATACTGCACTTCGGTTATTTATTGAGGTGCCTGGTAATCCTTCCTCACATATCAATAACTTTATGACAAATTACACATTTTAAAATGAGTTAATGATGAAAATCAGACGTGAATCATGTCTGATATTATTGTCACCAATATAATAAACACCTATAATAAAATAGTAACACCACTCAACACAAACAACACTAAAATACTTTCACTACATATACAACTTTGTAACTAGTATGTTTTCACTTTTAAAAGGTTATAAAAGTCCTCGTGTTTTGGGGAATAAACCTTCCCTTTTTGGGTTTAGTCCTGCTGATCCCTGTAGAAAAAAACTCACATGTAAAGACTTCCTGTTGATCTTTGGTTTTAAAACCTGTTTTTAATAGAGCTCCAAAAATAGAGGCGCACACGACCAGCTGGATTGTGAAGAGGACCTTCCTGATCAGTGTGGATGTTAGTTTGTGCTTGCAGGTGCAGGTTTCTGGGTTTTTGGAGACATTAAGTATCAGAACTATGTTTCAATACTTTTTTATCCATAAAGTTTATTTTAACTAATTCCATTATGAGTTGAAGGATTTAGCTTAATCTGTACTAACTAGAATGTGGCTAACTACAGCAATTGTGTTTGCAATTTTACTCCAGCAAAAGTCCACCGAACGTCTCGGGGTGCAAGATATTTGTGTTGTGTGGAAATATGGTTACAAGATAGGGTTATCTAAAATTAGAAACTGTATTGCTTTGAATGTCCACCTTAAAACTTGCTGCTAATTTAATCCCTGATATGCACGTATTGATGATCTATATAAAGAGTACACTTCCTGTTAACTCTTCTTCTGCAGCTGTTATTTTCTCTGTAGTGACCACAGGAAGCACATTGTGTTACAGTATAAGCTGTCACTGCCATATTGACCGCACAGCGTCACCTTTAAAGAGGCCATTTCACACAAATTTCAGGACTTTGTGGTTATTTCTTAAGTATTAACCAGTAATATGAAACATTTTATATCTAAAAAACATCAGGAAACACTGATTAACAGACCTTTCAATCTGTCTGCGTTAAAATTCGGGTTGTTCTGGCTCCATCCGTCAGGCTTCGAGCTGCAGCTCGTTCATATTCATTGTTCGAATTTGCTGGACTCAGATTGGCTAACAAACTAGCCTATCAAAGCAAGGTATACTGTTTCCTGCCCCGCTGCGCATGGCAACAGCAGACGTTCTCTCTTCCTGTTTGCTACGTCTTATGCTACAGCTTTTAGCTAGCAGCATGCTAGGCGTGGTTTCAACTGCGGGAGCTGATAAATACTAACGAACAAAGAAGTTGTGACAAAACAGATACAGACCGTTCGGACTCGGGAGAACTCGGGTTTTATCGCCACCTGCGTAGTTTGAGAGATTAAAACTGAAAGAGAAGTTGTTGACCTGTTTTCACACCCAGTATGAAGGTAAGAACACCTGTGGAGCTAAAATATTCAACAGAAACCTCAGAAAAACGTTTTTAATGGAAGGGCCTCTTTAAGAAAGTAAATATTAGACATAAAGATTCGTGAAGATTTTGCATCGGTTCAGACCCGCGTTACGCAGGACAGAAGATCTGTTTTACTCTGCTGAATGGGTTGAGTTTTAGGTCAGCACGTGGCGGGTATCTCCTTTGTGTTTTGGGATCTTCAGAGACCAGGATGTGAATCTGGTGGGGACAGAGGGATAAATGCAGAAACAATTAGAACTTTAACCATCAGTCTTTTAGTTTGTTTTGTTAAAATAAAACTAATGTTAATGTGAACTTTTTTCTGGACACAAGCTTTGTTCACTATGATTCTCATCAACATTTTATAGCTGCATCTTTATGGTGAATCATCACAATGAGGATGTTTTTCAACATTAGATCTAAACAACATGATCCATGCTGGTCACACCAATCTGTGGGGGAGTTGAGTGTAAATGCGAACCCGGTCATCTGCCACGTTAATAGGGGCGTTTAGCATTTCAGCAAACAAGCCTCTTCCTTTTGACCGCAAACAACATCCAGTTGTGATGTAACGTGTCTGCAGAGGGATCGTTGTCTTGGTTACAAGCAGAAGCTTTATGTAACTTTAAACATGAACAATCCAGCTGCTGTGCAGCCAAACACACATGATCTCTAACTCTAGGACAAGTTCCCTGGATCTGGCTTCATGTGTGGAGCTCATCAGAGGTGACTCTTGCTATCAGATTTGTTTAAAAAGGAGGCCCAACATTTGCCTATCTCACCACTGCCTGCTTAAGTCCTGCAGGGATCACAGGGATTTGCATGTCGGGATGTTGCAGCGGCTCGAGCGCCGCTCTATCAATCTGATGCACATTCCAACTCGAGGAAGTTGGTGGAGCTCAGAGGGAGTTTTGAGTTAGCTCTTGGGCGACTGTATCAGTGGGAACGTGGCCCTCGTGTCTCGCTCATCGCACGCCGTCCAAATAAAATCTTTTGAAGGATCCTCCCAGGCCATGAAATAAATAAACACATAAAAGAAGGAAGTGAAACTTTTATCTACAGAGTGCTCGAGTTTCTAGCTGCAGTCAGATAAAAGGTTTAACTAGTAGTTTGTAATGGACCACTTGGCAAGGTAAGACAGATAATCCCCTCACGAGCAAATAGAGATCAAGGCACAGCTAACAGGAGAGATGATTATAAAATGTTATTAGACAACCTGAAAGAGAAGTCCACAAAAAAAAAAACAGGTCTTCTGGGCGGGTAAACACACGTCCCAAGTTATCATCACATCAACGTAAAGTTTACATTTTGTGTTAAGTTATACTTCTGGTCTTTTGAGGAGTTTTGTTTCACAGAAAGCTCTTTGATTTCAGTCCACTCACTCTTAACTGGATCAATAAGCTAACTGCTAGTTCTACTCAGGCCAAGAAGGTTGTTGTCTTAAAACAGCCGTCCTCTCGAGTCATTCCGAGCTTTTTTTTGCTAACAATATTTAAAAACCTTGATGTTGATCACGTGGTTATTTACATGGATTTCTGTGGTTGTTAGCTGCACTTCCTGTGCATTCTGGGGCGTAAAGGTTAGTTAAAAACAAATCAGTGACTATGCAGAAACAAATCCCTCCAAGTCCTCGTCAGGGGCTGATGATTCATACATAAGTAGACAACACTGTTGTCCCAGTAAGCTGATTCACTGCTTCACAAAGCGCTTCAGCAGTTGATGTAGGTCACTGTACAGTGTGGCAGTTTACAGCAGCAGAGGCTGTCCTGGGGGTGGTATGGGGGGGGCTATTGTTGTCCCTCTACAGCTCATTTTAATGTGTTGATTCTCCAGCTGGCACTTTGCAGACTGTTAGCTGGGTTTTAAAGCCAGTAGCAGCGACGTGCCGAGAAGGAAACAGATGCAGACAAACATGTTTCTAAACAACACGTCTGTAAATCTATTGAAAAGGAACAGGTTCCTTTTTGAAGCTGCACTTCCTGTCTGTAATCTGACAGGTTATTAGCTGAAACAGTCAGCTTCTTTAATAAATCACTTTCATCTCCTATTTGTTGATAAATATTCTTCTCATGGTTGGACAGAAAAGTTCTCAATGTTTTCCTAGGACCAGGAAGTGGTCCAGAAATCCAAGCCTCGGTTTAGCACTTGGAGAATAAAAGGCTGGGGTGGGGGGGGTGTCACAGCCGCGTCCTGTTATGAGAGTGTGATAATACTCATCACCTTAACGCAGGAAGAAGACAGCGTTGTGTCCTTCTCCCTGGTCTATATTTGATCCTATGACATTGTTGCTTTTGATGTCATTTGTATTTTTTAGTGTTCTTTAACATGTTATTATGTTGAATCTGCAATTAGAAATAGAGACATAGATGCAGTCCCCTCAGATTTCAGGGACTTTCCCCTGGCAGAGGGCACCTGATGTGGGGAACGGGGCAGGAAGGCCAAGAAGCGGTGTGGATTTCTTTGGTATGCCGTCCCTTCTCCATCCTGTCCCCGCAGGCCCGCCATCGTAACAGAGTAACTTACAAAACGAATCCATACAGCAACTCCTCAGTGGTGAAAAAATGAAGAAAAACATTAAAAAAACGTTTATGGGATTTTATTCTCCCTCATCAGCCACGGGATTAAACCTGCTCTGTTTAAACCTGTTTGGCAGCATCAGGTTTCTTGATGACTGAACACTTTAAGTAGAGAAGTATATTTGTGGGTGATGCGTATTAGAAGGTGAAGGATTAGAAGGTGTTGATGATCTGCCAAAGCAGAAAAATCCTAGTCTATTAATTGCTCTGTTGCAAAATTGCAGAAATGTATTAAAGCTGTTATTTAATCCTTGTTTTATCTGCAGTTCGGTCGCTAGCTGCTCCTAAAGTTGCTTCATGTTTCTACATCCACACAAACTAAACTGAAAAAGCTTTCAGATGGTTTCCCAGATAATAATTTAGGAGACGATTTGTGAATTCGAACATGTGTGCCGCCCAGAGATATCACAGATTAGACGTGTGTCACTTTATAGATCTCACTGGTAGAAACGCGTCAGGTCAGTCTCACCTGGTTTGGGTTTAACCTGTAGGATTAAATAGGAATATTTCTGTGTCCTGTTCAACTGGTGGTCTCTCAGGAGTCTGTTGGGCTTCATGTTGATCCGACACATCAGAGTGTGTGATGATAACATGTTCCACAGAGTAACAGGTGGTTCCAAGGTCAGTTCATTCTCCTGTATTTCACGTCGTCTTTATATTTTGAAACATTGTAGGACATAAAAAACTCAGCATGTCTCCAAGGATCCAAACTTTGTATCGCTTTTTATCACATTTTTAAAAATCTTTTCATTTTTGTGTTCTTGAGTTCTAGTTTCTCGTAACTTGTGAAGGTCTTTTAGTTAATGTGGACATTGTTGCATCTGTCCGTCCCTCCCTGTACGTGCTGCTAGCACAGAAACCATGACAGAAATATAAAAGCATTCACACATCCAGACCCAGCAGTTAACTTAAATAGGCCCTCCATTAAAAATGTTTTTTCTGTTGAATATTTTAGCTCCACAGGTGTTCTTACCTTCATAGTGGGTGTGAAAACAGGTCAACAACTTCTCTTTCAGTTTTAATTTCTCAAACTACGCAGGTGGCAATAAAACTCGAGTTCTCCTGAGTTCAAAAAGCCTGTATTTGTTTTGTTACAACTCCTTTGTTCATTAGTATTCATCAGCTCCTGCAGTTGAAACCATGCCTAGCATGCTGCTGGCTAAAAGCTGTAGCATAATGGTGTGTTCACACCGGCCCAAACGTCAAGTTTACATGTAAAGTCTATGGTGGAGTCAGTCAGAGGAGCGTCAGAGTCTCTGCGTCGCTTTGTGAGCGTTAGCAACGTCAACTTTCAAAGCATTTCAGGCTTTGAAGCTTGAAACACGAGCAACGCAGAAGTTCAGCTAGCTGAACTTTTGATGCTCTTGACGCTCTTGAAGCGGCATGTCAACCAATCAGAGCGTCTCATCGTAATGACGTCACTGCACGTAACCTGAATGAAGCAGGATGTCTTCAAACAGGGTGCAAGACAGACGGAAGTAGCGCTGGAAGTGAACCTCATCCATATGTAGCTCCTGGAGCAAATGGTTTATCCACAAACGGAGTAAATAAAGCCAAGCCACTCTCTCTATATGATCCGCCATAGCTCAGAACATCCGTTAACAAAGGAAGCCCCGCCTACGAGTTCTTTTTAATGGTCACTTTTTTCAAACCTATACTATACCTATACTTGTATCTGAGTACTTGCCGATACCGAGTACCAATGCCAATACTTCTAACACACAAAAAAATTCAATGAATCGGAAGACAGGTTTTGTTTTCTTCTCTGCATGTTACGACAAATGACAGTAAACCCGATAGAAAAATAAAATAATAAAAAAATGACCACAAAACTAATATTTCAAGTGAAAAATACATTTTCTATTAAATTATTGCAGAGTTTCCTCATTTTTAGTATGGGTTAACTAACCGATACCAGGACTGATACCATTCTAATGTATCAGTATCGGTATTGATGCATCCCTAATTGAAACTAATTGAAACCTGGCGGTTCAGACTGAAATTGCATGCCAAAAGATTGGAAACGTATCAGATTTAGGACCAAATGCTGAAGTGGCTTGGGTCACATTTGAAAAAATCGGATTTGTGTCGTTCAGACTGTCATAAAAAATCAGATACAGGTCAGATAGAGGCAAAAAAAATCAGGTTTGGGTCCCTTCACCCTGAACGTAGCCTTAATTTCAGGTCCTGCAAGTAAATACAGTGGGGCAAAAAAGTATTTAGTCAGCCACCAATTGTGTAAGTTCTCCCACTTAAAAAGATCAGAGAGGCCTGTAATTTTCATCATAGGTATACCTCAACTATGAGAGACAAAATGAGGAAAAAAAATCCAGAAAATCACATTGTCTGATTTTTAAAGAATTTATTTGCAAATTATGGTGGAAAATAAGTATTTGGTCAATAACAAAAGTTAATCTCAATACTTTGTTATATAGCCTTTGTTGGCAATGACAGAGGTCAAACGTTTTCTGTAAGTCTTCACAAGGTTTTCACACACTGTTGCTGGTATTTTGGCCCATTCCTCCATGCAGATCTCCTCTAGAGCAGTGATGTTTTGGGGCTGACGCTAGGCAACATGGACTTTCAACTCCCTCCAGAGATTTTCTATGGGGTTGAGATCTGGAGACTGGCTAGGCCACTCCAGGACCTTGAAATGCTTCTTACGAAGCCACTCCTTCGTTGCCCGGGCGGTGTGTTTGGGATCATTGTCATGCTGAAAGACCCAGCCACGTCTCATTTTCAATGCCCTTGCTGATGGAAGGAGGTTTTCACTCAAAATCTTACGATACATTGCCCCATTCATTCTTTCCTTTACACGGATCAGTCGTCCTGGTCCCCTTGCAGAAAAACAGCCCCAAAGCATGATGTTTCCACCCCCATGCTTTACAGTAGGTATGGTGTTCTTTGGATCCAACTCAGCATTCTTTCCCCTCCAAACACGACAAGTTGAGTTTCTACCAAAAAGTTCTATTTTGGTTTCATCTGACCATATGATGTTCTCCCAATCCTCTTCTGGATCATCCAAATGCTCTCTAGCAAACCGCAGACGGGCCTGGACGTGTCCTGGCTTCAGCAGGGGGACACGTCTGGCACTGCAGGATTTGAGTCCCTGGCGGCGTAGTGTGTTACTGATGATAGCCTTTGTTACTTTGGTCCCAGCTCTCTGCAGGTCATTCACTAGGTCCCTCCGTGTGGTTCTGGGATTTTTGCTCACCGTTCTTGTGATCATTTTGACCCCACGGGGTGAGATCTTGCGTGGAGCCCCAGATCGAGGGAGATTATCAGTGGTCTTGTATGTCTTCCATTTTCTAATAATTGCTCCCACAGTTGATTTCTTCACATCAAGCTGCTTACCTATTGCAGATTCAGTCTTCCCAGCCTGGTGAAGGTCTACAATTTTGTTTCTGGTGTCCTTTGACAGCTCTTTGGTCTTGGCCATAGTGGAGTTTGGAGCGTGACTGTTTGAGGTTGTGGACAGGTGTCTTTTATACTGATAACGAGTTCACACAGGTGCCATTAATACAGGTAACGAGTGGAGGACCGAGGAGCCTCTTAAAGAAGTTACAGGTCTGTGAAAGCCAGAAATCTTACTTGTTTGTAGGTGACCAAATACTTATTTTCCACCATAATTTGCAAATAAATTCTTTAAAAATCAGACAATGTGATTTTCTGGATTTTTTTTCCTCATTTTGTCTCTCATAGTTGAGGTATACCTATGATGAAAATTACAGGCCTCTCTGATCTTTTTAAGTGGGAGAACTTACACAATTGGTGGCTGACTAAATACTTTTTTGCCCCACTGTATAAAAACAGAATACAGTTGATCGAGTTTCACAAACCTTCAAATTTAAAGTTAGCCAGTGTAAGTTTGATCATCACGTTCTCATTTAAACCTGTACGTCTGATCTCTGAGCTGCAGAGTTCTGTTCATGTAGATTAATGATCCTGGATGGACTTAAAATCCGCCATGAAGTAACTACTAATAATAATACTTGACGTTAACAAAGACCAGCGTGCAGTCTAGTATTTCTACATTTTTCTATTATATTTCTTCACATTGTTTTCCAACAAGCAGGTACTTGTAATATGACTCACTGACTCTGTTGAGTATCAGGTTGAAACTTGGATTAAATCCATAAAAATCTCAACCAAAACACCAAGAAGATTATGATACTCGATCAAATCTGATAGTTGGTTTCTAATTCTGCTTTATGACCATAGAAATCTCATGTTACTGACCAAAGTAGAGGCTTGAACTGAAAGGGTTTCGGCATTGAGTGGACATTAGTAATTTACAAGCTTAACATGTCTTGTTTATAGCGTGAGAGCGAACCATCTCCAACCCTTGGGATGGAAATCAACTCTTTGATCCGTGATGGACAAACAGAACATCCCTCCACTGATCTGAAAGGTTCTAACCAACTGTTTATGCTTTATGTAGGAAAACACCATCTGTAGGGGATGAAAATGTTGATGTTTTACGTGACTGAAGACATTTAGTCTCATCATTGTGATCATAATGAAGACAACTTTGAGTATGAGCCAAAATCAATGTTTGAGGATAAACTGTCTCAAAGCAGAAAGAAGATGGAGAAAGATATGGTTTTAAAAACCCCTCGACGGTTTTGGTTCAGCCGGTTAAGATTTGATTTTGTTCAGTGAAAGATAAAGTGTTGTTTTTAACCTCGACCCCAAAACACAGACGATGACATATCAAGTCCAATCTATGACGCTTCTAAGATCTCTGGTTTCCTCGTCACTTGTTTAATTGATATTAGAATTTCCAGTCCATGACCTTTGAACCCCAATTATGGTTTTTGACATGATTTTTGTCTATTTTTATGCCTCTCAGGTTCGAACAGAACCCAGACAAATTAAGCTACCATGTAGATAAAATTAGCAAATAAATGTTTATAACGTTCCCGTAGACAACAGTTAAATTTTTGTGAAACCTGTAACTCAGTTAAACCTCACAGTAGAAACTTTAAACCATTCACAGAAAGGTTTAATTTTACGTGGATCAACCAACATTTTGACATTTCTGATATTTTTTAAACTGTCCTGGTGTAAGTTTAATGATGGCTGGAGATGTTTTTCATGCAACGTTCACAGATGTTTAATAAAAACCCTCAACTTCCTCCCACATCTTATTGAACACGTTCAAATTAAACATCCAAATGTAGCTTTGTCCTCTTTTACACACTGTGTCTGTCGGTGCTTACACAGGTTACCGTATTAAAACTAGAAGTGAAGGGTGTTTTTAACTCGTCACATCTATCAAAAAACTGGAGAAACATTAAAATAATCACGCGTGTGACTGTCAGAGCCTTCTGCTGCTGACGCATCAGGACATATTTGAATATGCCTCTCAGTTTTCACTCAGCAGCTGTTTATTTATGGTTTATTTCTCTGCCTATCGTTGAGTTTTCTGTCAGGGAGAGGGAGACAGAGGTTACCATGGTGACCTGAGCAAGCCACTGGAAGCAGCTTTAACATTTCTTTCCTCCTCTAATGAAGTTTATCCATATAAACACAGGCGTTTTGTTTTGAGCTCAGTGTTAGCGGTAGAACGTTCAGGCAGTAGCTGCTTTGGTAACTTCCAAAATATCTTCAGAAATGTTCTAGTCAGCTGTTCTGGTTTAGAAGACAAGCAGGGAGCTGAAAGAGCAGTGAGTGAAGAGGTCTTTGTGCTGCAGTAAGACTGTACAAGAGGAGATTTTATATTTAAATTATTTTTGGGAGTGTATTATTTAATTTTAATCAGGACCAATTCAATAGAATTTTGTTACCAAACACAAATATTTTGACTAAAATAAGAAGAAACAGGATTAGTAACAGTAAATTAATAAATGTTTTGCTTTGAATTTCAGCCTCACTGCTGTCTAGACATGTTTGCATCCGTGTGATTTCTCTTTGTTGTTGTTTCTAGAACCATGTAAAAATGAAAGTGGAAAAGTCTTTCCATTTCCCGCCCTCGAGGCCGTGTAGCAGATGAGGAACACCTAATCCCAGCCGGGGTTGTCCAGGATGTTGCGTACCTCTGTGCAGAAGCTTTGCATATGTTGTTCAGGACACTCAGTCATTGTGCAGCTGGTCCTTCATGTTGTAGCTGAATATTTATTGTGTAGCAGGTTCCGGCCTCCTGCTGTCTCTCCGTAGACGTTCGGTCCGTTAACCTTGCATCCAGAAGAGCGTGTCGGAACCAGCTAAGCAACGGATCACTCTGACGTCACGCATCTCGTGTTCCGATTGTTATTCACACATTCCTGAGAAGACTTCCCTTTTCTGGTAGTTTTCGGATCAGATTGGGCTCGTTTCGCTCCAGTTGTGCCCCCTCCTCTTGTTTGAAGCTGTTGCCCAAGCAGAGGATTACTGATAACCATTAAGGTGGTTAAAACCTGCTTTAATGTCTCGGTTTCAGTTTGAAAGCTCAAGGAAAGTGCTTAAAGATAAAACTTTTATTGAACTGTTGGTTTTTTTTTTGTTGCTGTTTTTTCAGTACAGAGTCTTATAAAGCTACAAAGTAGAGCTTTAATGTTTTCGAAACCCTGCCAGACCTCAGACGTCCATTTTCTTTCTCTAACCGTAGCTTCCTGATCCGATCCACCTCCTCCTTTTGTGCATGATCTATTATTTTCATTGCGACATGCATTCAGAAATCAAACCGGCTCAGGGTGGATCCGGTTTAGTTCAGACACACTGAATGTAAATGGGAGTCTCTGCCAGTGGAGGAGGTTTTTAAGAGATCAGCAGTGGTTGACGAGGAGGTGATTATGTATTTGTTTGTTGCTCCATGTTGCTGATTGATGGATTTGTTTTAGGAGGAGTCTGATGCCCCACCTGTCAGACAGACCAACAAGTGGGCGGGGCTTTTATTTTGAAACAGCATCAGTTCAGTCGTCTTACGTCTCAAAGACTAAACCGCTGTGGTGCACATGGGTCCCATGTTATGGATACGCAACCCCGACATGCTGTTTTCACCTGAAGTCCATAAAGGTTGCCATGGAGATTGATCCAAAACAGCATCTGAATCCAGAATTTTTATTGTGAAATGACATTATGGAAGAAACAATCTGATCGGTGGACATCTGTTCTCTCCGAGTGTTTTCTAACATTTACTAATTTATCCTGAAAATAAAACCAGAATTTAAAACGTATTTCATGTTTTCTGTTTGAAGTCTGTCAAAGACCCTCCACATTCTGTCAGATTGGGGGGATTTGCATCGTAACGGGACCTTCCAGTGTCACTCCCTTTCATAAGAAAGCATTTTTAAATATACTCCTGTGACTTTAAAGATCTTGTGAAAACTGAGAGTAACAAATACTTTCTGTATCTTCTTTCTTGAACCACCTCTCTCCTTCTTTCTCGGGACTAGCTTGGGGCTAATGATATTTGCGTCCTAGTAATGGCTGCTGATGAGCTGAAATGGTAGACTCCCCCGCATCTTTATTTACCACCTTTATTACTGACACGTCAGCTTGACTTATGGCACTTGCCACATGGGCACAGCTCATGCTGGACGCTGTACACTGACATCACGTTCCTTCACCCACATTCACACAGTCTGGGCCAGCAGAGCCAGTACATTTTACATTTCTTTTCTTTGTAAGAGACATGACAGATTTGGACATGAAAGATGTCTGGATCTTGTAACAATATACAAACTATCTGTATAGCAAACACATCTATCATGAATGTATGTGTAGGAATTTGGCTGAGTGCCAGAGGCGTTAATGAACTGCTGACATAGCTGACATTGGTGTAATAGTGGTAAAGGGTGCAGATGCAACAGCTGACACCTGCAGCGTTAGCGGCTGCTGTTACACCGTAGCATCTGGGTCATGTACATGAACAAGTTCACGAGAGCCTGGAAGACGGGAGTGTCTGTGAGCAGGTTAAACACCTGACTGGGAGGAGCTTCTCGTTACACAGTCGTCTCTGTGGCAGCTTTTATTGATATTATTAAGCTCCACCCACTCTGCTTCTTTGTATTAACATTAACGTGAAGCGTTGGCGTCATTAATTAAAACGTTTAAAATCACGACCAAAAAAATGGATGAAATTCTCTGATCATTTGACCATCACACCCAGTCGTTGATTTACGTGATAATTTTTCTGTTTAACTGTATTTTTGATAAATGTAGGCTAACAGCGTCATGCTGCTAGCATAGCAAGAACCTTTACAGACTTGTGCTGGTTCTAGCAAAGAATCAACCCAGTTTCTCCTGCAGAACTTTCAGGTTAAAGTTACCTGGATTTAAATGTAATGACTTTGTGATGAACCATGAGAAATTCTTGCAAACAAACCAACTCTGTGTTTAGGTTTAGTATTTTTTAACAAGCAGTTTTTGCATCGACAGTCCCTGATTTTCCTACTCTAAGCTCTGCTCATACTCTGCTTTTATTTAACTTCCTCATTTACAGCAACAGGCTCGACAGCGTAAATATTAAATTTATTGTTAAATGTTCAACTTTGTAATTAAATTCGTGTTTAAATTTTAAATTCATGTTTAAAGTTGTGGATTGAATACGTTTCTTTACCTTCATCTTACTTTTTTATTTTTATGTCTTATTTTCTTTTAGCATATTTTGTGTCTGCAGATATTTATTTTATTTTATTTTATTTTATTTTATTTTATTTTATTTTATTTTATTTTATTTTATTTTATTTTATTTTATTTTATTTTATTTTATTTTATTTTATTTTATTAACATTTTTAGTTGGAACTAATGTTTTGTTATTGTTTCCACCCGGACTTCTTCATGTGTTACACAAATCTCATTTCTATGAGGTCCAAACTGGATTGAACATGTGAGAATCACTATAATAGAATACATGATAAGATACAAATAAATATATTCCATGTAAAATAACATCAGGTCAGCTGTCAGGTCTTGTTTTGGGTAATTAAATAAATGTATGTATGACTGAATTAAATGCAACAGTCATTTTTATAAACAGCTTCCTGTTGCTCTGATTGCGGCTGATGATAAATGCAGATGTTCTGTTGAGTCTTTTGTTTAAGCTGCTGCACACTGAGCTGCTCGTGTCTCCTCCCTGCGTGCCGTCGTTACCTGATTTAACTCTTTGTTTTGTTTTTCTAAAACAGCTTCTTGCAGGTTTTATTAGACGTTTTGTCGGAGCTCTCGTCTCCTTGTAAACAAACTCATATCTTATTACTGAAGAAGCTCCAGAGGTGATAAACCTCACAGGATTCACTCCTTATCAGTACATGACTCGAACATGACGGCAGACGGCGTTCCAGTCGATGGTTCAGACTGAAACAACAGTATGTTTTAGTGGCGGTTCGGCTCTCGCTGCTGGATCTCAGCAGGTTCATGCTGCAGCTGATGCACCGCTTTAAACACGTTTTCTGATCATCTACTAATGAAAATCATGTGAAACACTAAACATTATACAGGTTTGGTCGTGGATGGTGCATTTGGCTCAGTTTTTAGAATTTTGACTTTGACTGACATGTCTTACCTCATCTACAACTCAGATGCATTCTGGGAAGTAACATCACTGTTCCTACCAAATCCTCCTTGTTCACATAAAAACCCTGTTTTCTCACCAGGAACATCGTTTGCACTTCAAATTTGACAAAAATATCTGCGTTAATGTTGACAGAGCTTTAAAGACCCACTCCAATTATTTTGAAGCATCTCAGTTATGTTTTAATTATGATTATGGTGTTTTTACCCAAAATCATAAAACGTGCTATTTTCTAGGAAGTAGTTTCTGCATAGCAGCATTAGCTCATTAGCAATTCGCCTCTGTGCTGTGGGTGGAACCGTTGGCACGGAGGATCCCGCCTGCACCTCCATGTAGCTGAGAGATTTCTGTTTACGCTAGCTCTACTGCTAGCTAACAGACCAGGGGCTTGTGTCTCGCCCAGCGCCTTTTCTACGTCACATATGCACTCTTTTTTTAGACGCATTTTAGCATCTGCTACTGACTCACAGCGATTTGAATGTAGAAATACTCAGAAATGCAATTAATTTTCTTAAAGAGGCCATTTCACACAGATTTCATGACTTTGTGGTTATTTCCTAAGTATTAACCAGTAATATGAAACATTTTATATCTAAAAAAATATCAGGAAACACTGATTAACAGACCTTTCAATCTGTCTGTATTAAAATTCGGGTGGTTCCGGCTCCTTCCGTCAGGCTGCTTCGACTGTTTTGTCAGCAGCTCGTTTATATTCATTATTCAAATTTGCTGGACTCTGATTGGCTAACAAACTAGCCTATGAGAGCAAGGTAACCACAAAGTCCTGAAATTTGTATAAAATGGCCTCTTTAAGATATGTCCTCTAGCATCAGAAAAATGCCAAAAGAACATGTTAACAACACGAAAAACATGATTTTCATCGGAGTGGGTCTTTAACTGTAAGAACGTGCTGGACTCTGGTTTGTGGAAGTCCCCGTGAAGACAAAGTAAACACCCAGGACACCACACACTCCTCGTGTATCTACTGAACAGCTTTTTGTGTAAACAGACTGAAGCTGCTTAATGACATGCAAATAACTTACAAAAATCCTTGTGTTTAAGTGGAAGAGTTCACTTCAAAGGAAGCAGCTGACGGCTAAATGTTTTTCTTATCAGGATCTTTAGAAGTCGACCCGCTGCCCTCTGTGACAGCTCGCACGCATCTGGAAGCTACAGCAAAGTGGAGGACTTTACTAAAGCTTCTCACTGTGTGTGTAGCATGCGTATGTTTAAGCGAGACAGACCTCTGCCATTGTTGGGCTTTTACACGCTGTCAATCGGGAGCCTGAGGATTCAAAAATAACCCAGTGCTTTCCAAATTTGTCATCTTTCAGGTTTTCTCTCTCGCTCTTCACACTGTTTGGATCCGAGCAAGCATCCCCCTGGAACGCTCAGGGGTCACCAGAGTTCACTTCCTGTTACATGTTTCCTCTTTGTAATGCTAACAATATACTCAGACATCGTAAAAAAGGAAAAAAAAAAAAAAAGAAGACACTTCAGGAAGGAAAGGCCTGTCGTGTCACATTTCTGAATCTCTCTGCAGCCTGAATCTGTCTGTGAATGACAGCTGGGTTCTTTTGTTCCATCGTGGACTTGATGGGTTCTTCACAGAACAGAATTAGGACACTACAGTTTACAGCAGCGTATGCGGAGAAGTGACAAGTAAAAGGATCAACATCTTAGAAACCACGCTGCTGTCAGATCTGACATTCCTCAAAACCATATTTAAAGTTAAACTGGGACTCATAACGATGCGTGTGTGTGTGTGTGTGTGTGTGTGTGTGTGTGTGTGTGTGTGTGTGTGTGGGTTTGTATTTCTGACCTCCTGGGGACCCGTTTCCTGACTTTTACTATCTTTCTGGGGTCCGAGGGTTCTTGTGGGGACCGAAGCCTGGTCCCCATGGGGGGGAATCCCCTTTTTAGGGTTAGGGGTTAGGTTTATAGGTATGGTGTGAATAGAGTTTTAGTTAGTCTTAGGGTTAGTTATAGATCAGTAATGGTTAAGGTTAGGAAAAGGGTTTGGGTTAGGTATAAATCTAGTTACTAAAATCAATGGAAGTCAATGGACGGTCCCCATAAAGATACCAAAACACACTTGTGTGTGTGTGTGTGTGTGTGTGTGCACGTGCCTCAGAATGCCTGTAAAACAAAAGTAGTTTTGTGTCTAGTTAAATAACCAAACAGCCTAATAGATATGCGCGCTGCTATGCAAACAGCAGACTATGTAAACTTCCCAGAAGAGCCAGGCAAATACATCATGTGTTGTTTCTAAGCATCAGGCGTTTGCAGGCCGCTTGAATAAGACTTACATGAACGAGAAGATTTCACTGACGGGTGTCGTGTTTCATGTTGGGAGAGACGTGCTTTGAAGCAGAGGGAAATTGGCCCAGTCATTGATCGAGTGCCGCCGCGTCACCAAGTTACCTTTCAAATGACAATGCTCAGACACTTGGTATGTGGTGTCATGGTACAGCAGCCTGCTGGATGTGTTTACACCCCACCGAGTGATCGGAGCATTAGCTAAACGTGGCTGCTGCGCCGATCGCCAGGGCTGGTTCCTTCATTTTACACATTCCTCCCGCTGATCCAAACTTAGCCCGGACAGGTATCCAGTCAGTAGATCACCAGGTGATTTTAATCTGAGAGGGTCGGTTCACAGATCCCTCAGAAACCTCTGCTAAACCTCTAAAAGCCCCTAAAATTTAGATTAAACTACAAACATCATCAACACAAATTGCAGCTTCAATGACCCTGAACCTAAAGGCCTCCTCGTGCCAGTGTCTCTGTGCTCGGGGGCGGGGTTTAGTGCGTTACATCATGAGGGATTAGAACATGTATAATCTGGCCAAGCTGAGAGATTTTAGACCACATTCTATCTATTTCAACTTCAAAGTGAAACAAATGTTTTTTTTTGTGCTACATTTTTAAAAAAGCTGAAATTCATGATTTAGTGCAGGGGTGGGCAACTCCAGGCCTCGAGGGCCACTATCCTGCACATTTTAGATGTTCCCCTGTTTCAACACACCTGCTGCAGATGAACAGGCCGTTAACAGGCTTCTATAGGACTTGCTGAGAGGTTGCAGATTTGAATCAGGTGTGGTGAAACAGGGGAACATCTAAAATGTGCAGGATAGTGGCCCTCGAGGCCTGGAGTTACCCACCCCTGATTTAGTGGAAACATTGTGATGATATTCTGATCTTCTTGTCCAGGAGTCAACTTCCTCCTGGTGTCTGAGTAAACTGGAGTTTTATTGTAGGTGGTGTCTTCACTCATTCATGGTCTGTAGCGTGCGTTTGGATGCGTGTTCTCGTTGTCCTTCTTGAAGCAGCATCATTATTTATCTCTCTTATACACACAGAGACCTTGGTGTGAGTCAGATTTACAGTTCACAACATCAGGGGAAAACCTTCTGTCCTTGTGGACGGACGGCTTTAAGGTCGTAGCAGATGTGAGCGTCTTTTTATGTTTAGATTTAACTCTGTGTGTCTGTACTGAGATAGTTTGGCTGCTTTCCAGTTCAAACTGTCCATGACTTGGAAGGTTGGAAGTAATGGGACTACTTCCAATGTGGGGATGAGACGGGTGACAAAGTAAAATAAGGGGGAGGAGGGGGGAAGAGGGGGGGGGGAGGCAGGAATGACAACAGCATCCGCCTAGAGGATCAGTTCATCTCTGCTGCTGTTCAAGCAGCTTTATAAAGAACTAAAAGACTTTAAATTCTGCCGTCAATCAAAAAACTGTCTGTTTTTCTATTTTAATCACTTTGAAATTAACACATTCTTCATTAAAACATGGACAAATAATCTGTTTTAGGTTACTGGGGTCTATTTTCTTTTTATTATTATTCAGTAAACTGTTTTTTCAGTGATCAGATCAGAGCAGCTGATGGTCAACACACAGTTCAGATTTGTTCTGTTTTATTTGTTGTTTTCTATAACAGATATCCAAAAAATATCAGCTGATTTATTGTTTCACCTCTGACTGAAACAACCACTTCTTTTCAGACAGAAAACCTACTCAGCTGCTTTTTACAGTGATTTCCTGTGAAGATTTTCTATTTACTGACAATAGAACACAAGTATTTACATTGTGCCCATTGGGTTAACATCTGTTAACATCTGTTAGCTTCTCATCTTCTATCTTACACCTTATTTTAGGACAAAACCTGGTTGTTTCTGTACGAGTGAATAAAACAGGTTTTGTTGGGTTTGAGAAGAAAAGTGGTCAAAATTGGAACGTTTAAGTCCCGTGTGCACGTCTTTTTGTTTAATGACTCTGAACGCTGCAGCTATGAGGTGTTCAAGTACCTGATTAAATATCAGTGAATCTATTTTTTAATCTCATTAAATATGTTTGTTTAATCCTTTCACACTGTGTCATTGTAGTTTGTTCTGTGTAACTGTTTTCACCTGATCGTTTCTGCGTCGTGAATCTGGGAACTTAACTTCCCGAACTTTATCGATGTTGTTGTTTTCCGAGACCTGACGTGAGTTTTCGTTCCCTGCAGATCCCTGTCTCTCCGTGATGCCGCCATGCATGGGCGAGGCCGACCGCTTCAGTCTGGAGGCGCTGCGGCACATCCACAAACAGCTGGACGACGACAACGATGGAGGGATAGAGGTCAACGAGAGCGTGGAGGTGAGAAACAGACCAAAGCTTCCAGCTGAAACTTTTATTTTGAAGGTTTTATCATGGGCTGAGCTAGAAACGCAGCAAGTGATCAGAATGCATGTTCATAATAAACATTAACAGCAGCAGGAACGAGCGTTAACTCTTCCTGTCAGTTGTTTCCTTTGGACATTATCAAAGGTTATTCCCACATTTTATGGAATATTACAGCTTGACAGGTTAGTGTTGACACTAAAGCATGTCACCTACTGGATGTGCGTGGGAGGATCGGTTCATACAGGATAAGTAAATATTTAGTTTACAATGCAAACAGAGAGTTCCAGCTTGTGATACTGGGCTGGGATACAATTAAGCTACAAGCTGAAAGCTTGTAATATTTAGCAGTGAGTCATCAAAGGAGGAAGCCAAGTCAGCATTCCTAAT
Organism: Pachypanchax playfairii; assembly: GCA_006937955.1. Taxonomy (NCBI): domain Eukaryota; kingdom Metazoa; phylum Chordata; class Actinopteri; order Cyprinodontiformes; family Aplocheilidae; genus Pachypanchax; species Pachypanchax playfairii. Next base: position 7,732,829 of record SSNP01000006.1, read on the forward strand.
CCAGTGACACATCACCAACCAAACATGCAGAAATAATCATATTATGAGTTTATATCAGACGTCTAACAATATACCTCAAAGATGCAAAACTCTGTATTCAGGACTGTATTAATGATTAATTAGATTTTTTTATGTTTTTAAATTTTAAGAAATGTTTATTTTTCATGTCCCTTATATTATAATATCACGGTATTAGGATATAAATTATTGGTCATAGTCCAGCTGTCGTCTGGATTGTCGTCCAGCTCTGCATGTTCAGATTTTGGTTTTAATAAGACTTTGTTTGGGTTGTATCGATGAGGAAGTGCGAATCTGTGAATGTTTGACCAGCATTACCGAACAGAAGAGAGAGAGAGAACCAGAACAGTCCAGCAAAGCTCAGTCTGTTTACATTTCAACGAGTTCACAATCCAGTTTCACTTCTTAATCCCTGTCGGCTGTCAGGTGACGTCTCCTGGTGAGATGCTGTAAAGTTAACGGGTTTTTCAGGAGGGATGTGGTGAAAGTTCCAGAACATACAACTTAATTTATGTCCAATATAAATGTTCAGATAGCAAAAGCATTTAAATGGGTTTTACAGTGTTAGACGGACTTTAACCCAGTTGAACTAGATCCTGGATTGAATAACTTTGTGAGTCTGGGGGACTCGTGGGGGGGGGGAGTTGGATGGCTGCTGAACACGGTCACTAGAGACAGCAGGTGCATGTCCTCGCCTCTCGGGGCAGAGCCGACCGTCTGCCAAGTCCATGTTCGATTGGATCGTGTTGCATCTCCTGAATTGCTTGAATTCAGAACACGTCACAGAAGGGGGGGGGGGGTGTTGGGTTGGGTTGGGGGGGTATGGTTGGTGCTCTGATTTTCACCTTTATTAGTTCTTGTCTGGTTGTAGAAAACTGTTGTATATACAGCCTGTCCAGGACGGTACATCTATGAAAAGACTCCTCCGAGTGTTTGTCGACTTGTCTGAGAACTTCAAAGAGCTTTTATTTATAACTTAAACCTTTGAATGAACACAAGCTTTTACTTCTGAAGCCTGAAAACAAGATATTAGAGAGAAAACCGTCTTTTAGAAATCCTTTGTATCGTGAAATATCTGAGGTTCTACCCTGGAAAGCTGTCAGGAACACAAACGAAACAGGTGTGGGACAAAAACTAGATCCAAATATAGGAAACGCACAAGGAAAATACAGCGATGAAGGATTTATGCAAAGAAGTCTTGACTGCAGAGAGCAGTATGATGAGAGGAGCTGAGGATGAAAACTGAAGACAGTGTAGATGTTCATGGACTGAATTGCGAAACTTTATCACGTAACAACAAAATGAACAGACGGGCAGAAGCAACAAACATAAAAATATGTGGAGGCTTTTAAAATAAAATAACCTGGACTTTCTTGAATGAATGTATTTCACACAACTCCTTTTATGTTATAAATAAACATCCTCTTGAGTTTATTAACACTCTACACAGTCTCATGTGTGTGTTTCAGGATCTTATGCGATCTGTTAACACTCAGAGTACGTGTACGAAACACTCTCAGCTACTGACATGTTCAAAATTTCGCTCCATATCTGTAAACGTTTGTAGAATGTAACCAATTATGTGGCGGCCATTTCAAATCACACTGGATCAGTTCTAGTTGTACATCCACTTAAAGAGGACTTTTCATACAAATTTCAGGACTTTGTGGTTATTTCTTAAGTATTAACCAGTCATATTAAACATTTTATATCTAAAAAACGTCAGGAAACACTGATTAACAGACCTTTCAATCTATCTGCATTAAAATTCGTCTGGTTCCGTCGGGCTTTGTCAGCAGCTCGTTCATATTCATTATTTAAAATTGTTGGACTCAGATTGGCTAACAAACTAGCCTATGAGAGCAAGGTATACTGTTTCCTGCCCCGCTGCGCATGGCAACAGCACACGTAGTCTCTTCCTGTTTGCTACGTCTTATGCTAACAGCTTTTAGCCAGCAGCAACAGAAACCTCAGAAAAACTGTTTTTAATGGAAGGGCGTCTTTAAGACTTTCTAGTCCAGATTGAAGTCCTGTCACACAGTTGCGCTTAAAGATTCTGTATCCTGCTATTTTACAGCTTTCAGCATCTGTGACAGGCACATATATGATAAAATGTTACGATTGTCGTTATATTGTATTTATTTGTCCTGACATATAACTTATAGTCTCGAGTTGTTCTCCGACCAGGAAGTTAAACACTTGGTTTACCTAAAAGCCCATCTCTCCTCCAGGTCCCCTCCTCGTGAGTGCTGCCCCTCGAGCTGCCTGAATAAAATGGTGAATAAATTCCCATAACTCTCACAGCCAAATGCACATTTTCACTGAGACATTTTTAGAAAGTAAAATACTACAAACGGTGGTGCTTAGTGTCTTGCTTCAGACTCTTGGAGCGGGGTGTGTGTGTTTAATCTGCAGGGGCACTTCCTGGTAACATTGTTACATCACTATGTTACAGTCAGTTGTTTTCCAGGAGAGGGTGGAGCAGCTGCTCAGAGCGCAGGATGCAGGAGGATTACTGAGAAATATGTGTATTAAGTCAAAAACCACTCTTTTTTTTTTTTTTTTTTAAACAATGAAATAGCATCACAACATGGTTAAAAGCTCCAAAAAGTTGATTTTGCAGGATGTTAGACCTTTAAAATAAAAAACAACAACACAAAAATAAATAAAACAACTTGACACTTAAAGCTTGTTGAACTGAGTGAATATTGCTACGAATTTTATCAAAAATTTAAAGTCAAATCCATTTTTAAAAACCATAATATTATTTAACTCAATAAGTATGACGTTTTCCTCACTGTTCCATCCCATTGTCAGCGAGTACAATTGTCACCAGTTACCATAGTGATAACAGCCAAACAATAGATTAAATAACCTCCTCATGTTAAACGAGAACAGATTGACTGAAACAACGTCTACAAGGAATCGCTGGAGCAAGGCCTCATGGGAGAAATTCACACTCAGCCAACATTTCTTGAAACTGGAGTCTGTTATGAACAAACATATCTTTGTCTGCTGCTGTGAGTGTCCCAGTCTGAGTCTGACGAAGTCCCACATCAGCTGTGATCCGACTCTAAACAAGTTCGATTGTCTTCTCAGAGCCGAAGGTCGATCCTCTTTTACTTTTCCGATCCTCTCACATTTAACGGTCCCTTATTTGGATCTATCTGAACTGCTGAAACCACAAAGCTCAGACTCTGAGATCTATCTTTGTATTTGCGGCTCTCTGCTCACTTTATATGGGTCCATAAAGTATCTGGAAGCTACATGCAAAGCAGCTCTGCCAGCCTGTCTGCAAGTGCTTCATGATATGACAGTTTTTAATCTGATGGTTAATCATCAATCCAGTGTTTGCAAATCCATTCAGGGTAATTTTAGATACACTAGTTTACATTTCTTTACTTTGAGCACATGTCGAGCATCTGCCATCTTCAGGAGTTGAATTTAAAGAGGAAAGATGTTTGTATTCCTCACAAATCTAGTAACTGGTATCCAGCAGGTATTAAAGGATTTTAAACACCCGTGTTAAAACAATTTTTGTGTTGTATTTTTTTCATCTCAGAGAGACTGACATTTTTCAAATTCGGCTGAATGCCTCAGTTTCAGGTTTGTGGTGCTGCTGCCTTGGACTAAACGATGTGAAACTAACACTACGGAAACTCCGGAGAGCCAAAAAGCACCCACAAGAAAAAAAATTTGAATTAATTTGTTTAATTGATTTATAACCCAGGCCTAGATACAAGTGGAACTTAAATATAAGCTGTGGAGGTGAATCTCAGCAGGCCTGGATTAAAGTTTTCATGTAGGAACACTTGTAGATGCTAGTTTTACCACCTCATCTCTGTGTTTTCACGACTAGCTTTAAATCATCACAACTAAGTGTGAGTTCCAAGTTTCACACTGTTGGTTTGTGTAGCAGTGGAGTCAGACACTTTGTTTCACTTGGATCATCCAGCCAGTGTGATCGTAGATCCACCGGTTGTTTAATATGCCAGCATCTGTTCATGTTTGCGTTCTGTGGAAGATCTTTTTAATTGTGTTACAACATGTAGGTTTAACAGCCCGAGGACGTCTTCCCTAAATCAATTAAAGTCAGTGCACGTGCAAGACTTTAATTTTTAAAACACTTCATGGTTGCAAAAGGACTTTTTCTCCCTTTGTGACAGGAGGAACATTTGTAGCAGACAGCCTTTCAACAGCAGACTCCCATTATGTATTCAATGTCAAACTCCCTGAGCTCTGGCTGTCTAAGCACACGCCAGAGACGTGTGAAAGTGCTGCAAGGTTCTGATGTTGACTGCCACGTCCACATATCAGTGTCATGATTAATATTTTTACGTAAGACATCTTTAAGAAGGTTTTCAGGACTATTTCAAAGAGATCTGATGCTGTCAGGAGTTGAAGAAAACATCTGTCTTGCTGCTATCGCGGTGTGTTATCAAGTCAGGACTCATTGAACTGTAACGAGGATATAAAATGTCAAAGTGCCCTTAACTGCTGCTGTTTTTTTTACCTGACAATCATTATTGATAATGTTTTTTTTTTCCTGTGTGGTTTCTTCTTTAGAGCTTTAGCACATTTTTTTGACAGCTTACATGTACAGACAGCATGTGCTAGTGCTGCAGACGCCAGGCTCCACACTCATCACACCTTCTTGATAGAATCTGTTAGTTTCTTCAGTGAATTTCACTTTCAGTTTGGCATCAAATTAATCCAACAGCTAAACCAGCTGATTATCTTTATTAATTTATTATCAGATTAAGCAGATTTAAAATACTTATTAAAAAATACTGTTTCTTGAAACGTTAATTAGAAGTTTCGTTTCCCAGCTTATAAATAAATATTGGGACAGTAGCTAGCATCGCTGCCTCGAGACTTAAAATTGAACAAGAAACAAAAAGTACCTTCTAGAGTTTTATTACATTTCATTTTGTTTATTCTTTGAAAAAAACACCTGAATAAAGTTAAAACATGTAGCTTTAAAGACCCACTCTGATCATCTTTTGAGCTGTTTTAAAGCGTCTTATTGGCTTTTAAATTCTGATTATGGCATTTTTACCCAAAATCACAAAACCCGTGCCGTTTTCTAGGACATAGTTTCTGCATGGCGGCAGTAGCTCATTAGCAATTGACCTTTTGCCGAGTCCCGCCCCCCTTAAGTTACTGTTGTTTCGTCCGACAAAAACGACCAGCGCAACAGATTATCATGACTGGAAGAGGTATTTCCGTGCGTCAGTGACCTTTTCTACCTTTGCGACATCCTCCAAAGCCTTGATCTCCTTTCTCTCTCTAGATCAGCTCTGCTGAGTGGCGTCTGTGCACTCACAGCCAGCTTCCCTCGCAGTCGGAGAGCACTCCCAGCTGCTAGCACCTCTAAAGCTCGCCTCCACCAGTCGGCAATCCCGAGCCGGCTCACGCTCATCCCCTGGTGGACCGCGCCACTTCTCGGGACGCTCCTCAACACCGAGCTCCCCCTGACATCTAGTTAGTAGTTAGTAGATGTGGGTGCACTGCTTCACCATCTTGTTTGGAATTAATGTTTGTCGGACCTGCTCACATAGTAACAGTTGTGTGATTGGTCAATGGCCGTTTTGGGGGCGGGGCCAATGAGAAGTCAATTCACCTCTATGCTGTGGGTGGAACCATTGGCACGGAGGATCCCCTCACATCTCCTTGTTACTGAGAGCTCTCTGTTTATGCTAGCGCTACTGTGAGGTTACAGCTAGCGGAATTGGAGCTTGTGGCTCCGCCCAGTGGATTTTTTACATCCCAAATCCAGTCTGTTTTAGACACATTTTAGCGTCTGCTACTGATTTACAGCAGTTGGAATGTAGAAATACTCAAATGCAATTTGAGCTTAATTTTCTTAAAATATGTCCTCTAGCACCAGAAAAATGCCACAAGAACATGTCAAAGCAGACACGTGCCATTCTACAGTCTTGACTTCAATAAACAGATTTATAGTTTATTTTTGTTTTTGTATTTTTCCATAAATACATTTTACCTATTAAATAAATTCTCCCAGGACAGGAACACTAAATATGTTATTTTTATTTTCTTTACATTGTCAGAGCGACAGGCAAATGTTTGGACACACCCAGAGGAGAAAGACCCAACAATGGCCGACAAGGACACAGAGGGCTTTTATATAGAAAATATCTGGGAAGGATCATAAAAATATGTTTAAATAATTAACAGAACACACTCGCCATAAACAAGAATACTGTATAAACTTCTAATGACATCTTGTTATGAAATAAGGTGTCATTTCGTACTGTGGCAGTATTTTTCTTCAGGGCAGCATAAATCACCAGAACACCACTTCCTGCTGAGACCTGAAGTACGCAGGTTATTTAGTCTATTGTAAAGCCATCGAAGGCGCAGAGTGTCTAATATGAAGCTGAACGTGTTTTTCGGTGAGTATCCACTTAGACAAGTTTCAAAATTGTAGCTTAAAGTTTTAAAAGTTATTCAGTACTGCTTTAATAACATGAAAAACAGGATTATTTTCATTGGAATGGGTCTTTAAAGAGCTAGCAGAGTAAAAAGTACAAACCGCTGCTGACTGGTTATGAGGATTGTTAATTGTTAAATTGGCACTCAGTTTTGCATTAGATTAAATAATAATACTAAACCATGTTCAACATTTTAAACAGTATTTATTAATAAACTGGTTTTATTTGGTTTTACAGTAGTGCTGTGATGTGGCAGCTTGTTATTACTGGTGAAAATTCACAGCTGTTATTGTCCTGGTGACCTTAATAGGTTAAGGTTCTGAAAGAACAAGAGAACAGTAGCACAATTATACTGCTAGCAACTTTAGCATCTTTTTAAAAAAGTTTTTCTTCAATCTCTTTATAGAAAACATTGTTTTAAAATGTGTTTTCACTCTGGTTCGGACGCTGTGCTGCTTGAAGGATTTCTGTAGCTGATGGAATTTTCAAATAAACCCAAATTTAAATCCTGATAAATTAAAGTGGAAGCATTGTGGATGTAGAGAAGGAGCAAATCACAGGGAGAGAAACGGGACGTTGAAACCATCTTTTTCATCAATCGTGACAGACAAGCTTGAAACTCTGACAAGAACACAGCTGGAGTATCAGGACTGCAGGATTATGTGTTTCACTGAGATGTTGCTGCATTAGTAGGATCGTTTGCCGCATTCATGTCTGCAAATCCAATACAGTTTACCTTTATATCTACAAGCTGCTGCTGTTATTCTCTTCAATGTAAAGCACCAACATGTCTGCATGTTTATCAAAACAAAAACTTTTTTTTTTCCCAACTATCCAGCAGTTTTTTGGTCCTTGATTCCACATGTACCTGTCTCGTATGATCCTATTATCTAGGACAATAATTTTAAATTATGGTACAGTTTGTCAATAACCTACTACATAAAATGAACAATGAGCCAATTAAATTCATGATTTTTTATGAGTAAACACTTTAAGTGGATGCTGGAATAATAAGACTTTTCTTTAACACTGTCACAAACAAACGTATAATCCAAAACCGGTAAGAAGTTCCTGGGTTTCACTTCATGCTCAGGCCACACACACAGTTCTGCAGAATGAATGCTCCGAGGTATTTGGTAGTCGGTCGTGATCCTTGTTGATGCTGCTGGTGTTCTGGCAGTTCTTTGGTGGCTTTGTTTCATTTGGCTTTCTCTTGCTGGGGCATTTAGTTCTGAGTTACCAAAGGAGGACAGCCAGAACCTGAAACACACACACACTCACTCAGACACACACAAAGGTAGAAGTGGTGCCTCTCCTGTGGGTCTCTCTCTTTTCAAAGCCCTTAAAAGGGAAAAAAAGTAGACAAAAAAGTGAATGTGTGCGTGTGATCCAAACCCAGACTCAGATGAATCCAACTACTTTTTTTCCAAAACCACAGAGCACAGCCATTTGTACTGCTTCTAGATAAATTTAATGATTTGACTGAATTTTTTTACTTTTGTTTCTTTTGCTAGTTTATAATAGAAGACATGAAGCAACAGCACACCAACAAACACAGCAACCTACACCGTGAAGACCAGCACATCACAGTGGAGGAGCTGTGGAAGGGCTGGAAGAACTCTGAAGGTAACCTCATTCTGCAAGGAGAGATCACCTTTACAAATATCCAGATAAACCATCCCGAATAAAGTGTCACACTGAGGTTTTAAAAGCTGAAACACACACAAGAATTGAGTAAAGCAGGACTTTAAGAGGGAAAATAAAATGCATATAAGGACGGTAAGTTTGAGAAACCCAGAGTAAATACAGGGAGGAGTGATTACTGAGAGATAACAGCTGGTGTGATTAGCAGATGAGAAGCAGGTGTGTAATGAGATGAACCACAAAGGGAGCTGAAGGAAAAATAAAAACTAGGAAAAGCACAACAGTTATTTAATTATATTAACTCATTTGCTGCCAGCTGTTTTCTGAACAGAAAGGCTCTTCACTGCCAGCATTTTTGAGCATTTTGTACTGTTTTTGAAGAGCCACAGAATATTGTGCTTTATGACTATATAAACATCAAAACTAACAGTACACTCTCTACTTCCATCAGGAACAAACAGCTTGTTTCTAGCGTTTACCGTTCTTTCACAATCTGCTGTAGAACATTGGTGGTTTCACCAAAAACAAGCTTTTTGTGAAAAGAGACACATCATTCAGAAAAAGTGTCTTTGACACTAATAAACAGTGTTTTAATGACACCTCCCGGTTGATCCAGACGGGAACCGCTCATCTGACGGATCTGGGTCAGGTGCACTAAAATCACGTGACTCGGACCCGTCTGCTAAAATGGAGGTCTCTGGCTGGGATTAAATATGTGCAGTGAGCTCGGCGGCCCGTGTTACGCATAATGGCTTCCCAAAACTTGCTCTTCTTTCATGGATTATCATAAAGATCACATGAAGTGTCGCCACCACACATAGGTAAGAAGGCGTGATATTTACTCTAAAAGGTGCGCAAAGGTGTTCCCTCACCCCTCCTGTTAAAAAACGCAATTGACGACTAAGTGAACGGTTGTCTTTGGAAAAATGACTAAACTCGTCAATGGCGGTGAATGAGTTAAAAACTGACAAAAAAAAACTACTACAACGTTGAATTTCCCTTCTAGGATAAATAAAGTATTTTTCATTCATTCAAACTGGTCAAATCTCCCACGAAATTTATTACGCGCAAATATTAACTTCCAACGGTCTGTCACGCACAACATCAATGGCAGCCCGCCATCTGAGTGTCACAAAACATTTTGTGATAGAAGTCTTTGTGGACAGCAATAACTGTGTGGAAACAAACTTTATTTCTAAATGGATTACCAATAACGTCAGTGATGGATACGATGTTGAGAATAATGATGCCGTAGTGTTGGTAAGTTTGCTTCTTCTGCTCAATTAGTTCGACACTTTTTCAGTGCAGGCGCTAGCCCTACTAACGTTTCCGCCAGTATCGTACACCACATGACGTATTGCGCTGAAATTGCGTTGTTTTAAAAGATTCGTATCACGCTGCTGTGAACATTCTTATTCGCGAAAATATATTTTAGACACCAACAGCTAAATAATTTAGCCGCAAAAATATTAGAGTATACAGTTTATTTATTGTTTCATAATCACAAAAACAAATGTAATTAAAGAGAACAAATTAAAACTATAAAATTTACTCTAAACAGGGACAGAAGACGTTAACAATCTAACGTTCAAACTGCAAGACCACAGTATTAGTTAACATGTATTATAAAACAGAACAGGTGAGATGAGAGACATTTTGAAACAGAGATGATATCGAGTTCCCTCAGGTATTACTACACACACTACAAGTTACATGACACGTGTAGTTTCCTAGAAGTTGCAAGAATTCTGTTCTGTTCCTGATTCTCAGGTTCTTGTGTGACTCCACCTCTTACTGGAAAACTGAAAAGCTTTTTGCATCCTGTTCTTTGTTCATTCTGTGTCTGTTGGAACAAACGTTCAATCATGGGTTTATTTACAGACATGTCCAATAAAAGATTTACAGAAATCATGTTAATCCTTGAGATCTTCACCTTAAAAAAAGGAAAATTAACTTTTAGCAAACTATTTACTCTTCTTAACCAGTGGGAGGGTATTTAGAGATAAATGTTGATACGGTAGCAGCTACAAGGCTGTGAAAAATATTTGCACCTTACCTTCTTATATTGTTGGTGTTTTGTTGCATTTCAGTATTTCAGACCATCAAACAAATTTTTACATCAGACAAAAAAAAAAAATAGAAAATAGTAAATAGAAAATCTAGTTTTAGAATTATGATTAAAAAGTCTGCTGTTTTTTCACAACCTGATCACGGCATTTAAGAAATATCTCTGTGCACTTGTGACCAAATTGAACACATTACCGAGTATAAACATGCAACAAAATAATAATAATAGGAATAAAGTCCAGCTTGTGACAGTTTTAGAAACAACTGACAAAAAGCGATTGTTCTGATATTTCAAAGAGGTTCTTTAGAAAACTTATGAGCTGTAATATCTGTCATTGGTTGTTTGAACGACCTCAGTTTGAAGAAATAGAGTTTAAATCTGACTAGCTAGTCGCAGCAGGCAGCTTTAAGCTTATTATTAATATCTTAAAATGACTCCAGTCTCAAAGACACACACAAGCTTTTGTTGTTGCAGCTATTTGTGTTATTTGTATGTGACTGTAGAAACTTGAGTAAATAACTCCAACTCCGATCATATTTTGAGTTATTTTAAAGCGTCTCAGTGGTCATTAAATTATGATTATGGCATTTTTACCCCAAATTCCAAAACCTGTGCCGTTTTCTAGGAAATAGTTTCTTCATACCGGCAGTAGCTCATTAGCAATTCTCTGTGTGGGTGGAACCGTGGGTGCGGAGGATAACTCCGCCCCTTTCCCCATTGCTAAGAGATTTCTGTTTATGCTAGCTCTATAAGCTCGCTCAATGCATTTCATACTTCACTAAAATATTCTTTTTCAAATTATTAATGAGTCACAGCGATTTAAAAGCAGAAATACTCAAAAATGCATTTTTAAGGCTAATTTTCTCAAGATACGTCGTCTATTATCAGAAAAATGCCACAAGAACCTGTTAACAACACGAAAAACTCGATTTTCATTGGAGTGGGTCTTTAAATTGTACCCAACCTCTTACCCAGTGAATTATAAATTGGGGCCTTTTCAAAACTTCAACAATCCAATTTGCTCTTGGCCCTATTCAGACAAGCTTTCAACTCGTTAGTCTGGTCAGAATTATACTGTTTGTAGAAAAACAGTTGGATTAATTAGCAATTTATAACAGGTAGGGTAATAATTTAAAACTTTAGTTGTTCAGTTCTTAACGTCACTGAAGTGGTTTCTGGTCGTTTCCCTCATCAAACCTTTTCTAAAACTATTTCTTTGCCCCTTCTGTCCTCTTTCTTTAAGTCTTACAGGTGCTTTTATCAGCATGTGGTTCATTACAGCAATAAAATGAATAATTAACTATTAAAACAATAAATAATTGACTCATCTCAGCTTTAAAATCGAAATATCTTTAGTTAAAAAGGCTTCTTATTTATGTTCTCACAACATTTATACCAGCTCAAATTAAACCTCAGGTTATTTTTCACATCACGCAAAGTAAAAACAGAGTTTATATAAGAAATTACAGGCTAATTTTCTGTTATTTGGTTCTTCTGCTGCAGTGCTACAAGGACATCACATTGAAAATGTCTTCATCAGAACTTACTCTGTTATTTTTTATATGTGTAAATAAGTTTGAAGACACTTTGCCCACTGTTTACCTTTAATTTGTTGTTTTGTGTGTGTCAGTTCACAACTGGACCATGGAGGACACAGTGCAGTGGTTGAAGGAGTCAGTGGAGCTGCCACAGTATGAGAAGAACTTCCGAGACTTCAGGGTCACGGGGAACACGTTACCTCGGTGAGGACGCAGCGCGGCTCAATCGTTCGACCTCCAGCTTCTAACGTGCTCAGAACAAGAGAAAAAAACCTGATGGCACGTCGCCTGTAACTAATATTCTGTCAGGAGCTCCTGGTTCTCTTTAATCTGTGTGCTGCTGCCCTCTAGTGGTTAAAACAGACAACACAAAGAGGAAACGTACCAACAAGTCTATCAAACAGCTCATTAAAGTCTGAGTCAGGAAATCAACTTTTTCTCTAATAATGTTACAGTTTGACGAGGCTGCAGCACATTCAGAGTTCCTGCGTGAGGCGAGGTGAGGGGGCGTGTCATTAACACGCTGAGTGGGACGTGTGCAACGTGATCCACTGCAGTAACTGTAACACGCGAGATGACGGATTATGGAAGGGTTTCACGTTGCTCCACCGAGCTGACTCATGAAGTGATGTCATACCCGGAGGCTTCAATGTTGTCTGAGACGATCAAACCGATGATCTGAAGCCCAGCTGTTCCTCACACTCTCTACAGAACATGAAACAACTGGCTCTGAGTGGGATTCATGACACAAAGTGTTGAAACATATTCTTTTCTGCTCATTTCAGAATAGCTGCGAACGAACCGTCATTTATGTCGATGCAGCTGAAGATTTTAGACCAGCGGCACAAACAGAAGTTAAACCTGAAGGCGCTAGACGCCGTGCTGTTTGGTCCTCCTCTACGTAAGTGTTAGAAAACCTCCATCTTTACAACAAACAAATGAAAAGTGTGAAAACAACCTGTTCCTTTGTGATCCCGCAGGTCCGCAGCATAACTGGATGAAGGACTTTGTGCTGATGGTTTCCATACTGATCGGCGTCGGGGGCTGCTGGTTCGCCTACATTCAGAACAAGTCCAGCAAGGTGCACATCTCCCAGATGATGAAGGACCTGGAGAGCCTGCAACATGCCGAGCAAAGTCTCTTTGACCTGCAGGGCCGGTGAGACAACAAATGTTCTGTGGATCTTCTCTGCTCACAGATCAGGTTCAAGAATCCAAAGTATTTATTTAATCTGTTAGGAAATCATAATGTGACAACATCATAATAATAATAATTTAAATCTAATCTCAACAAAAAACACACCTGACTGCTTCCACAGGATTTAATCTGATCAGATGTATTGATTAACTGATCATCTGAGTTTTGGCTGTTCAGGAAGGAGGAAAGACATCAGCAATCAGAGAAGCTTGTTACAATCTGGGAAGGTTTAAAGGAATTTGGACTTCATTCACAGGTGGAAAACATTCCTGACAGTTCTGAAAACCCCCGGAGCTCCATGAGGGGTCACAGTCAGCAGGTTAAAGGTCAAAGTTCATGACAGAAGACGGAACAATCATGGCTTGTTTGGAAGCTTCTCCTACTAAACAACATGGCGACAAGACATCTCGAACAGATTAGAGATGTTTACCCATTAGGGCTGCAACAACGAATCGATAAAATCAGTAAAATTTGATGAGAAAATGCTTTTCATCATCGATTAGTTTTAGGTGGTTCATTTTGTCCGTATTTGAAACTAATTGGAACCGATTCTTTTAACTCAGGAAAAAAAATAAAAATAAAATAAATATTTATATATAAATGTCTTTCCCGACATGTCTCGGCTGCATGTGCAGCCTTCATCCAATCCAATATGGCTGATTTTAGATTTTCCTGTTTTTTCTGTTCTTTTTGGCTTCTGGGAGGACGACTCACCAGATCTATAAATAAAACTCTGGTTTTCGTGTTTGAAATGATCTCAGGCTCATTTTCTGTTCGCCTTGTTTTTTCCCTCAGGCTGGAAAAAGCTCAGGAGGAGAACCGGACGGTGGCCGTGGAAAAGGAGAACCTGGAGCTGAAGATGAGGGACGAGATCAACGACGCTAAAAAGGAGGCGCACAGGCTGCGAGAGCTGCGAGAGGGCGCCGAGTGCGAGCTGAGCCGGCTCAAATACGCCGAGGAGGAGCTCGTGCAGGTACTTCCTCCTGAACGCTACCAGCCAACAGATTTGGACGCTGTCTTTAAAGCCTCAGTTTGATTTTCATCATTTTAATGTGAATTTTGGAAAAGCTTGTTTTAGTTATTCCTTCTGCCTTCAGGACCAGAATTCCTTTAAAGAAGGACTGTTTTATTCTTCCTGCTTTTATAAATATGAATATCCTGTAATCAGAAAATAGACTTTTTGAAGTTGAGTAAATCTCGTCTCAACCTGCCTGAGGAGTGTTTGATGTATCGGGTCTGGTGGAGGCGTCGGGCTGTAACGTTTTTCCCGTGCAGGTGCGAAAGGCTCTGAAGCGAGCGGAGAAGGAGATGCAGTCGGAGCGCTCGGTTCCTGAAGCGCTACAGAAGTGGCTCCAGCTCACGCATGAAGTGGAAGTTCAGTACTACAACATCAAGAAGCAGAACGCCGAGTTCCAGCTCTACGTCGCCAAAGACGAGGTAACTCTCTCACCACAGGAAGCTTTGATCCCTGGCGATTGATGTAAAAACCTTTGTGATGATTCTGTATCTTGTCCTGAAGATGTGGAACTAAACAGAAATCAGTTAGTAAATTTGAGTTGATGTATAAAACCTGAAATCATTAGGTAGCTGGAATTAATTTCTAACATTAGTTCTGACAAATATGAATGTAGATTAAATTGGCTTTTTTTTTTCCTTTATTCAAAGTTAGTGTCACATTATGTTGATGTTGACAGAACTTTACATGTTTTTGTTATCGGCTTTCGGCAGCATTTCTCACTGAAGCTGAAACGTATAAATGATGCTCTCATTCTCATAGAACGTTTTGCTTGCGCAATCGGCAGCACGTCCCGTCCTACCGGGAGCGCTACACATGCGTAGATCACTTGCGTAGCGTCACATCCAGCTGGTCCCGAAAGATTATGAAATCTCATGAGAATAGCAAAAACCTGCGTGATTTCATCAGTACACACAACAACAAGCAGGGAGAAAGACAACAACATGTATCCAGAAGATTATTTTCACACCACCTACGGATTTCAAACCCGCCGCAGGTACTGTACTTCCTCGTAGTCTTGTAAACAGAAATCCGCACATGTCCTTTTATTTTGAAACATCTGGGTTACAAATGCCTGATTTACGCGTACCACGTAAAAAATAGAACTGCAACGTAATGCTCATGACACTACGCTTCTGGGACGCATCTCATGCATGCTGCTGCACACGCAGTAGAAAGGGTCTGATTGACTTTAATGGTGGCTATCAGCGTATTACGCTTCACTAACGTTGCGCGTCTGTTGCGCGTTCAGTGGAAGAACTCTGGTTTTAAATTATATTTTGTGTCTTTAATGCTAAATATATCTGATGCACTGCAACATTAATTCTCTCTCCAGTGACTTATTCTTGGGTGACGTCACAATACATTGCTCACAATACGATACGTATCTTGATACATTGCTCACGATACGATGCGTATCTTAATACATTGCTCAGGATATGATACACATCTTGATACATTGGCAAGGCAAGGCAAGGCAAGGCAAGTTTATTTGTATAGCACAATTCATGTACAGGACAATTCAAAGTGCTTTACATGAAACAAAAGCATAAGTAAAAGAATGAAAACATGATTTAAATAAACAGAATTAGAACAAAGGACAGCTTAAAAGCAACCGTGTGGATTTGGACTTTCTAATAAAACTTTATGTAAATGCAGCGGAGAACAGGTGGGTCTTTAACCTTGATTTAAATAAACTGAGTGTTTCAGCTGATCTGAGGCTTTCTGGGAGTTTGTTCCAGGAATGTGGAGCATAGAAGCTGAAAGCAGCTTCTCCATGTCTGGTTCTGACTCTGGGGACTGATAAAAGACCAGATCCAGAAGACCTGAGGAGTCTTGTAGGTTCATACTGGGTCAGGAGGTCACTGATGTATTTTGGTCCTAAACCATTCAGAGCTTTATAGACCAGCAATAGAACTTTAAAGTCTATCCTCTGACGGACAGGCAGCCAGTGTAAAGACCTCAGAACTGGACTGATGTGGTCCACTTTTCTGGTTTTAGTGAGAACTCTATCAGCAGAGTTCTGAATGAGCTGCAACTGTTTAACTGATTTTTTAGGAAGACCAGTAAAGATGCTGTTACAATAATCAAGCCGACTGAAGATGAATGCATGGACTAGTTTTTCCAGGTTTTGTTGCTCACAATACGATACGTATCTTGATACATTGCTCACGATACGATACGTATTTTGATACATTGCTCACGATACGATACGTATCTTAATACATTGCTCACAATGCGATACGTATCTTGATACATTGCTCACGATACGATACGTATCTTAATACATTGCTCACGATACGATACACATCTTGATACATTGCTCACAATACGATACGTATCTTGATACATTGCTCACAATATGATACGTATTTTGATACATTGCTCACGATACGATACGTATCTTAATACATTGCTCAGGATACGATACACATCTTGATGCATTGCTCACAATACGATACGTATCTTGATACATTGCTCACAATACGATACGTATCTTGATACATTGCTCACGATACGATACGTATCTTAATACATTGCTCAGGATACGATACACATCTTGATGCATTGCTCACAATACGATACGTATCTTGATACATTGCTCACAATACGATACGTATCTTGATACATTGCTCACGATACGATACGTATCTTGATACATTGCTCATGATACGATACACAATATGATACATTAAAACTTTTCATTGCTTTGCATTTTCAACAAAACTTTATTAAAAACTTTATTAAAAAATTAATTTTGCTTTGATACTATGACAATGGGTGAAACAAGCTCACTCATTCACCTTTACATCAGTTTGCAGTATTTTATTAGCAAAACTAATACGTCACAAAAAATATTCTTAATTAGAAATATTTAATAAGAGTTATTTAATAAAGCTTCACGTATTTTTATTAGCCACTGATTCACTTTCACATCAATTCGGAGTGTTTTTCAGCAAAAAACTTTTTAGTACAATGTTAGAGTGCATGTTGTTCTGCCTTGTGGTGGTCAGTACAACATGTTTACTGTATCGATAGTATCGATATTGGACCTCATGATACGACATTGTTCCCTGTATCGCGATACATCGGTGTATCGTTACATCCGTAAAAGGTACAGAGGCTAATTACAGACCAATAACTTGCTCCTTATTGGTTCGGTAGTCTGCCGTGTCAATAGCTGTGAGCTAATGGTCCGGCATGACGGACCCGTAGCCACTGCCTTCAAATTAAAACTCAGCCACTCTAATGTCATAACTTTTATTTTCGCTTCATATTTCCAGGCAGAGAAAATCAAAAAGAAGAGAGGTTCTGTGTTTGGGACTCTTCATGTTGCCCACAGTTCATCACTGGACGAGGTCGACCACAAGATACTAGAAGCAAAGTAAGTAAAACTCAGATTCTAGCTGGTTATCTGGTAATCTGTTACTGCAGATATCAGTTTATATTAAAGTGCTGAGTCATCAGGTTGAGTTCAGCAGTTTTAGATGAACAGCATTTGTTTTGGTTTTGTCTTTATGTTTTTGTAAATGACAGAAACACCTCTCTGTATAAGATATCACAACCTTCATCAGGGCTTTAAAACAGCTGCTCGTTATGTAGGAACGATTGCAGGACTGTTTTATGAGGCTGCATCTGCTTCAGCGACACGGCTGAGGGTATCTGCTGCTCAGAAGGTGACTGCAGCCTCAGGGAAGCTTCATGTGCTTTATTACACACAAAAACTTAACTGAAAGTCCTCCAACGAGATCTAAAACATCCCTCGTCCAACACAAACCCACCAGAAATAAAACAGAACTCAACCCAAGCAGTGTCCTAATTTTTTAACATTAACCCCTCCTTTCCACTGGACGCAGAAGCGGCCTGGCGTGTTTTGCTCTTGAAATCAGCTGCGGGTTTCTTCCCACCTGAAGCGTTTTAGACGTCTATCTCTCGCTAAAGCGTTCCATCTAGCTGGTCACACACAAAATAACAGGAGAATTGCGAAATCACACGTGATTTCATCAATACACATAACACCTAGCAGGGAGAACGACGACAACATGTATTCAGAAGGTGTGTGGTTTATTTTCACACCACCTATGGACTTCAGGTAAAGTATTTTTCCATAGTCAAGCAAACAGAAATCAGCACATGTCCTTTTATTTTGAAACTTTCTGGTATGAACACCTGATTTCCTGACTGGTCCAAACTAAACTGCTGAGCTTGACGCGTTTTAGAAGCGTACCATGTAAAAAATAGAACTGCCGCGTAAAGCCACCGACACTACGCTTCTGAGTCGCGACTTATTCATGTTGCTTGGCGCCCGGTGGAAACGGTTCCATTGCTGCACATTACGCTTTACTCGCTTTACGCGCCGCTTACGCATCCAGTGGAAAGGAGGAGTTAGACGTTGCTCTTAAGCCTTTAGGAGTTACGAGGAGGTTTCAAACGATGAGAGCTAACTATTAGCAATGTTCATCGATAAAAACATTTAATCGATGAACATCAATTAAATGTTTTTATCGTTTTGACTCCCGGCAAGTTACAGTGGGGCAAAAAAGTATTTAGTCAGCCACCAATTGTGTAAGTTCTCCCACTTAAAAAGATCAGAGAGGCCTGTAATTTTCATCATAGGTATACCTCAACTATGAGAGACAAAATGAGGAAAAAAAATCCAGAAAATTACATTGTCTGATTTTTGAAGAATTTATTTGCAAATTATGGTGGAAAATAAGTATTTGGTCAATAACAAAAGTTAATCTCAATACTTTGTTATATAGCCTTTGTTGGCAATGACAGAGGTCAAACGTTTTCTGTAAATCTTCACAAGGTTTTCACACACTGTTGCTGGTATTTTGGCCCATTCCTCCATGCAGATCTCCTCTAGAGCAGTGATGTTTTGGGGCTGACGCTGGGCAACACGGACTTTCAACTCCCTCCAGAGATTTTCTATGGGGTTGAGATCTGGAGACTGGCTAGGCCACTCCAGGACCTTGAAATGCTTCTTACGAAGCCACTCCTTCGTTGCCCGGGCGGTGTGTTTGGGATCATTGTCATGCTGAAAGACCCAGCCACGTCTCATTTTCAATGCCCTTGCTGATGGAAGGAGGTTTTCACTCAAAATCTTACGATACATGGCCCCATTCATTCTTTCCTTTACACGGATCAGTCGTCCTGGTCCCCTTGCAGAAAAACAGCCCCAAAGCATGATGTTTCCACCCCCATGCTTTACAGTAGGTATGGTGTTCTTTGGATCCAACTCAGCATTCTTTCCCCTCCAAACACGACAAGTTGAGTTTCTACCAAAAAGTTCTATTTTGGTTTCATCTGACCATATGATGTTCTCCCAATCCTCTTCTGGATCATCCAAATGCTCTCTAGCAAACCGCAGACGGGCCTGGACGTGTCCTGGCTTCAGCAGGGGGACACGTCTGGCACTGCAGGATTTGAGTCCCTGGCGGCGTAGTGTGTTACTGATGGTAGCCTTTGTTACTTTGGTCCCAGCTCTCTGCAGGTCATTCACTAGGTCCCTCCGTGTGGTTCTGGGATTTTTGCTCACCGTTCTTGTGATCATTTTGACCCCACGGGGTGAGATCTTGCGTGGAGCCCCAGATCGAGGGAGATTATCAGTGGTCTTGTATGTCTTCCATTTTCTAATAATTGCTCCCACAGTTGATTTCTTCACACCAAGCTGCTTACCTATTGCAGATTCAGTCTTCCCAGCCTGGTGAAGGTCTACAATTTTGTTTCTGGTGTCCTTTGACAGCTCTTTGGTCTTGGCCATAGTGGAGTTTGGAGCGTGACTGTTTGAGGTTGTGGACAGGTGTCTTTTATACTGATAACGAGTTCACACAGGTGCCATTAATACAGGTAACGAGTGGAGGACCGAGGAGCCTCTTAAAGAAGTTACAGGTCTGTGAAAGCCAGAAATCTTACTTGTTTGTAGGTGACCAAATACTTATTTTCCACCATAATTTGCAAATAAATTCTTTAAAAATCAGACAATGTGATTTTCTGGATTTTTTTTCCTCATTTTGTCTCTCATAGTTGAGGTATACCTATGATGAAAATTACAGGCCTCTCTGATCTTTTTAAGTGGGAGAACTTACACAATTGGTGGCTGACTAAATACTTTTTTGCCCCACTGTAAATGTCTTGATGGGTTAATATTAAAAGGATTTGCAGTTTTTAAAAACATTTTTTATAGTTTTGTGTTACTAGTGTTAATCTTTACTGTGGCTGCTTGTTAGGTTGAATTCTGATGGATCAAAGTAAAATTTACTTCCTACAAAGTCGTCGTATCAGAAACCGAATCGCGTCTTCAGACTGTTTTTCCCACCTCATGACTCTGCTTGTTATGTTTAAGGAAAGCTCTGTCGGAGGTGACGGCGTGCCTGAGGGAGCGACTCCATCGCTGGCAGCAGATCGAGAAGCTCTGCGGTTTCCCCGTCGTCAATAATTCAGGTCTGCCGAGCCTGACCGCCAGCCTCTACTCAGACCACAGCTGGGTCGTCATGCCTCGAGTCTCGGTCCCTCCCTACCCCATCGCAGGGGGCGTGGACGACCTGGATGAGGACACGCCTCCCATCGTTCCTCAGTTCAGTAGTGAGTAAAAAAGCAGAGGATTTTCACACTTGATGATGAAACTTGAAATGAATGTCCTCGTTAATTTGCTGATTTGGGGGTTTTACCAGCTGCTACATTAGTCCGGCCCCCTCTGACGCACAGCAGCAGCCTGTGTCGGTCCCGCCGGAGCCTGCTGAGCTCCCAGCAATCCTCTATGATGTCTCCAGACCCAGACCTGCTGTCTATGGCCAGCTCAACCCTCTCTTATCGCCCCGAGGGAGACGACGATCTTGTGATGTTCAGTTTGGACAGGAGGGGGTAAGTCTCAGTCACGAAGCTCAGACTCACAGGTGTTTTATTCCTTAATAGATGGTTATGGGTTAAATCTTAAGGACAGACGGTCCTCCAGGAGATCAGCTCGGGTTCCAAGTGGCCACACTTGAGTGACACATTGAAAGAAACGGTCACTTCTCATCCTGCTTGTTCAGCTCTCAGACTGCGGTTCAGCTGTGTCAGTACAGTGTAACACAAAACAGTAAGAAAATTAGATATGAGGAAAAAAGCAGAGAGGTTGTCAGTTTTTTTAACAAACAAATCACAAACAACAACAACAGCAAGAAAATTCCAACTCAAGGAAGAAAACTAAAATTTGCTGTTGTATTTTGTCCCTCAGGGCCTCCGTACATAACGGATGAACAGAAAAGTTGCATGAAATCAAAGTGTCAAACATTTCTGATGATGTTTCTGGTGTTTGACCGAGTTTGTTTGTTTTCCTCCGCCAGAGAACCGACTCAGGACGGCGGCTCTGACGTGGACTCTCTCGGTTCGTCCTTTAGCCGCAAGCAGTTGCACGGCCCCTGCGCGCCTGGTCAGGAAACCCCCTGCCGCAGAATTTCCCGCGAGGAGCTGCTGCTGTTCAGTCAGAGTCCGGAGCGCTCGGCTTCCACCCACACCACCAGCAGCAGCAGCAGTAGCAGTCTCAGGGACTCTACACCTCCCCCCATGCCCCCCACACCGGCCGCCACCCCCTCCAGCCCCCCCTCCACCTCGCCGTCCCCGGCATTGGAGCACCACTCATTTGCACAGAGCGGCTCACCCGACATCACCTGCGTCGTACCCGAGTCCAAAAGCGTGCCCCTCCCACAGAGCGGCGCTCCAGCTCAGACAGGAAAGGGAGTGTACAACGGCATCCTGGAGAAGTCTTACAGCTACAGCCAGCTGCCGGTGAGCATGCTGCCTCACGTGGGGCGCCACGCATCTATTACCTCGCTGGACTCTGAGGGGCGGAGTTTGGGAAGAGATTACAAGCTCCAAAGCACCTCCTCCCAGGATTCCAGCGACAACGGCGAGAAATTGAAGCGCTCCTCCTCTAAAATCAAAAACTTATTCAAGAAGAAAAAATAAAAACTTTGAGAGGATATAACAAGTGTGTGTGTGTGTGTGTGTGTGTGAGTGACAGGAAGAGAGAAAACTAGAATAATAAAGAGTTTTATCGCTAGTGTGTCACTGTAAGATAAAACACTTGATTTTCTCTCTTCTTTTTGTCATCAAAGATGGAATGTAGCTCAGTCGGGGTGCCTTTTAAAAGCGCCTCCGACTGGAAGCCTTATTTCTCAATAATCCCTTTTTATTTAGCTCACTCATAGCCTGACGGGGAAACCTGCACCGTCTTCTCTTCAAACCGGTTTGAGTTTAAACCAAAAAAAAAGAAAACAAAAGTCACTGTTATCGGGTCTAAAGGTGCAGCCTGCACATCTCGTTTTAAACTCACAGTAACCGGTAACGCACAGATCCTGCTAAAAGTTTGTTGCAGCTGACGGAGCTGAATGAAAGAGGCAAGAGCAGACGCAGCACAGAGCCAAACTGATCTCCGTGCCACTAGATGTCTCAGTATATATAAATATATAAACCCTTTTCACCACGTGTTCTCATAGAGGATTTGACTAGTTTGTTGAATTATGGGGTTTCTCTGCAGGCCGAACCCACAACAGTCACTTTATCTGTTTTTTTTTTTGTTTATTACTTGACTACCTGCATCCTGTAGCCACACGGTAACAAAATACATCATTTCTATGTTTCGCCCCTTGTTGGACTCGACGTCTCCAGGAGGTTGTGATCGTGTGGAGCTCAGTAATCATCTGTAAGGCAGTGAAATGGATTTATTAGAGATCTATCCCTCATCATCGCGCTCTGAGCCGAGCTTTCGAAAGACAAACACTGTTTCGCTGCTCTGTGGAGCTTTTTTCATCCGAATGTTGCACCGATGCCCGCCATGGCACACACTAAGCCCCACCCGCGCCACGCTGTCCCGCCTGTCGAGTTCTGGGCCCACGCCGAGCGCACTGATGTCAAAGAGCTTCACACTGTGATTTCTGGCTGCTTCCCGTCGTCCACCGGCGCTCCGGCACCATCGAAGGGGGCCGATGGATCACGTGGCCCGTGGAAGGTCGCAGCGCACAATGAAGGAAACGCAGGATGGAGTTGCCAGACGAGGAGGAAGTGAATGTTTACGAAAAATTTAGTTTTTTTTCTTTTTTTTTTTTTCTGAGAACATTTTGTGTGAATATTTGTATACTGTAGAATAATTAATAATAATAATAATAATAATAATAAAAAACAGAAGCATTTCAGATGTTCGATAGTCGTGTTTGCTGCATCTTTATTTATTCTAGACTGAAACGGGAGATTTTTACTCATTTTTGTTGTTTCTGTGTGGAAGGAACTTTTCAGATTTATAGCGTCAGATAACGTTCTTTAATTTGAGGGTGCAGTTCACAACAAAGTGAGTGTATAATAAACAGGTCTTGGAGAGTAAACCTATGGACACAACAATGTTGGAAGACGTTTGACATTTTTTTTCTTAACTTTCTAAAATCTTTTTTTTCCCCTCCTACATTTAATTATCCAGTGTTTGTCCACGTGAGTGACGTCACAGATCCAGACTCGACTAGACGATGCATCGATCTTTCGGACTCGCTGACTGTAACACTGTTGTACAATGTGCAACCTGCAACTGGAGCAACATCAGGTTCTTTAAACAGTTTTACTCTCAACAACCTGTTTACACACTCACTTTGTTGTGATTAAAGAACGTCATCTGACGCCATACGTAAACATCGTCTTTTCCAAGCCAAAATGTTTTTAAACATTACTCATCAATAAAGAAACCCTTTTCACGTTTTATCGGTACTTTTTTTTAAACAATACTATTTAATTTGCTCAAGGATTTCAACGTTTTGTTACGTATGAGAATTTGTAATTGCCGCCTCTGAGCTTGACCCATTCGTCCGTGCAAAGGATATGACATCATGCGCGTAAAGGCAGCCAGGGCGAGGATCTGTTTACTAACATGGTAGACGCAGATAGCGAAGATATTACAAGCGACAAGAAAATTTACTGATCAAACTTGACTATCTAGATCACTGATCGTAAACTGGCGGCCCGAATCCGGCCCGCTGAGCCGTTCAATCCGGCCCGCGACTGGATTCCAAATTTATTTATTTATTTATTTTTAATACTTGTATAGTGCTTTACTCAGGTCCTACGACCCTCAAAGCGCTTCACACTACAGTTTTTTTGTCATTCACCCATTCACACACACACACACACGGTGGAAGGAAGAAAATAGTGAGAATCAAAAAGAAAATAGTGGTCCAGACTATTAAAGCAACTCCTAGTGGTTGACTGTGGTATAGGTGATGGGAGCCCGAATCAAATGCCTTCAGTTTTGTAATGAAATGGAAAAAGTATAAACATTAAACATAATGTTAAGCCAAAATTAGATTTTTATTTGATTTTCTTCTTGGGGGTCCGGCCCCCAAACTCTGGCCCTCTGACAAATATAGTTGATGACCCCTGATCTAGAGGAAGTAAAAGTCTTAAGGTTTGCGTAGGTGAACCTCTCATGTATGACAAAACGTCTAAATCCTTGTAAAGGTAACTTGTGTTGTAAAAAAAGTACCGATACAAAAAGGTGAAAAAGGTTTATTTAATCTTTGGTAATGTTTAAAAACATTTTGGCATGGCAGAGACACTTTAATGCAGCAGTTTGTTTCACACTTGTCAACCTATACTTTACACCACGGGAGCTGATTTTACAACTTTTCACACATCTTGTCTTTTGATTTTGTCACTTAACCTTTGATCATGTGCTGAAATGTTAATATCTTAGAAGAAACTGGTGATAATATCAGAATAATTCATGTTTTGGGAAAATCTGAAGCCAAGAACATCTTTTCTGTCCTTTTTGTTCATTAATGTGGGTATTCTTCCATCTAGTGGCAGGATGTGGGTATTACAGACCACCGTAGATGGAGATATTTTCAGAAATGGAGGGAAAAAAATGAAAATCATGCAAAACATTAAAAAATGATAGAATGATGCTGTTTCTGAAAATTCTCAAAAGTTTTCATCAGTGTAAAAAAGCTGAGAGCCATTTAATCCAAGATAAATTAGATGGTTCAAGTTTATTTAAATCAATGCATCAGTATATAAAGTTTTTTGGGATTGAAACACCCCATTTGTGCTGCGAAGTCAGATTCCTGCTTTTTTGAGCTGAAAGTCTTGAGTTTTCAGTATCATGGCTGGATCACCATGGTAACCAGAGAGGCGTGGTCTCACAGAAAATAACAAAATTATCTTAACGTTTTGTAAAATACACATTTGTTCATTGTGTTAAAAAATTGTGTGTGACTGCGTTCATTTTTAACAAATTGATGAATTGGAGCTCTTCCTGCGAGGTGGCGATGAGTCGAGCCTCTGATCCCGTACAAAGTTCATGTTTCTCATTGTGTCGTTAATATAAAATATACATTATATTTATAATATATTTTTATACACCACAACATTTTACACCCTGCTTAACATCTTTAACATCTGTGTGTGACAGAACTGCTGATAGATGATTAGGTAGGCAGACACTACCCTGCCTCACCTGTAGAGGGCGAACACGAGCCAGCAGGTGATTGTTGCTGCCGTCAATCTGCAGAGAGACGACCGATGATCAGCACCAGGTGTGTTAGTTAAACTCTGCAGGTTTAAGACTTTTACAACAACAAGAAACTAAGGAGGATTTTAAAAACCCAGTAACAGGTGTTCATGGAGACGGAGAGGAGCGTGAACTTTATATACAAATAAAAGGTAAGAACATTAACAGCTTTCAGAGGTGAAACTTACCTTCACCTGGAGGTAATACCAGGGCTTGTCTGCTTGTTAGCAGGATAACTCCTAAAGTTCTGGATGGATTTATAAAGACATTTTTATTAAAGGTCAGAAATGGTCCACAGAAGAAGTGAGTAGCTTTTCGGGTTGATCCGGATCACCGTCTGGATCCAGGAATGTTTTTAAGGATTCTTCATCATTGTGAAATAGAGCTGTTTAACACATCTGCATGTAACTCACATTAAATGATCCAGGTGTTTGTCAAACAACACAGGGTGAGTTCCCAACAGGTTCTACATGATACTCTGTAGAATCAGAAGTTTGTTAATAGATTTGATGTTCCTTCAAAAGTTCTGGAGCTCGATCCAGAAGAAAACCACCAATAACTACTGAACTAACAATGAATCGATGTTAATCTAGTTACTAAAGGTGTTTCATAGTTAATTAATCTGGGGTTAACTGAGGTGCCTGATGGAGATCTGAGCTCTACGAGGGATTTTCTCATTTCTCATAGCTTTTTCTTGTTCTCCTCTCGATGAGCAACCGGTGTTAAAATCAATTAAAGCGCCAGAATTTAAAGGTAGAGTATGTAAAAATTAGACCGTCAAATCCGTGTCCCACAGTTCATATAGGGGAAAAAAAACGTCTGCTCTCAGCCACTCACCCCCTCCCCTCCCTGATTTTTCTGTTGTGTTGCCAGTTCAGATGTTGATCCTCATTTAGTTTCTCTTGTATTTGTTCAATTTTGGGGAATGTCTGAAGGTCTATTTGTTCAGCGTTGAGTTTTCCTAAGTGCATTTGAACGCCCCATCACGTGCAGCTCGGCTGCTCAGTTGGAAGGATGTGGTGGTTTCTTACTTTTTGCTGCTGCTCGTTGTTGAATTCCAGCTGCTTGTGTTGAAGACTTGGCAGCCTTGCAGACTCACATGTGATTCATTATGGAACCAGGAAGTCTGGATGTGTAAATAATGATTCTGGTCCGGGCTAGCATTTTTTAAAATGACCGAAACTAGCGACCACCCAGCCGGCTCAGATTGAGATCTGTTACAACGTGACTTTACTTTCAACATATTAAGACTGTTGTGTGAGTATTTCACTGTAACATTCTTGCATACTTGCATAGTGGTAAAAACAAGTAGAATTTAAACTGAGGGTCAACACTGAAATTGTGTTTTGACATCTGAATAATTAGTTTTATTGTTACTCAACATAAATTGTTTAGAACATACAAAAGGTGCATTAGATTTATCTCTTGATTAAAAAAAAAAAAAAAAAACATATTTCCAGGTGAGATATGTTCCCGTGTATCTGTTTGGGTTGAGTGAGAGAGAAACACAGAAGAGATATAAAAGAGGGAGTCAGTGTTCATGCTGCCAGTTAAATGGTGAATACGAAACTTACTTGAGTTCTTCTTCTTATTATTATTATTATTATTATAAATTTGACTCCGGAGGACTCGGTGCTTCAGCAGACACGAACCTCACGGTACGTCTCCGTTGGTAACGGAGATTAAAAGCACAACCCTTCCACTGATTGTTATCTTAATCAGTTGGAAACAGTTGCTCTCGATACAATCACATTTTAAATAATTCTGATTGTCAGACAAGTTAAGAACTCCATCTTTAAAATCAGTCGTGTTTCCCGTACTGAAACACATTACGATGTTTACTGAGTGAAAATGATCCAATCCGATTCTAATTCTAATCCTGAGTAACTTTTTCTATTAAGTCATTCACATTTTTACCAACACAAGAACTCTGGAGATGAATGAATTACTGATATTAAAGGATGAAACTGAAGCTCTTAATGTTGAAATCTGATCTGTTTAGTGCAGCTTGTTACTCTGGCTACTCCAGAGTCAGCAGGGACCGACCTGGTTCTGTTATAAACTGGTTTTCTGACAGCAGCTGGAGGTGCAGTTTCTATGTTGGCCACATGATGTCAGCAGAGCATCAGAGAGGAGAACGCCGCTCAGCAGCCACTCCCTGATGGTGAGATGTGCTGGTGCTGCTTCATGAGGGAGATTACCGTGCTGAACCCGAGTCAGACACTGTTTCTTTGTGTAATACATCCTGCAGACACACCAGATGTTGATTTTCTACCAGCTCATAGAATCTTATTTAGTTTGCGTCTGTAGTTTTGAATCTTACAGGCCAGTTTTACAGTGGAACGTACATCCGGCCTCTAAACCTGCTTGATGCTGTTCAGGTTTGTGCGGGTTTCATCCTGGACGGATCACTATAAACAACAAGTCACATTCACACCGACTGTCTGAATCTGCAACCTTCACGCTGCGGTAGCAACACAGCTTCCCCCTGGAAAAACAAACAAACTCAGTCACGGAGTTACAAACTGTTTAAAATGATTCTCAAATAACAAAATTAAGAGTCAAAATATAAATTCAGTTCAATTCCAACAGACTTTATTAATCCCTGAAGAGAAATTAGATGCTGCAGTAACTCAGTGTTTCTTCAGGGAGCCATTATAGAAGGTTCTAGCTGTGGACGGGAAGGTTCTCCTGTAGTGGGTTCTAGCTGTGGACGGGAAGGTTCTCCTGTAGTGGGTTCTAGCTGTGGACGGGAAGGTTCTCCTGTAGTGGGTTCTAGCTGTGGACGGGAAGGTTCTCATGTAGAGGGTTCTAGCTGTGGATGGGAAGGATCTCATGTAGAGGGTTCTAGCTGTGGACGGGAAGGTTCTCCTGTAGTGGGTTCTAGCTGTGGACGGGAAGGTTCTCCTGTAGTGGTCTGTGTTGGATCTGAAGACGTTTCTGACTGAGACACTCTGTTGTTGAGTTACTGTGTTGTGAAGAGGATGATGAGGGTTCTCCATCATGCTCTTCATCCTGCTTTGGACAATCAACTCAAGAGACTCCAGACCAGTCCCCAGATCTGTTAAACCTCTTCATGTCACCTGCTCTAAAGCTCCGCCCCCAACAGGTGACTGCAGGTGGGATCACACTCTCCACAACAAACTTATAAAAGATCTTCAACATCTCACTGCAAACGTTGAAGGATCTAAACTTCCTGAGGAAGTCCAGTCTGCTCTTTCTCTTCCTAATAACAGCATCACAGTTGTGTCTCCAGTTCAGTCTGTTGTCCAGGTGAAGACCAGGTGTTTATACTCCTCCATCACCTCCACTTCTTCTCCCATGATGGAAATGGGTTTTAACATGTTGCCGCTCTTCCTAAAACCCACAATCATCTCCTTCGTCTTGTTCACATTCAAGATGAGATGATTGTTTCCACACCAGGACACAAAGCAGTCCACCAGTTCTCTGGACTCAGTCTCTTGTCCATCTCTGATCCACCAACAACTGCAGAGTCATCAGAGTATTTCTGCAGATGACAGGACTCTGACCTGTACTGAAAGTCTGAGGTGTACAGAGTGAAAAAGGAATGGTGAGAGTACAGTTCCCTGTGGTGCTCCTGTGCTGCTGATCACCTGGTCAGACATATGACATAAACACATACAAGATCCAGAACTCAGACCACAATGTGATTCTGAAAGCTGTAACAACTCCACTTCCTCTTGTTCTCCACAACTAGACATGAAAGTCCTGACTACTCACCTGCACACAATCATGGAGCTTTTCTTACATCAAACAGACAAATACAACTAAAAACTTTGGACTTTCTCTGCAAATATGATGCAAGTTGGTGGTTTGATTCCTAATCTACTACAGCAATAAAAGCGTTTTCTTGCTCCTTATAAACTTTGCACTGCTAAAATCCAGCAACTATCTTCTCTGCAACAAATAATTTCACAATGATCTGATTCCAGAGGAGTATCTTTACAATCGCCATCATCTCTCATATTTTCTTCGTGCTCGTCTGCTTTTTTATCCTCCCAGGAGCTTTACAGGCTGGGGACGAGTCGCAGATATTTATGGCCCCTGAACAGCTCCGCAGTGTGGTAATTGGCCCCACAATGGTGCTAATGCTCTGATGGAGGAGCTGTGTTTGGAAGCAAAAAGTGATGCAACGGCACAAGATGGCAGATCTTTCCCTTAATGAGTGGTAGGATTTAAAAAAGGAAGAAATGGACAGGGAGTTAAAAAAATATGTAAAGTGAATGTGTAGCAGTAATCCAGCCTTACATCACCATCTCTTCATCACCCCCCTCTTCATTTAGATTCCATTCCATCGCAGCGTAATGGTTTTATTAGTGTGGTTAATGCAGTGTGACCTGTAGGAAGCTGGTCTTCTACCTTTGTTCATCTCCGGAAAAAAGGGAATGTTTTTAAAAGGGAAGCAGAACAGAAAGAAGGTGACAATCAGCTGGTGGTCTCTGCCCATGGAGGAGTGAGGCAGGGTGAGGTTGAGGGTGTGAGGGTTTCAAACTCCCTTTTACTGAAGGCTAAGAACGTATGAAAGGAAAATGGTGCCAAGTTCAACCATTTAAGCACCAGAGTTTTATAGGGTGCCATTTGTAAAGTTACACAGTCAAATATTAACAGCAATATTTTTGTTTATTTTGTCTGTCATAGGAGAAAAAATGTGGTTCATATTTCAAATATATGAACCACATATGAACCTTGTGTTTCATTTATTTATAAATGTTACATTTACTAACTAAATATTTAGTTAGCAAGCTAAATATTGAATTTAAAGTTAAATATTTATTTTCCAACCTAAACATTTAATTTCTAAATTAAATATTTAGCTTGAAAGCTAAATATTTAGCTCCAACCAAAATAATTAATATGCAAATTCATTGGCGGATAAGCAGAATATTTAGCTGGTACATGTAAACATAATGCCAACATTATGCACCCTTCTAAAACACCCCACGGAGGTATTATATATTTTTTTAAAATTTTGCTTTTTATGAAAATGTTCTATACTCCACCTTTAACATTGCTGCAGTAAACTACTTCAGTTGTACCAGTTGATAATGGTTCCTGTTTAAACTAGAGCTGCCAGATCTCGTGAGAATAACCAATAATTGGTTTAAGTGACCGGCCGACCAGTCCTACGGCTTAATGATGGACAACACCAGGTCTGTTTCGCAGACCTTTCACCAAACAATCAGCAGAAACGTCAGGAACACACCAGAGCCTTTCTTGCTCTTTTAATCCTAAATGTAAAATATACTGATGAAGAAATGATTATCTAATAAACACTTTTTAAAACTCTAATTATCCTATCCTCATGAGCCTTTATAGGTCACAGCTTTAACTAATCCAGGGTGTTGATGTACAAAACATCTACTGTGAAAACTGCAACTTTGATAAAAGCTGAAAACATCTTATAGTAATTTAAAAATGACATTAATTTATTTTAATATTCATAAAAGCGGTACAACTACTGTATGTTGGTGGCCGTAGATGTTTTACAACTCTTTTCTTTGTTCTACAACAAAAAGTAATACTCAGATCTAATCAGATACACTCAGAGTGGGATTTAATGACAAATGATGCTCGATTTGAATTTCATCTTCAATTTCTAGCAAAGATGAGTCTGATTGAAACTGCCTCTAAAAATAATTTGATGACACTCGAGGACTGCGCGCATCTTTTTATCAGGCAATGAGGATTTTAATTTGTTGGACTTAAAGCAGCTGAAATAGATCAAAGACCTCATTAATGGAGCCAAACAATTCGTGAAAGTGTTTATTGGGACTTGAGTCGTCTAAATGTCTTTTGAAAAGAACGACACCGCGCAGATTAATCGGGTGTGATTAAGTGAATCATAATCAGATTTGAATGGATGATCATAGGATGAGCATCAGTTTTCCACAGCATGATAACCTCACAAAGCCCAATCTGTTTCTCTTCTAATTTAACACACACGTGTGGTTTATATGTTATAACTGTAAATATGTTGTGATGACATACAGCCTTAACATCCACTTTAAGCACAACAGACTCACTTACCTGCAGCTCAGGAAGACAAACAGTTTGTCTACAAACATCTTAAATATTGTAGGATTCTGGCAACGAAAAAAAGTAATTTAGGAAATTGGAAACGGGAAATGATTTAAGCCCCGCCCTCTCCATATAAAAGAATGGGACACTTTCTTGACTAAAATATATAAAAAACATTTTTATATTTAATGCTTAAAAACATTGCGACTGTTTACTCAGTGACTTTCAGCTTGTGCCTCTAGTTCACAGACTCTGGTGAAAAGTGTTTATTATGTACAGTCCATCCATCCGTCCGTGTCCATGTCCATGCACACCTCCTCCAGCTCTTCAAGGGGACCCCAAGATGTTCCCAGATCAGCTGAGAGACATAGTCCTTCTGGCGTGTCTTTGGTCTTAGGGGCCTCTTCCCAGTGGAACATACCCAGAATACCTCCTTGGGGAGGCGACCAAGAGCATCCTAAACAGATACCCAAGCCACCTCAGCTGGCTCCTCTTGATGTGGAGGAGCAGCAGTTCTACTCCAAGCTCCTCTCGGGGGACAGAGCTCCCCACCCTATGTCTAAGGGAGTGCCCATGCCCACCCACCCTGCAGAGGAAACTCATTTTGACTGCTTGTATCATGGATCTTGTCCTTTCGGTCATGACCCAAAGCTCATGACCATAGCTCAGGGAAGGAACGTAGATTGACTTACCTGATCAACCAGGCCCAAGTCTTTGACAGAATACTTTACAAAGACGTAAGGGCCTGGACCTGAACTGCTGTCTCTCAATTTTGAAGGCGGGCTTAGCCAGTTGAGAGAGAACCAATCACAGAAACCCGGAAGTGATGCAACATATGTGACGCTAAAGCGGATACACACGAGGCGGAACAAAAACAAAAGGTTTAGCGAGCAGAGCCGTAATGGTAGCTAGCCATGGTTAATGGAGGAGAAAAGACGAATATTAATGACACTTGTCACTTTTGTGTCAAAAACTTGCGAATACGAGGTGTCATTGCACACTCGGTTCAGGTATTTGACCGCCCCAAGCAAACACCGTACAAACACAGAAGTAAACACTTCATCCACAGCCGAGTCCGCCATGTTGAATGTTGTACTCTGGGTGGAAAACGTTAGTTCTGTGTTTTCAGGATGACGCACAACAAAGGTGATATATAATTGGTCCGTCATAAAATTTGACGCGGAAATGATCGGGTCCGGCTCCGGTGTCAGACCCTTCTGCATTTGAACATAATGCAGGAGGATCTGATTGGTCAGGCTATAGATTGACCAGTAAATTGAGAGCTTTGCCTTTCGCCTCAGTTTCCTCCTCACCACGACAGTCTGCTACAGCGACTGCATCATTATTTAATCTTGCTCTCGTGTGCTTGTTTATAATTTAACCTGCAAACTGATTTAAACATAAAATTTGATTCAATTAAAAAAAAACAAATCTTTTTTTTGGCATGCCGCTCACGTTTGTGGTTTTTAAAGATTTCTGCTTTTAATGCAGTTTCTCACAAGGACTCTGTGATCCTTGAATCTCAGGTTTTTATTCATGGAATTAGATAAACGGATACATTTTTAAAAAATCCAACTGTTGATGAGAACCAGAAAAACCCCACCACTAACTGAATTTCCATAAAAATATAGAAGGTTTGACTGTTTTCTGAATGCTGAAGAAGCGGGCGGAGCGTTTCCTGTGATACCGAAATAACTTCTGATTGCAGTCTTTTTGCTTGTCATCTGAAATTACATTTCACAGCTGCAGCCGAGCTCTTTACGAAGCAGAAGTTACAGAGAAGCTCTCCATCAAATATCAAAAAGTGGCTGCTAGCAGACAGGTTTGGCCACTCTAATAGGTGTCAAGATATGTTCCGGTGCAATTACCTTGTTGTTACTGTCAACACTGTGTCACAAGGCATGATGAAGTCCAAACGGAGTTAGTGCTGAGCCACTCTGAGGTCTAAGAGATGTGACAGCACCTATTAGATTAACATGAGCAGTTCCAGTCAGGCAGAAGCTCAGTGTGGGTTTGAAAAGAAAAAATACCAGAAGACTTTCTCCTCAGCAGCCAGTTTCATTCTCCACTTCGCTTAATTGTTATGAGATTTAAGCTGCACTGTTTTTAAAGAGGCCATTTCATACAAATTTCAGGATTTTGTGGTTATTTCTTAAGTAATAACCAGTAATATGAAACATTTTATATCTAAAAAACGTCAGGAAACACTGATTAACAGACCTTTCAATCTGTCTTCATTAAAATTCGGGTGGTTCTGGCTCCTTCCGTCAGGCCTCGAGCAGCAACTCATTCATATTCATTATTCTAATTTGCTGGACTCTGATTGGCTAACAAACTAGCCTATCAGAGCAAGGTATACTATTTTCTGCCCCGCTGCACATGGCAACGTCAGACGTCGTGTCTTCCTGTTTGCTACGTCTTATGCCACAGCTTTTAGCCAGCAGCATGCTAGTCGTGGTTTCAACTGTGGGAGCTGATGAATACTAACGAACAAAGGAGTTGTGATGAAACAGATACAGGCCGTTCAGACTCGGTACAGCTCGGGTGTTATCGTAGTTTGAGAGATTAAAACCTTAAAGAGAAGTTGTTGACCTGTTTTTACCCCCACTATGAAGGTAAGAACACCTGTGGAGCTAAAATATTCAACAGAAACCTCAGAAAAACCGTTTTTAATGGAAGGGCCTCTTTAAGGTGACTTGAGATTTGAGGTTAGTAAAAACTCAGTTTACTTGCTGAATTTAAATTCTGTGTTCCTGCTGATTTGAAATCCTCGTGTGTTTCCTCACCCTGCTTATGTGCAGAGCCTCAGTTTGAAAACTACCTGGTAAAACAGAAAATTAGAGTAGCAAAGTCAAAATCTTGCTAAAATAGGGTTTTATTTGGAATGGACGCAACTCAAATAATGGGAGAAATCTTGATCTTCAACATGATCAACATGATAAATTAGTAACAACAAATTTTAACTTTTCTTCACCATCACCAACGTTGGGGATATTCTACCGGATATAATACCTAAGATTAAATACAATTTTCATCGATTTGTGTAAAATTACACACAATGAAAATGTCATAAAAAAGGTGAAAATTACCTGACGTTAGTGTTCTAGGATTAAACCAGGCCAGAACCTTTCTACATGGAGTTTGCATGTTCTCCTTGTGCATTTGTGGGTTTTCTCCGGGGACTCCAGCACAGACCAAAAATATGCTTGAGGTTAATTGGTAACTCTAAATTGTCTCTAGGTGTGAGTGGGCGTTTGTTTGTTTTTATGTGGCCCTGTGATGGACTGACGACCTGTCCAGGGGTGACCCCACTGCTCACCCATCGACCGTTTGAGATAGACTAGCTGTTATTTGTCTGGTTGATAACTAATCTGTATTATTCCAAACAGGTTATTCACAGAGCTACTGACAAGCAGTAATATATTAACCGTTTATAACAAAAACTCACAAAATTTGTTTTTACTGCCATAATAGGGACATAAAAGCTAAAGAATGAATTAAAGTTTTGTGTAGGATTACACACTCATGATGAAAACCATGGGTTAAGAAAAAAAATGTAAGAAAATTGTGATTTTTATATTCTTACCCTTTTGGTGGATTTCTATGTACATAGAAGTTATAAAATAATATTTTTCATCTTTTTTTTAGGTGTGAATCATGACTGAAAGGTTATAAATAAGAGTCTGAGCAAGGTGTGAAAATCGACCCTATTTTTGCAGAGAACTCACACACTGGAGCAGCAGTCACAGAAAAAGGAGAATATGTTATTTGCAGTATCATGCATGATGTTTCAGTAAGAAGGTGTGTGACTTAAACCTCGGATAGCTGTTAGCTTCAGAACTTGACAGCACCTTAACTCTGTGACATTCCTGCAGTGACATGGATTACTTCACAACACTCAAAGTCGTTCCTGACACGTAAAGTCAGTCTTAAGTTGATGAAACGCTGTGAAACTTGATAAAAGATAAAAAGAAAAGAAAATTTAAAAAGATTAAATAAAACCTCCATTTGTTGAGTATAAAAAATGCACTTTTAAATTGAAAATCCCGTACAACACGGTGTTTAGTTTTACCTTTCGGACAGCCGAAGCAAAATCCCCCCAAAACTTTTTAAAGTGACAAATAAAATTTCAAATTTTTTCCTGACCTCGGTATGCGCTTCTCAGAAGGAATGAGAGTTTCGTTGACAGCGGGAGATCAGAGTGGGACACGGGCGGGACGGAGAAATGGAATCTGAAAGGAGAACGAAACTGGGGATGAAAGAATCACAAGAAAACAAGCGAATCAGCGGGGTGCCAAGGTCACGACAGCACACGAAAATAAACCGGGGAAAATTCATCAAATCAAATCTGATTGTAAGTTACCGATTCTCTGAGTGATCCAACACGATGAATCTTTTGTTTTCTTTAACAGCTTTCTCACCTCCTCTTGTAACTTTTAGTTTTTTATTTGATTTTATTTTTATACCTCGTAGAAATCCAATCACTTCTATACGTGTTAAACCTTGAGCTTGATCTCTCAAACAAAGGCGGGTGAATTTGATTTGAGCGAATTCAGGAGCTTTGCGCCGATGAATAAAACATTTCTTCTCCTTGATGTTACCCGGACTTATCAAGTCACAGATTCCTCCTTTGAGCTCGGTGGTGACACAGTATAGGAGCCCGTGTGCGGGATGAAACAGAAAAGATGAAGTTTCTGCTGTATATCTTCAGCTCTGGCTACGAGGCGAGATAACTGCACGAACGTGAAGAAATATACAAGTAGGTGCAACACATGGACGCGATGAAGGAGATTGACTCTGGATCAGTTCTTTGATGAATCATGCATCGCACACACCAGAAAGGAAAAAAAAATAGAAAAAGAGAGGGGGAAAAAAGTCCATCTTTGATGCCATCTGCCGTCTACAACTTACCCAAATCCCTTCAATTGTGTAAAAAATGGGATATGAGGGGATTAGGAGGCCTGTGTGGGAGTTATACAAGATATACATTACTCCCTAATCCAGTTTCTCTTGCAGGATTATGGCGATAAATGACTGAATGTTTGACATTCAAGTGTGCTGTGGGGTCATATTTGTAACTTAAGTCAGATTAGCTTTTTTTAAAGTCAACAGTAAAATGAGGGATTACCAGCTTTAGATACAGAGACGTTCAAACTATTCAGTTTCTATTAATCGTAGCATACAGCAGCTTGTTTTTTGGTGCAACAGAAGGTCAGACTACTGTGACCGTGTTGTGTAATAAAGACAAAACTCACAGATTAGCTCGTTACTGCCGGTACAGATAGATGTTAATCAGACATGGCTGCAGGAATAAGAGCTGAAAAGAATCGATCCTTCACAGTGATGTTTGGTGTTCAGGTTTTCCAGAGAACTGTCTGCAGTCACTTATACTTTGGACCTAATAAGCTGATCCTTGGAGCAGATTTAGACGAGGATGACTCGGGTAACTCTCTGACCTGCTGGAGTTCTTGAATCTCGGTTGGACCTGCGGGTGATAAGTCTCTCTTTGTACTACTCTCCTAACTTCTCCTGTTCTTTTGCCTCAGGTTGATATACACCTTCCTTTATCTCCTTCTACTCTCCTTTACTGTTAAAGAAAATCACACACACGTCTTACCTGAACAGATCACACACACTTTGAATTGAAATAAAGTTAGAACCAAGGTTGTTTTCAGAATAGGCGCTTTTTGAAAAGCAAAATATGTATTTTTCCACTGACAGAAACACAACACAACTATTCAACTTAAACAGTAATTTTATGACATTTAAACAACTTAAATCCAAAATAAATAAATTATATATATAAATATATACATACATATATCTGTGTGTGTGTGTACAGACAAGGACAACTATTCTGTAACTGGCAAAATAAATAAAAAAGAGAAACAAACAAAACAAACTCATAAAATTGGCCAGGACAAAATGATGGTAACTCTTAAAAAAAGATTCAAATTATTTGACTATCAGACCTTCAGCCTGTTTAAAGTGACTAGACAAGATCTTGGGTAGTTTGGTATCATGCACCACACTGAACATGGACCAGATAAAGCAAATACCTGAGCTGTATGAGGAGCTCAGAGAGGTTTTAGATCTCCATGTTGAAGGTTAAGGTAACTTATAAAGTATGAGGTTCTTGTGGGTCCTGTGATGGACTGGCAGACTGGTGTCTTTCTCCAGCAGCCATTCAGTGAGAAGCAGGTTACATTCCAACCAGTCATCCCCCATATTCACCCGAAAACATCCATGACTGAATCTGAACAAAACATTCAAGTGTCTCTAAATCTAAATGAACATTTGTGGGATGAGCTGCTTGAGAAAGAACCCGAGACAACTGGAGCAGATTTGGACCAAGATACCTGTCAACACTTGATTGCAGTGATCGTCTCAAAACATTCGGTTAAAGGTGCATCATATGTGTTTAGGTCAGTTTCATTAGTTTGTTTGAAAAAATATTCCAATGAATCGAAATTCCAAACTTTTTAATATTGTCTGATTTTTAGAGAAAATGTAATTATAACTTTTGTCAGTTTCAAGTCATATCGGTGACTATTGTGGTTTTGTAAACAAGATACCAAAAAATGGAAGGAATAGAAATAAGTAGGGGGGTTTACAGAGGAAGATAATCCTCTACTCACACCTAGGGACAATTTAAAGTTAATAATTAACCTACTATGTATGTTTTTAGTCTGTAGGAGGAAGCCGGAGTCCCCGGAGAAAACCCGCACATGCACAGAGAAAACATGCAAAATCTATACATAAAGATCCTAGCCTGGTTTTGAACCCAGGACCTTCTTGCTACAAATTTCAACCAACTCTTCACTGATTTGTTTAAAGTCTTAACATTTTTTAGAATTGTTTAAAAATAAATCAGCTCCATATATTAGAAACCTTTAAAAATTAAAAAAATGTACTTTGTTCTCTAAATTTAACACCCAGGTGTTCTGTTTATTTCTGTTTAGCATCATATAGATATGTTAACAATAAGTTATTTTGTAAATCTCAGTTGTTTGTCAAGTCCTCAGAGAAAAACCACCAACAGGCAAAAACACGGACCAACTGCACCACTGTGCATCTCCATCTTCAATTAAGTTTCTATTAATTAAATCAATTAACAGATTAAGTGGCATTTCTGCCGGGCTACACGGGCAGGACTCTATAACCAACGTAACAATGCCTTTAAAGGTGTTTTTTTTTTTTTTTAATTTCCTCTCAATTTAAATACATCAATCCACATAATAAAATTGTTGCTGGAAACTCCACAAGATGAGGCTTCAAAGGAAATAAATAAATAAACAAACGTGTAACCTTTTAATAACCTGAAACAAGCCCAGTAGTGCAGGATTTATAATATACAAGGCTTTTCTTTATATTTAAAATTTATGGACAGATTTTGAAAGACGTTGCTTCACTTGGTCCAAC
Organism: Pachypanchax playfairii; assembly: GCA_006937955.1. Lineage (NCBI taxonomy): Eukaryota > Metazoa > Chordata > Actinopteri > Cyprinodontiformes > Aplocheilidae > Pachypanchax > Pachypanchax playfairii. The sequence continues at coordinate 7,771,761 of SSNP01000006.1, forward strand.
TTCAGTTAAAATATGTACATTTAAAATCTGCAGATATATTCTGTATTGAGAAGCATTGAGAAGTGTGAAGGCATGAAGAAGAACTCTTCTTCTTCTCAGTAGATGGCAGACTTGCTCTGTGCAGGATTTCAGGCTCAGATAACCAACTCCACCTTCACATCATTAACACAGCTGGTACACACTGTTTACCATGTCCGCGCCACCTGTGTACTTGTGTTTGTGTGTGTCACTGAGAGCATATAAATAGAAAAAAAAGCTGGAAAAAGAGGTGAACCAAGCTGCCTGTTGGTTGTGTTTATTTGTCAGGTTGGACGTCAGAAAAAAGTGTCGGGTTCATAAAATATTCATGCAGATGTAAAATTGTCCACATCCCAAATTTTCCCCACAAGACATTGTTAAATCTCTGTCTTGTGTAAATTATTTCATAACAGCTCAAGTCTAACAAGCATCAGACCCAAAATGGAAATGTTAGTCTCCAGAACTTTGGCAGATTAGGAACTTTTTGGTTTTGTTTGATAATCTGGATTTACAGCATGTGCTGAACACTGCTTTAAATGACCGAGTGAGCTGGAAAGTCTCGATCTGTTTGGAGCTTCATTAAATCAAGGTTTGATTACAGGGTTGGAGCAACTATCAGAGTTGCAAGAAGAAGAAAACAAAGGAGCATCAGCTGATTCACTCAGGTGGGTTTCTGGTGTTCTACCTGGAAACCTTTGTGTCTGTGTTGTTCCCAGTGTGCAGCTGTGCAGAAGAAGAAGAGATCCATACAGCAACATATTCAGGGACTTTTTTAGGAAATCTAATTTAGTAAAAGACTCTCCTTCAAACTAAAAGGGCAGATTTCAGTAAACAAATGTCAGCATTTCGCGGCTAACGCCAGTGTTTTGTGTTCATCATATCGTCGTTTCCACAGAATGCAGACTTGCCGTTGCCATTGTTACCTGTTGTAGGAAGCCTTTACAACAGCTTTATTTTGTAGAAATAGTTTCATTTGGACTGGATTTCAACAACTAGTACTTCCTGCATCAGACTTAAGAAGTTTAACCTGCTACAGGAGCTGCTGGTGAACTTCGACAGAGCCGTTCTCTAGTCCGTCCTCTGTCAATCCATCACAGTTGAATCAGCAAACAGACTTCAGAGAGAATCCCTGGTGCTGATCTGCCTCTATATTTATTTGCATCACCTATTTCCTTGTAATGCTGTTGATTTTTTGGGGTAAGTTGTTTAACAAGCACAAAAGCTAAAGTGAACTGGTGCCAAATTCCTTACAAATCTGATTCTAATTTTATTAGCAGTTCAACTTAAGGCTGTTTTATAAACTTTTTGCTGTCAGTTTCCCATTACATGGTTATTTTCACAAAAATATTATGATATTCCTGTTAAAATAACCTTGGAATGCACTGCTAGCTGCTACCTGAGCTAGCAAATATCCATAGAACTCTATATAAATAACTATGTAATGCAAAATCAATATACAATTAAGAAAATTACATCTGCATGAACTGCATAAAGTTTTTGTGTGCTGGTCTTTGCTTGCTCGGGCTTGTCGTTGGCTCAGGTGAGACGTAAACTCTATTTTTCCAAACTGAGGCTGTTCAGAGAACAACAGATATAAATTGTTTGTTATCTTTCTGTAGATCTGAACTATAACTTAATAATAACCACAATGTTATGTCATACCCAACTTCTGTAAAACATTTTTCTTAACCTTCACAATGCCTTAAAGACCCAAATCATGTTTTTCATGTTGTTAACATGTTCTTGTGGCATTTTTCTGATGCTAGAGGACATAACTTAAGAAAATTAGGATCAAAATTTTATTTGAGTATTTCTGCATTCAAATTGCTGTGAATTAGTAGCAGACGCTAAAATGTATCTCAAAAAGACTGGATTTATGATGTAGAAAAACAAACTGTGCAGGCCACAAGCTTCTGGTCCGTTAGCTGCAAGCTAGCGGTAGCGCTAGCATAAACAGAGAGCTCTCCACCCACAGCACAGAGGCGAATTGCTAATGAGCTACTGCCGCTATGCAGAAGCTGCTTCCTAGAAACTGGCACAGGTTTTATGATTTGGGGTAAAAATGCCATAATCATAATTTAAAGGCCACTGAGACGCTTTAAAACAGCTCAACAGATGATCAGAGAGGGTCTTAAAGTTTCACCAATAAGGTGGTTGAACATTTTACTTGTGTGTAAAAAAAATAAATCAAAATCAGTATAACTGAATGTTTTTCACACTTCTGAACAAATCAAAAGATCTTACTGTTGACTGTGAAGTAAAAAAAAAACATTCCACTGCATCCACACCACCCCTGACCACCACACGGTATGCTAATTTTCTCTGAAACTGCAGCAGGGCGTGTAAAGCTTTGGTGTCTCTCGACTTGCAAAGCAAGTGTAGATGAGTGCAGGGATAATGGCGTTTTTGCCCACAGTCAAGGTAAAACATAAGCCTTATTACTCCTGTCAAAAATACAGCTGCTACACGATTCGTTCGTGTACCCTTCAGTGAAGACAGAGAATAAAGAGAACAAGAGGAGGAGAGTGGTCTCAAAAGCAGAAAGAAAAAGAGCATAAAATTAAAGCAGCAGCGAGATCCAGAGTCTGTACTTCAGAAAAACTAATGCGTTAAAGAAGGAAAAGGAAAAAGAAAAAAACGACTGCTGTTTGGAGTGTTAAGAGTGAAGACGGGAAGGTGTGAGTGAAGAACGAGACATAAGATGGAGAGTGGTCTTTTGAGAATGCCAGACATTAATGAACACCATTGTAATTGGCAAATTACCTTTTGTACGCGTTAAGAGCCCATTTCAAAATTGAAGCTGAAAGAGGATGAAGTATTGGAGGTGAAAAGCTGGGAAGAATAGACCTACGATCAGAAAGACTGTAAATTAATGGCAGGAAGTGGTGACAGAACAAAGGTTTGGAAGCAGCTCGGTCACAAAAGGTTGTTGCAGCTTCAAGGTTCTTCACCTGTGACCCTCTGCTTTTACAGCGATACCGAACAATTTTAAATATGAATTAAAAGGGTGCTGACGCTGAAAAGGGCCATAGCGCCATGTTTGTGACTGATTGTGAGTTTTAAAATGAAACAAAAATGCATTTTCTGACTTGTGGAAACTAAAATAAGAACAATTCCAAACACATTTGATGACTGTGAGTAATATGAGAGAAAATACAATATAATTTGTCAGTTAGTCATTATTTATATGTGCTTCTTCCTGTTCAGGGACATGGGGTGAGAGGCGAGATACACCTGGATATCACAAAAATCATCCAACATGTTGGATATCTCCGACTTGCGATCGAACGTCCTTCTGAGAGGACTCGATCACTCTTAACACACCAATCACTGTAAGATTATTGGTTAAGATTATCTTAAAACCCACCCCGATAATCTGAGTTTGTCGGAAGGAGAAAATCAGGGTAAAATCGGCATGAAAATCCTGTCGTGTGAACCTGGCATAAAATATTTGGTAATTGTGTTGATTATGTAATGTGCGATTTGTCGGTTGCTTTTGATGTCCCCCCCTCTGGTCCTTTATTTTCTATCCCTGGGGGGAGAAGTTATTTTTGTTCCTCTTTCTCATCCGACCATACTTGCCAACCCTCCCGATTTAACCGGGAGAATCACAAATTTTAATGCTCTCCCGGGACCTTCGTTCTCCCGAATTTCTCATGATTTCCAGCTGGATAACAATATTGCTAAACCATCTGTCACTGGGCGTTGTTTCCGGCCGGACAGTAATAACGGTTACACCTTGAAGACACCACCATCTGTTGCACAGGTACTACTATTTAATTAATTAACTTACGTTATTACTGTGGACTGTTATTTTGTCAAATAAATAAGCACCGTGTGTTTAATGTATGTATGTATATGCGACCAACCCCCCTTCCCACCACGGTTTTTTTGGACAGTTTGAAAGTGGAAAAAAAAAACCCTCCCCTCTGATTTGTTCACAAATCGCACATTACATAATGAACAGTTAATAGTCTAAAAAAACAGTCTAAAAAATCATCTTTTAAAGTTTATAGTTTAAAAAAATGCTACGCTGCTGTCAGTTTAGCTTAACACAGTTATTTTAACAGAAATATTTTGAGATTCTGTCCAGAAGCACTACAGCTAACTACCTTGATTGGAACTTTTTTCTCTTCAAATAACCATATAATTAAATGTAAATTCATGTGGTGTGACATTTTTAGCAAAGTTCACATGAATCATTGTAAAGTTTTTTGGAGATTATTATTATTTTTTAAAGATGACTGTGATCTGCTTTGGTCACAGCCATGTTCAATTTAGCCACTAGCTCGTCAATCCAGTCAGAATTTGTGTTTCTCCAAACTGAGGTCGTTCAACATAGAAACTGAACCAGCGTTACCATGGTGACGTAGAAAAGAAAACCCCTTCATGATTTAGAAAACTCAGATTTTCAACTCAACACACACGAGTAAGGTGTTAATATTACTTTGTTGTACTCAAGTCAATTCAGTTTAACTTTTGAGAAATAGCAAGATGTTTTACAGCATCTTAACTCATATTTAATGACTTGTAAACACACGGCAGGAGTGATGGTATTTATACAAGTATGCGCTTTAATTAGAACACACAACACTGTATGTGCATAAACATCCATTCATGAGACTTAGTGCACGTGGTTTACAGCATGCCTTCAAACTGCCGTTAGCTCCGAGTCTTTTCACAGTAGGCGGGTTTTCCATTTGTACGTTCTGCTGTTATGTTTTCCTGTGTCTTTTCATTGTTTGGAGCTTGTTACACTGTGTGCACTTTGTTACTGCACCAGCTCTCCATTATTCCCATAAAACCAGCCCTTAAATCATTCAGGAAGCCTATTCAATTTCAGAACTGAGCCCCTTTGAGGTAATTTAGCAGCCTCCGTATCGACCCGCCGAGGATTTCTACATTCTGCTTCTTCCTGGGCTTCACATCTCTTATCGGATCAGATCATGAGCTGAATATTCACAAACACATACATGAGTATTAAGAGCCATTAAAACGGAGTGACGGGATAAAAATCTCGGGAATGGAAGCAGGTACTTTCAAATGTTTGGGGCGTTTTTTTGTATTTGAATTGATGAGTGAAGACAATCATGCAACAACCTTGTGAGAAAGGGACCATAAAACTAAAATTCAACATTATAGTGACACAGTAAGCTCGGAGTCAATCACCTTGGTAACAGACTCTGTGAACTAAATCTGGTCACTGGCAAGTGTTCTTTAAGAAACCACATGCCATCTCCCCTGAAGCAGATGTCCAACATTAGCTGACTTTTTTAAAGAGGCCCTTCCATTAAAAACGGTTTTTCTGAGGTTTCTCAGTATTCTTTGCTCTCATAGGCTAGTTTGTTAGCCAATCAGAGCCCAGCAAATTTGAACAATGAATATGAACGAGCTGCTAACAAAACAGTCGAAGCAGTCTGACGGAAGGAGCCGGAACCACCCGAATTTTAACGCAGACAGATTGAAAGGTCTGTTAATCAGTGTTTCCTGACGTTTTTTAGAGATAAAATGTTTCATATTACTGGTTAATATTTAAGAAATAACCACAAAGACCTGAAATTTGATGACCTTTAAATAATGTAGACATACATTGATCCCTCACTACTTGGCGGTTCGACTTCGACGGATTCACCACTTCGCAGATTTTAAAAGAATATTCATCCAAAAATAAACAATACCGCGCTTTCGGCTGTTCGTTTACCTCCCCACACTTCCTCCGTGGTCGGTTGAAGATGCAGCGCCTCTATCTTAGTACCTATGCAGTCACATCCTCACCTTCATCGCACTGCACAAGTCCTTCATCACCATCATCAGTCAACCAACGCAACGCAGTCATCACTGCACGCGGAAGCGCTGTGACGCAAAGTGATCAGCTTTTCCCCTGTTAATAGACGTGTCTTTCTCCACGCTGGTAGTATTTTTCCACCATGGATAAGTAAATAACATAATTAAATAATTGAAAATAGCTTGTTTTAATTACTCCTGCTACATCGTTCATCTTCATCTCTGGCTGCCGTTGTGTATTTGGCCGCGTTGTTACACATAGTTGGCCAGTTAGGCCTGATCCTCATGTAGAGGGGAGAGTGAGACCACTGCACCACTCTACAGACTGATGTTTGAGCCCAGACTGCGAGTCACTGGTCTCATGCTAAACCTGCTCCACAGCTGGATATTCATACTTCTGGATGTAAGAAAACCCTCTATCTAATCCAGTCCATCGTTGGGCAGGAGGACGGGTAACTTGAGGTCGCTTCCCACTGGGAACTGCCTGGGAGAGTGATAGACGAGAGGACGAACAGCCTGGAACTGATGATTTGAACAGCTTGTTGTTGAGATTGTAATTGCTGTAGAGACATTTTCACATTTCTAACAGGATTCTTGTATCATTATAAACCATCCAGGAGCTTCAGATCAATCATATGATTCTCTGAGCTGCACCGTCTGTATGTGGATCAATTTGGATTAGAATAAAAAAGTCATCCGAACAGAGTTCCCTCCTGTATGTCCCTCTGACTGTCTCACTTCTGTAATTAATCAGGGCAGAACGCCAACAGACCTGACCTCCAGTGCAACAGTCAAAACTATAAATGACTTTACTGTAATAACTCTAAAGATACATCGAAGGTGTACATTTCCTGCAGAGTAGGGATGCACTGATACCGATACTGGTATCTGGTATCAGCTCCAATACCATCTAATGTGCACGTATCAGTTAAAGTTAAAGAACCAAAACTTAAAATGTGGAAACTCTGCAATAATTTCACAGAAAATTTTCATTTTTCACTTTTAATTTTAGTTTTGCGGTCATTTTTATTAATATTTTACTTTTTATTCACCATCATTTGTTGTAACAACCAGAGAAGAAAATACAACCCGTCTTCCAATTCATTGTGACTTTTTTTGCGTGGTAGAAATATCGGCAATGGCTCTGGGTATTGACAAGTGCTCAGATCGGTTTGAAAAGAGTGGTATTGCTGAAACCCTATTGCAGAGACATACACTCCTACTGAGGGTAAAAACATTCAACTTTGTTGCTTTTTATTAGTTTATCCACTAAACAGAACACAAAGTTACGTTGTCAGTCACAAAATTACGTGACTGTGAGCATGTTAAAAAAAGAAGGCGAGAGACGGGTTGTGAGATGATCCATAACCTCTCTTTATTTTTCTGAGAAGTGCCTGTCGAGACGAATGGCCTTGAAAACCTTTATATCAACTTCCTCTATACTAAAGCAGAGAGATTAGTCACTGTGTTGTGGGACTAAAAGGATCTTCTGTATTGGATTTTGGCTCGTGAGTGTGACTGGTTTTCAGTAAAGACGGATGATGGATTTTGAACTGGGCCAACATGATGGAATCAGTTGGTTTCTGTGGTGGCAGCCATCCTTTTTCATTAAATATCTGGATTTTACCAAACTTTGTTGATAACAGAGGAGATTTAGGTTCAATAAATCCAACTGAAGGACAAGACTGTCCTTTAATTTAACAAGTCTTTTATAAATTAAGCTTGACGAGAAGGAAAATTAGCATGTTTATGGTTTTTCTATCAAATTATTGTTTGGCCATCAACTTTAAACCATTGTTTGTGATGGTCTTATGCGTAATACTTCAGCGTGATGACACAGTTCGACCAGTTTGTTTTGTAAATCGAGTTAGAAACAAGCTCTTATGTGGTTTGTTGTTTCAGCTAATATCAAATGGCTCTAAATTCAGCCGCTTTGTAACGGAACATCAATATGGAACGAACGAGGGGGAAAACAAAATAGTGCGGCGCCATTGAGGAGAAATAAATGAACCACGAAGCGTGAGGAAAAAGATGGACTCTGCAGCAGATGGAGAGCAATAAAAAGATGAAGAACAAGGAGAAGAAATGAAGATGCAGAGCAGGAATCGGGTGAGAAAGAGGGATTGCGTCTGCAGCAGGAACAAGAACGGAGTTTCTCCAGGCAGCGTAAGAGATGACAGCGAGAATGTGAGTGTGCAAGCAGAAAAAAATACCTCGATCACTCTGACAGAAGAAAGAAACAATTGTAGAAAAAAATATATTGAAGAGCTGTTTCCCATTAAAGAGTGGTTGACATTTATCAAGAAGAATCCAGAGTGAAACCTGAGGATATTTTAATATCACAGTCTGTTTCACTTCACAAGATGCTTTTAAAGGACATACAAAATGTTCTTGTGTCTGTGTTTTTACTTGAAAAGCAGCCTGTTGGCCTTGATTAGTTACACTGAAGGGCATAAAGGTACAAAAAGGAGGACACGTTAGTGTTACATAGACAGAAAGTACTTGAGGTCAGACTCGAGTACTATCATTCAGTCGGTCAGTTTGTGGTTTCAGGGGAGTGTTTTTTGCCAGGAAACATAGTTATGTCATAAAAATGGGCCATCTATGTAGTGGAGATGTGCAGGAGGTGTTTAACAGAAAAAAGCTGCCCTGTAAAGTAACGAGCCCTCAGCAGTTTTGGATTGATCTGATCAACTATATAGCCTAAAACACCTGACACATCAAAATTCAACAAAACTGGGACTCTCGACATGTTGGTGAACCCACGCAGGTTAGAAAAAGGCAACTGCAACTAGAACGACGGTCATTCACTTCATCAGTGATAAAGTAACTGATGAAGTTCCTCAAATGAGAAGTGAAACATCTTGATGTGGCGCAATCGGCAGTGCGTCCCTTTGTACTTGGAGCACTTCACATGCGTTAATCACTCGCAATCCAGCTGGTCCCGGGAGATCACCAAATCTCATGAGAATAGTGAAAGCACATGTGATTTCGTCAGTACACACAACAACAAGCAGGGATAAAGATGACAACACGTATCCAGAAGGTATGTGGCTTATTTTCACACCACCTACGGATTTCAAACTCATCACAGGTACTGTACTTTCTTGTAGTCTCGCAAACAGAAATCTGCACGTGTCCGTTTATTTTGAAACTTCCTGGTACGAACGCCTGATTTTGCCTGTCTGGTCCAAACTAAACTGCTGAACTTGACACATTTTAGAAGAGTACCGTGTCAAAAATAGAACTGCTGCGTAATGCTCAAGACACTACGCTTCTGAGACACGTCTCATGCGCTCTGCTTCGCGCTTAGTGGAATTGGTCTTATTGACTGTAATGGCAGCTATCAGCCGCGTATTATGCATCACTAACCCCTGCTTTCCAATAAAGCCGGGTAAGAGCTGGCCGGGGGCCACAGCGCAGCCACAGGGCTGCACCGAGGGCCCCTTGGCCCCCAACACAGACATTTCCGGAGAGGCAACTGTTCAGACTGAACAGACCGAACCCCCAGTGTGGACGACACTCATGAATGTAGTTGGCTTCCTGATTTTTACATAGGAGTGACTCATCTTAATCTACTTTTAGCCTTTGGAAAGTTCGACACTTTACTCAGATTGACCCCCCATGCTCACTGCTCACCCGCCCTTGCTGACAGTCTGGATGGCACCTGGAGTCCGCTTCTGAGTTCACTTTGAGACCACATTGTTTAAAGGTAATTCAGTGTCATAATCTGTGCTTTAAAGAAAAAGATGGGTTAAAAGTTTGTATTCAGTAAACTGTCGCATCTCGTTTGATGGCAGTGTTTTGCTGCTTTTTATTTCGACATATCACCACCAATATGAACACCAGGCAGATCACCTGTTAGTCTGTTTACTGCTGGAAAATATTCGCTGCTGGTTTCCTGGTGGTGAAACTATGTTTGTAAAGTACATTGGGCTGTCAATCAGACCGCGGTATCTGGAGTAGAACTGCTGCTCTTCATCAATGAGTGCAGCTGAGGTGGTTCAGGTGGTTCAGTCATCTGATCCAGATGATCCGTGTTCCTTCCCTCTGGAGGTTTTCTGTACCCCTGGCAGAAGCAGACCTCACTGGAAGGACTGTAAGTTCTCTCTGGCTTCAGAACTCCTTTGGAATCTCTGCAGAGAAGTTGGAGAATGTCTCTGGATTAAAAGGATGTATGGGTCCCAACATCTACGGCACTTTAAAATAGAATAAAATCACTTTTCAGCTTTACCTGAAATGTCTTTATATTTCTGGCACTGGATCAGTTGCTTGGTAACAAGCAGACACTATTAATTTATAGTCTCGCACTTAATCCTGGCAAAAGGAAAGCAAAATGTTATTTTTACTGCTCAATCATACAAACAAGATTTAGTGTGTTAATTAGCGAGCCTTCCAGGTGGCAGATGTGATTACCTTTTGCACAGAGCCAAGCTCACCATTTCCCCCTCATTCTAGTCTTTATCTGAACTTAATTGGCTGCTAATTACCAACGCAGGAGAATGATATCAATCTTAAGATCTAATACCAAATGAGCACAGATCTGAAAATATTCAGTCTTTATTTAACAGTGTAAAATATTTATTTCACTCTCATAAACCCTTCATCTTAGAATAAATGCTGAAATGCTAATGTAGCATGAGCTTAATTTGAACTTGTGGAAAATGCAATAAATTGTAAGCGTTCGAAATGAAAACAACAACATCGCGTCATGCCTCATAATTTTGAGTTTGTTTTAAAATCCCAAAAGGATCATTTTAGTTTTTATCTGAGCATCAAGCTGGGGTCACACTAACTCAGGTGACCTATTTAGGAGTTTATTCTAGGCGTCTTCCATGGGAGGCTGGATTTGACAACTTCTAATTTCTTTTTTTCCCACTTAGAAGAATTCCATCAGTGTTTTCTGCACTTTGTAATTAGGATTGTGTTTCCGTGGAGAAAAGCAGGGTCGAGCACACGACCTCTGAGTTATGGGATGACCTCTGATGGTCAGAGTGGGCGCTTTATTAAATGTTGAGACAAAATGTCAGTGGAGGAAACTTTGTGCTTTTTCATGTCTTTATTCCCCCCTTTTCCTTTTGTTGGTACTGTTGTCTTCCTCAATCCTAACACACGACCACAGGGATCTAATTAAGGCAGCTGCAGTGCCCCTTCCAGCTAAATGTGTAAATAAAGTAATCGTTGCAGAAAGAGTGAATACATAAGCTTTTTCTCAGGATGCTTAAAACAAAACTAGGTTTAGTTTATGAGGCTTCACATTTATTGTCTTTTGGAACTTTTTAAATTTCTTCTTTTGCATTAAAAAAAATCTAAAAACTATATATTTATTTCCCACTTTCATTTCATCTCCTTCAAATTGTCTAGAATTTATTCTAAATTCTCATTAGGTCTGCAGTGAGGATCATCCAGTTATATTCAGGCTACGAGACCTTTAAAAGAGAGATGACCTTTATAGACGTATGAGTAGAAATAAAACATATTAGACTCTGGAAGATCAGCCACATCTGGGAGGAGATTCATGATTTCTAATGATATCTCATGTCTACATGTATGTTACATATAACACATTGTTGTAATAATGTAAAAATAATGAACAACCTCATTGCATGGCAGCGTGTAAGAGAACCCCAATCTCTTAAAACAACAGCAAATACATTTAAAAATATTCAAAATTGTATTTGTATGTAGTTATTTGTGTATTAACAGTAAATTTACTACATATAGCTACAGCAGATGACATCACTGATTCTGCTCAGAATTTTGATTCCCGTCCCAATAGTTTTCCGCTAACATTTTATATGGAGACAAACAGAAATGTTGGTTTAGAATCTGAGAAATATATAAAAATCGTCAAGCGGTTGCAGGTAAAAACCCCTGTGTGTGATTTATAGTATAAAGGCCTATTGCAATTCTGCAACAGTCAGACCTAGAGACAGAATTAAACATTTGTCTTACTGATATAATGAACACATTCAAATGTCCAACGTCACATGAACGAGACCCTGCAGCTTGCTTGAAACAATTTGGAAGATTCCTCATAAAAGTTGTTCTTGCGTTTAAACTACCAGTTATTAGCTTAAGCTGTAACCCTATTTTCTGTGCTTAAAGGTAAAGTATGTAAGAATTAGACCTTGTCGTTAAATCCGAGTTCATGTAGAAAAAAAACAACATCCGCTCTCAGCCACTCACCCCCTCCCCTCCCTGATGTTACTGCTGGGTTGCCAGTTCCAATGTTGATCCTCGTTTTGTTTCTCTTGTATTTGTTCAGTATTTGGGAAGGACGTTGTGGTTTCTTAGGTTTACAAGTCAGGGCTGCTTCTTTAACTTTTTGCTGATGGTCACTGTCGAAGTGCAGCTGCTTGTGTTGAAGACTTGGCAGCCTTGCAGACTCACATGTGAGTCACTATGGGACCAGGAAGTATGAACGTGGAATAGGTATTTTAAACAATGATTCTGTCACAGAACAGCATTTTTAAAATGACAGAAACTAGCGACCACCCAGCCGACTGAGATCAAGATCTGTTACAATGTGACTTTATTTTCAACATCAGTAGGACATTAAACTGTTGTGTGAGTATTTCACTGCAAAATTCTTACACACTATACCTTTAATTTCTTAAAGACTTAAAGGTCCTATATGATGCAAAATCCACTTTTTGGAGCTTTTAACCATGTTGTGATGCTCTTTCCTTATTAAGAAAATCCTCCAATGTGGTTTTTGGCTTAATACACATATTTCTCAGTAATCATCCTGCATCCTGCGCTCTGAGCAGCTGCTCCACTCTCTCTTGGAAAATGACTGACTGTAACATAGTGATGTAACAATGTTACCCTGGAAGGTGCCCGGCATATCTGCACTGCCCCTGCAGATTAAACACACACACACCCTGAGCTGTGAGAGTCTAAATCAAGACACTAAGCACCACCGTTTTATAGTATTTTACTTTCTAAAAATGTCTCAGTGAAAATGTGCATTTGGCTGCGAGAGTTACAGGAATTTATTCACTATTTTATTCAGGCAGCTCGAGGGGCAGCACTCACGAGGGGGGAGACCTGGAAGAGAGATGGGATTTCAGGTAAACCGAGTGTTTTACTTCCTAGTTGAAGAATAACTCGAGAATATAAGTTATATTTCAGGACATTATTATATATGTTCCTATCTCCGATGTTGAAAGCTGTAAACTAGCAGGATACAGGACCTTTAAATATCTCACAATTTAACCATTTTTTGTTCACCTGATGAAAGGCAGGTTTACGTAAGGAATTTGCTGCATGACACGTAACGTGCACAATCCAAACCTTGTGTTTCACCGACTCTCCACTGAGTAACATCCCATTCCGATGTAAAATTTACCGTTCAAAATAACACAATGTGCTCTATAAACCACAGGATAACATTTAACACCGTAAGCACTGAATGTGAGCTCATTTCGCTGAGTGACATTTTCAAACTCTCCTTGAGAGAGCCCCAATTTTCCCAGCGATAAGTAGACAACTATAAGCCCAACATGCCTTTTTCTTGCTATAATGAGTTTAGGTTCATTTCTGGCTCACTGTGCCGTCTCATTGTTTGATAGCAGTGTTGTCCACACTCACTTACCCTTTCTCTCTCATGCACTGCAAGACCTCGGGGACTCAGCTCGTTTTGTGTGTTTACCAATTCCCACAACCTCGTCAATACTCTTGGGGTTCTCCTGGAAATTACGTTCCATAAGGTCCTCGAGACTGTTGGCAGGCCGAGTGCAAGGCTAGAGCAACTCTCCACACACAATATATATCCTGCTAAAGGATGTTAACAGTATATATGTTGTGAAACAGGTTTGCACAGAGAACTTCATGATGTTTTAGCTTGTTAGAGCTGTAACTACATCTCAGGAATTTGGAGCTTTAAGGTTTAATGAATCTGACAGAACAACTAAAAGGATGATTCAGATGCATTTCCTGAAGTTAAAATTATTTTTTATTGTTTAGAGAAGCACTCAGTTGCCATCAGTTTGACATGCTGGGCGTTTATTTATAGTTTAGTTGCCTGTTTTCTTCAGATAAAGACACTTCATGGGCAAACAAGCCTGTCAACAGCATGGCTGGATGGTAGTAACAGACAAAATCCCTGATTCAGGTTAAGAAAATTTTTTTTTTTCTTTTGTTTTTTGCAGATACTAGAGCTGTAAATCTGAAAAAAATCCATCCAAAGTTTAGTGACACATAGGGTGCATTCACACCAGCCCCGTTTAGTCTGCTTGAATTGAAAGTAAAACTTCATTTATTTTGCACCTTTATATATATATTGACAGCACAACTACACACACACACATAACCGGCCAGTGGAAATTTTTATTTGCTTGTAAGTTTGGAAATAACTTTTAAAAGTTTAAGCTTTTGTTTTGAAACTTGTCTAAGTTGATACTCACCGAAAAACATGTTCAGCTTCATATTAGACACTCTGGACCCTCTGATGGTTTTACAATAGACTAAATAACCTGCGTACTTCAGGTCTCAGCAGGAAGTGGTGTTCTGGTGATTTATGCTGCCCTGATGAAAAATGCTGCTATAGTGCGAATTAACAACTTATTTCATAATGAGATGTTATTAGAAGTGTATACAGTATTCTTGTTTATGGCGAGTGTGTTCTGTTAATTATTTAAGTGTATTTTTATTATCCTTTCCTGATATTTTCTATATAAAAGCCCTCTGGGTCCTTATCGGCCATTGTTGGGTCCTTCTCCTCTGGGTGTGTCCAAACATTTGCCTGTTAGTCTGACAATGTAAAGAAAGTAAAACTAACACATTTAGTGTTCCTGTCCTGGGAGAATTTATTTGATATGTAAAATACATTTATGGAAAAATATAGAAACAAAAGTTAAACAATAAATCTGTTTATTGAAGTCAAGACTGTAGAACGGCACGTGTGCAGAAGGAATTGCTGGCACATCTCAACAGGTAGCATATTTCAACAGAACACCGGTTCGAGCTACGGCCGTCTAAGACACGGCTGCAGAAAAGTTATTTAGTACTACTTGAATATGATCAAATGCAGTCAGTGTAGGAACTTTGTAGGAACTTACTGTGGATGTGCAGGTCGTAGTGAGGGTTTAGCAGAACGTCTGAACTGTGTAGAACTTGGCAGGAAAACATTGTATTTTGCAAATACTAAAAGCATAGCAGCATCATGGTTGCCTCTTCATGTCCGGCCCTCCTTTGGGGGAATAAAACACCTCATTTGTGCAGACTAGATATATTTTGGTGTCACATAAGCCGTTAAATCGCCACGGAAAAGAAACTTGTGCAACACAAATAAATTGCAACAACGACAAAACTTTAATTCCACCTGGAGCTTTTTATGACAAACTTCATGACATCATGAACAAACCAATTCACAGTTCGAAAATTGCGTCTTTTAGGAAAAGTCATTCGAAAAAAAATTATATCCAAATTTATAGGTAAATATTGATTAACCTCACGGTCATATATACAGCATGTCACTACCTCATGCCGCCTATCAAAACAATGGCCACATCAATGATGTTCATTTGTATAATTTACTTGTTCTTTGAACATTCAAATATCCCGGTCTATTACTAACTACCTAAAATAAATTTTTCCAAATATGCTGCAAATCATTTATGTTTTTGGAACGACGTGTTCAGGAGCCTAATTAAACCGTTTAATCATGCTTTAGTTTCCTAGAAACTAAAACATGGCTGCACCTCACTGAGGAGGATTTTAGAGTGTTTTAGGTGGAATCCAGACACTCTGAAAGGCAGAGAGATCAATGTGACCAGATAACGCTGCATCTACTTTATAATGGAGTCCCTGGCGTGACCTTATCACCTTGTCACACTCACCACAACAAGACGCGTGATGTTATTGTACACAGCAGATCCTGCTCGTCCTCTCGGCCTCCTGTCCTCTCCTCTCAGAGCCGGCCTAATTAAGGCTGGATTTAGACAGTGGCATTTGGGTTTGTGTGGGCTGAATGATACTTTCTGGTAAATGACCACATCAATGTGATGATTCTTCTCCTCCCACCCTCCTCCTCCTCTTTTCCCTTTGTCTACTGTCTTGTTTCTGTTTTCCCACCGTAGCTGAGATTAAAACTCTGATCCTTGCTGCGGTTTTGCTAATTGTTATCACATTCTATCATTTGCGGATAGCTATTTTAGCGAGCTGTCCAGGATGCATTTAAATACCCGCTGACGTTTATTGAATGTCAAAGACCGTTGGGCGGCTGATTGATTTTGACCCCCTTTTCAGTGATGTCGGAATGTGATTTGTTAGCACATCATGACGATCTTAAAAAGCCATTTTCTCTGCTAGTGGAAATACTAACTATCTCTCAGAGAGGAAAGCCAGACTTGAATAACTCAGAAATTAAGATTAATAGGCAATTTGAGAAGCCTGCCGGAAACTATGAAGATATTTCTCGGCTATATTTAAAACAGAAAAAGGACAACGTAGGGTGGCAACAAATAGTGAGTTGAGGGTAAAAAGTTCACAGAATTTAAGTTTTTAAGTTAAAACACTCCATAAAGGAACTAAACAGTGTCCACTAGGAGAATATCTAGATTCTTTCTGATAAAAACAGATTTTTTAAATATTTAATGCAAACAAATCTTAAAAACACATAATTTTAACCCCAAATTTATTGGCTCATTTGAAAATATGTGTAACATTTTAAAACAAAAGCAGCATTAAAGCAGCACTAAATAACTTTTTAAACTTCAAGCTACTGTTTTGAAAGTCGTCTAAATGGATACTCACCAAAAAACATGTTCAGACACTCTTTAGACACTCTGGACCCTCTGGTGGCCCTACAACACTGAGCAACTTCATTGCTTCGGGTCGCGGCTGTGAGTGGGCGGTTCCTTTGCTGCTTTACAGCAACAGCTGTTTGTTGCAGCAGCGATCACCATTCACTCCTATAAAGGCTAGCAGTTAGTTTTTTCACTCACTGACCAGAGTTCGATCAACCTAAAAGAAGAGCAAGCAAAGAGTGTTTTTTTTTTATTTGTTTCTGCACTGATAATAATTGTGCATTAAAAATAAGAAGCAAAATACGCCACCTTGTCCGATGACATCATTATCCGCAAAGCCGGATTTTTGGGTTACTTCCAGTGTCATTTTCAAGCAAATTATTATAACCTAACAAACTGTTGATCTCCTCATCAACAAGCACTAGGATTAGAGTTGTAGCTACAGTTTATAGATCTCTCCAAGATGTTCTAGTTAGAACTCAGAGGTCTGATGAGGTCCAGTATCTCTGTATCATTGTTACTATAAAGAACAACAATATGCCTTAGAGCCTCATTCTAGTGGACCAGCATTTGACTGACTCTCTCACTTCATGAATGATTTTCAAATGAAACCCCTTTTAATAAAATTAACTTGCTTGACTCCTTCACAGCTAAATTTTTCACCATTTTGGCAGATTTACGGTTTGTATTAAGAAACAGTTAATGGTTGAATATCGAGCAATTTCATAAAAAGCTACATAAAAAAAAACCTCCACGGTGTGTTTAGAGGGGGCAGAATGAAAGTACACTATTTCCTTTAAACATTATATTTAAATTAAAATATAATGAAATATTGATTTTGATTGATGGGCATGACTTTGGTATTATGTTTACATCTACCAGCCAATAGCAGCACCCTTGCAATTTGTCTAATACTGTAAATAGTCCGAGGCTAGTACTGTGGAAAATAGTGGAGTCGGTAAGTCGAGCAGTTGCTTCCGAGCAGCGGAGATTTCATTATCCTTCTCAGAAGAGGTGAAAACTACAATAGATGGACCCAAATAAATAACGTTCACGGCATCAAAATGCACACGGAAATGTTGAACCTGCTACCCTGGAAACTGTGTTCTATTGTTACAACAACAACATCCACACACTAGATGTCACTATGCTGTTCGTGATCCATATTCAACCTTTAAGTCAGCTGACCTGTTTGTGAGTGTGATGTCATGTATCACCTCATTCAAAGTGATTGATCACAGATCTGGGGGTGAATATGCTCTTACAGTCCTGAGTCGATCGGTAATATAACTAATACTAACATGTGACTAGAAAAACTCACTGGGTGATAAAAACATTGCTTAAAAGGATGATACATATTTTTTTGTAATATAGCAACTTGTCTACAAGTGACAAAATGTCCAAATAATGATCAATAAATCAGCAGATATTTATCTTTAAATGCTCTAAGAATAAAAAAATGTGTAAAAAGACTTTCAAACTACCAGATTTTTAAAAAGTGAAGAATTACAAAAGTAACATAATAATACTAACAAAAAATATATAGTGAAAAAATATATCACAACTGACTTACACTCTCAACTGAAGGCCTTTTGGACCAACACACACCAGCTCATACACCTTTGCTTTGTAGATACCACAGAATTTCAGGTTGGTCAGTACATGTCTGACCTCTGTCTTGTGCCTTCTCTTCTTGACAGTCCCGTGCTCATTAATCTATGTAAGAAAATGTCGGTCGGTCGTCTTTTTTTACTGCATAAGAAGGAAGACACGATGACGTGGGTGGATGAGCAGCTAATAGAGTTCCCGAATCTGTGACATCCTGTGTTTTCAAGCGAGCCGCTCAGTTGATTGGCCTTAATGATATTTTTAAAGTCATGAACCTGAGAGAAAACAAAAGGTGAACATAACTGAACATAAAACACATACTCTGTTATGACTTGTTAGAGGGTAGAAAAAAACCCACAGGAAATGGAAACAACGTCATGTTTCCAGTCATCAACCATTTCATGTTAAGAAATGATGGAGATGTGTAGAGTATTTCATAAAAAGTACCAAAATTTAAACATAGAGCTGAAATGTAAAGCAGAAAAAATAGTTTCCACTTTAAAAGCTCTCAGCAGGGTTTTGTTGGCTGCTGCTACGTTTTGGAGATCTAATACCAGTGGTGTAGTGGTCCCTGGGGAAGTGCGTATACTCTCAGTTTTCACCTTTTAAAAAAAAAAGTAGTGTAGAAAAAAAGCAGTTTTAGAAACAATGACATGTTAGACTATGATTTACTTTACCCAAAAATCTGTCATTCTACTTGCTCATTAAATAAAATGATCCTGACTTGATTAGGAGCCGTTTGTAGATACTACTGGTCACACAAGCAGCCTGAAAATGTATTTATCGCTAGTACCGTACTAGCGATATTTTCCTCGGCATGACCCGCCATTCTCTGCCTCTGATTGGCTCATCAGTCCTCATGCTTAAAGTTAACCAATCTAATCAGTGAAAGCAGCAAGTACCAGCCAATTAGAGGCAGAGGAGGGTGGGTCATGGCTTCACCATCCTTGAGGAAAAAGTGGGCAATCTGGTTCACAGATATTACTGAACGGTGCGCGGGTATACGTGATGCTGAACGAAAAATAAGTAGGTATATGCCGTATACCAGTGTATACCCTGGACTACACCACTGTCTAATACGTATGTAGATGATATGATGCAATATGCTACGACTCGAAACATGACAAAATTACATGAAACAGTACAAACCAAAACTAAATTACATGATATGATAAGATACAATGTGATTGTTCTGAGTGTTGAAGAGCACAGTAACCTGAAACAAACACCAACCTGCGAGTCCAGGAAGAGTCAGCAAGAGAACTAAGCCCCCCTCCTCCAGGTCAGTGGGACCCCACAGAGAGATGCGAGCCAAGGAGCCTTGGACCCATGAACAAAGTCACCCCCTAATACAAATACAAGGCCAGCCCAGGTGACAGTGAACCCAGGATCTACCACCTGATGAAGGGTTGACGCTAGAAAAGCCAACCTTAATAAAGCCAATAACTCCCCCCCCCTCCCGACTTGCAGCAGCAGCTCTGAAGAAACAAACCATGATTCAGGTGTGACTCTTATTTAAAAAGTGTTTGATTGTTAAACGTTTGCTTACTATCAGAAAAGTTTTAAAAGAAAATAATAAATTTGATTGCAACAATGCTACATATTGTCACCCTCTGAAAATAACAGCCTAAGCTATTTTTTTAGAGTTAAAACATGAATATTGAATGTGTAAAATGTATTAATTTCATTCAAAATGAATTGATCACCGCATATTAAAAATGCATGTGATGTGAGAAAGGTGCTGGGGCATAGCAGTTAGAGTGCAACGAAGAACTTGAGCAAACTCAGCATGCAAGGCAAGTCTCAGGACTGTTATAGAGTAATAAGAAACAGTTTTTGCACTTATATATAGTTTGTTGTTTGCAGTGCATCTTCTGAAAGCCTCAATAGAGGGCTTGTTATAATAAAAGTCGTTTTCATTCATGTTTTTTGCATTAGTTAAATTGATGAATGAGAGAGCTTTAAATCGCAATAATAGTTGTGCAGAAGGAAAAGAAACAAAAAAATTAACCAGCGTAAGAAAGAATAACACAAGACAAACAGCAGAAGCCAGGATCATAAAGGAGTAAGATACGTTTGATACTTGGTTAAATATTAATTTTATAGCCAAACTTAGTAGCCCTCTTACTTAATATTTTCTGCTCTTAAGGAATGTAAGCTGTTTTCCCTGGACCCGTGATCTGAGGTGATTTCAATCAGCAGTTGACTGTTTGTGATATTGTTGATAGTTAATATTGCTGAATCAGATTGTGTGCTTCCCCTACCCGCAGGTGTGACTAAGTGCTTCCTGTCTGCTGTATAGAGTTGTATAATTAAATTATATTATATATATATCCTATTAGTCATGTGGGCTAAGCCCCCGATCTTCTTCAGTTCTAAATCCGCCCCTGGACGTATCAAACAGGAAGAGAGAATGTCTGCTGTTGCCATGCGCAGCGGGGCAGGACACAGTATACCTTGTTCTCATAGGCTAGTTTGTTAGCCAATCCGAGTCCAGCAAATTCGCATAATGAATATTAATTAGTTGCTGCTTGAAGCCCAACGAAACCAGCCGAATTCTGATGCAGACAGATTGAAAGGTCTGTTAATAAGTGTTTCCTGACGTTTTTTTAGATATAAAATGTGTCATATTACAGGTTAATACTTAAGAAATAATCACAAACTCATGAAAAATGTTGAAATGGCCTCTTTTTAAAGATTGCTGAAGAATCCAGGTGACCTCCGTCAAGCAGAGAGATTAAGGGCTAATATTAAATCAAAAGGTTTTTGTAAAGGCAGGCCCACCTTGTCACACAGTCCATTAACTCATCATCAGTGTGACAGCGCTCACCTCGACTCTTCTTCACTCTTCAGATCGATCTGTCTGTCATAACGTGGGTATTCACACCGTCTCTGATCTGATCCAGTCACACGTCAACAATACGCCGAAATGCTGGAATGATTCAGCAAAATCTGTTTCAAATAATAAATCAAAGAGATCTGGATGTTTCACTATTGGTGTTTAACGATACAAGGTCTGCATGGTGTAAAAACGAATTAAATCTCCTATCTACATCCGTCGGACCTGAGTTTACTTAAAAGCCAAAGATACTGCGCCTGTTTGAGCTGGAGACCAAGTTCCACATATTTTCTGGTGGAGCTGAACTGAATTTGAATATGTTTGCATATGTTGTAATTACAAATAAATGGATTTTGAGAAATTTTGTGAACCCCTTGTGAAAGCGGTTTGCATACAGAGTCACAGCTCAGTAACATACAGGCTTTTAACCTCCTGGGTACCAAAATCACAGAATTGCAGTGGGCCTTTACGCTATAAACAACACATGTTGTTTCTATCCGTCACCACTAGACGGTAGTCACGCACACGGGTAGAGAGACCTTCTTGATCCATGAGGAGAGAGAGGAGGACTCTTTCCTTATTCACTCTTTTCAGAGATAAAAAGATTAAAACTTCAAAGATTTTATGATCTGTGTCACCTGCAGGGACAGACAAAGTTACAGGTAAGAAATTTTATTTATAAGAAATTCTGTTTTTCTATTTAAAAATTGCATTTCTGAGTCTTTCTGCATTCAGGTTGCTGTGAATCAGTAGCAGACGCTAAAATGCGGTTTAAAAATGACTGGTTGTGACCTAGAAAGCTGCTACTTTGCTAGCTGTAAGCTAACTGTAAGCTAGCGGTATCGCTAGCATAAACAGAAAGCCCGCAGACACGGGGAGGTGCGTCATCCTCCAGAGGCGAATTGCTAATGAGCTACTGCTGCTATGCAGAAACTACTTCCTAGAAAACGACACAGGTTTTGTGATTTTTGGGTAAAAACGCCGTAATCATAATTTAAAGACCTCTGAGACGCTTTGAAATAGCTTAAAAGATGATCGGAGTGGGAATTTAAAAGTCATATAACATTAATTTGGTAGGATCCCTTTATCGCTCATTAAAAATGATGTTCTAAAAAAAAAATATGATCTTCATAAGGAAACTCTGGGGCCCAAACGGTTACAACAGCTGTCTGGAAGCGACATCTGTCACTCGTTGTTTGTAATTATCTGAGATTAAAAGCAGTAAATTAATACTCTGACTGATGTTCCTCTCCAAACTTGTGTGTGAGTTGCTGAACAGGCCTCGAACCCACTTGTTTTCAGTGTAGGTATGTGTTTGGAGGAGCCCTCTCTGGGGTGCACAGAAAAACGAGAGGCAGCCCAGTTGTGCTTTAGGAGTCTGCTCCCTCTTTTTAACTGTAATAAGACAGAGAGGCTCTCATACTCTGTAGAGATGGATGAAAATAGACGTGTTTCACAGGAACTCTTTAATCTTCCCCTCTCTCCTTTTTTTTCGCTCTCTGCTTCTGCCACTGTCACACTGTTGAACAATATCTTGGGATATAGGACTATGGGATTTGAAAACCTATATCTGCTCTGTGAGACAGAACTGGATCCCGCTCTTCTTTTGTGGTGTGCTGCAGTCATAAATTTTGCATGTGAGAGCACGGGGGAGGGAGCGCTGCTTACCGAGCGAGACTCGGCAGGCTCGGCACTGCAGCGACAGAGGACAACTGGGGCTGCTATTAAACAGCACCACAGTGGCTCTCTTGGCTTTGCAAGCAGAAAAAGAAAGAAGAAAAAAAGGCATTTCTGTGGGAGGCAATTTGGGTGTAGCAAAGCGAGTGACCACATGCAATCTGTTCAGCACAGCGGCGCAGGAGGTGCAACCCCAGAGCCTTGTTTGGTATTCAAAGCAGCAGGCTTTAATGCGTTGATCCGTGAAGGAAGGGACGGGGAACACAGACGGAGTCGCACACGACTATAAATCCATAGCCAACAAGCTATTAAGGGCCAAAAACTCTGACCAAAGAGGTGCCTATGTCTACATACTAACAACACGTGAATTGTTTGTATCAGTCTCAAACATGCAAACATGCACAACCAGATTCAGATGAGGGGATAGTGAGCTTTTTGGTGCTGCTGCTGATCCTTTTTCTGGTTGTGTAGGTGTTGAGATATATGTGATGGACTGGCCTCGTGCTGCTTTCTCTGCTGAAATCCTTCTTATATAATGATTTCTTATTGCCACACACACACTGCTGGTAATCCAAACTCTCCTAAAACTCAAACACATATTTCAAAACAATGAAAGCGACATTTCAAATGTACTGAAGAGTGTTTTAATGTACAATTTGTAAGCATTCAATACCATACACATTGTTTATAACTTCCTTTAAGGCCTCAGTCTGAAGAAACAGAGCTAGCATCTAAGCTAATGACTAGTCTGAGTATCTAGAGTCAGGTCCAGTTTGTGATGGTGGTTGAACATTATTTCATGAACCTTTACACCATCAGTGTTGCATTACACAGATATATAAAGACAATTCTACAATTTATAAGCGTAAGTAGTAGCAGCTAGCAGTAGCAGCTAGCTGTAGCACTTCCTGTTCAAACTGGTCACGACTGGCAGGAGTTTATTTATATTTCAGCTGAAATTAACTGTGTAATTAGAAACTAGTGGTGTTGTGAAGGGTTATTAAACACCCTTCACATAAAGTGCAAAGAAAGTTTGGAGATGGAAGCTGTTTTAAATGAGCCATTTTGAGATTGGCTACGTTTGGACTAGCCAAACTCGTTTTCTCCAAACTACTGTATGTTCCTTCAGGAAGGGATCAGTATCCTTTACATAAACTATTAGTTACTGAAAACTTGTACTCAGACACATACACACATGGCTGAAAAATCCCTTTAAAGAGGTGGGTAGTATATTCTACTTTCACATACTTGCCCTTCCTTTTTTTCCCCTCCAAGAGGATCATGTGACATAAAAGACGTCTCTTCCTTTCTCAATAGCTCACACATAATTGAAGGTGAAGTCGACCCATCAATTGGTGATGTGAGAGTTTGGTGGTCCATGGATTAGGGTGGCAGACTGGCCGTCGTGGTTTATGAGCATCTAAGAAAAATGCTCCATGATTTTTCCTTTTTTTTTTTTTTGGGTCACAAATTGCCTCTTGGCTCCCATCTCCTTTTGTCGGTACCATCCAGGTTGGATTTATTACACCCAGCCAACACCTGACAGTAAGAATTTATTCCGCAGAGCTCAGTTTTTTTGTTTGAGAAGTGTGTGTGAAGAAAGACAGACGTTTGGTTGACTTGTATGAAGAAATTACAGTGAAAGCTTTGAAATATAATTGTTTGTGCAGAATAATGAGCCATTACATTATTGATAAAAATGTCAAACAAGAAAAGTGAATAAAATAACATAATTAGATTATTGAGTTATTTTTAAAATGTCTCAGTGGTCTTTGAATTTTGATTATAGCATTTTTACCCAAAATCATAAAACCTGTGCCTTTTTCTAGGAAGTAGTTTCTGCATAGCGGCAGTAGCTTATTAACATTTTGCCTCTGCGCTGTGGGCGGAACCGTTGGTGCGGAGGATCTCCCGCCCCTCCCTTTTGCTGTTTATGCTAGCGCTACTGCTAGCTTACAGCTAGAGGAGCAAGAGTTTGTGCCCCGCCCCAGTGAATTTTCTGTGTCACAAATCCAGTATTTTTTAGACGCATTTTAGCATCTGCTACTGATTCACAGTGATTTGAATGCAGAAATACTCAGAAATGCAATTTTGAGCTTAATTTTCTTAAGACATGTCCTCTAGCGTCAGAAAAATACCACAAGAACATGTTGACAACACGAAAAACACGATTTTCATTAGAGTGGGTCTTAAATTATTTTAGGAAATATTGTCTTACTTAATGCATTATCATTCCGGAATAGCGCTATAACTGGTGGCAGCTTGTTGGAGTAGCTCTGTGACTTAGCTAGCATTTGCTAGCATTTTTTTATTCTTTTTGAGTATTTCTTGATGGTTTTTTCTTCTGGAAATATTTTCTGGGTACTTTTCTTCTGGTTTGGGTGCTGTGCTGATCGAGTTTTTTGCTGGATTTGTCACTTTTTTGCCACTTGTTATGATGCGTAACCATGGCAACAAGAGACTTGTTTACAAGTAAGAGCAGCTAACTGACATTTCTAAGGCTGAAATAATCCTCAAATTGAAACTCTGGATCCCTGATGAGCTCAAAAGAAGAAGACATGGATGCAGAGCAGGAGCAAAGTGAAGAGAGAGAAAGAGGAAGTTTAAACCTTCACTTCCATCAGTCATATTGACAAATGTGAGATCTCTTTGCTAACAAAATGGATGAACTTGAAACTCTGTTGAAATGCAGCATCATGTGTTTCACTGAGACATGGCTAAAGGGACATATCCTGGACTCCAGTGTGTCTCTGTCTGGGTTTCAAACAATACGGACAGACAGAGATTTGAAGAGGAGCGAAAAAAGAAGAGGAGTTTGTCAGCTGATCACATCTGCAGTTACCTGTTGGGGGCGGAGCATCAGAGTATGTGACACGAGGAGGCTGAACAGATTGATAAGGAGGACTGATTCTGTCCTGGAGACTGAACTGGAGTCTCTTGAGTTGATTGTCCAAAGGAGGATGAAGAACATGATGGAAAACCCTCATCATCCTCTTCAGAACACAGTAACTCAACAACAGAGTGTCTTCAGTCAGAAGATTCTTCATAATCCGCTGCAGCACAGACCGTTACAGGAGATCCTTCCTGTCCACAGCAAGAACTCTCTATGGCTCCCTGAAGAATAACTGAGCTACAACAACACTTGAATTTCCCTTTGGGGATTAATAAAGTATTTTTGATTTGATTTGATTTGATTTGATTATCTAATTAATATTCATTTTCAGAATTATCTGTTCTAATAAAAAACAGTCATGTCTAACATGCATTGAAACATGCTCTGTGTACTCAAACCATGATAGATCCGCCTCCATGTTTTACAGAAGACATAAAGGTGTAAAATTAAAGCAGATTATTTAAACATAATTTCCAGCTACATCAAGTTACTACCAGCTACTTGAACGATTCATGGATTATTCCTGTAACCTGATAGGCTGCCTGGATAACAGGTGATCCCACCATGTATGTTGTATATTAGATTCTGGTCTTCTGCTTCGTGTTTGAGCTGCGATCGTTTGTCAAAAGCTTTCTGCAGAGCACAGAATGGGAACAGAGGTGGAGATGATAAAAACATAGTAGGCTTGTATGTCAAAGCGATACACATCTAAACTTTATGTTTTGCTTTCAAGCTCCCGATATATTTCACTGGGACGTGATGAGGTGATGTTGCTATGGATACCAGTCATCGCATGTAATGAGAATCTTGTTTCCAGATTGGTCCAGACTGTTTACAATAGTGTTAGTAAAAGAGCAAAAAGCAGACAACATGGTAAAATCTTCACACAGGTCAGAGAAAAAAAATTGCTGGAATGTTGATAAAAGCAGAAAGTTTTGGAGTTTGTCAGCCCATTTTTATTTTTTGATAGAAGGCAGATAGTGGTTGTGCAGATAGACTTTGTCCGAGAGGTTTTTCCTCTATCATTCCAAAATAAGGCTGATAAGAAAGTGGGAGTTAATACATTTGATAAAGTTTGGGTCAGAAATCCTCCAATGAGGATGAATTAAAATGATTCAGCGTGAGCCAAAATAGTGAACGTCTCATATTCAGTTACTGCAAACAGATTTTGCCACCAAGGGTAGAACAAAAAAAGTAACAAATAAGAATGCAAATTTTAGCCATTTATCATTTATTCATCCAGCTCATACAAAGTCTTCTGTTTAAACTTCTTCAACTCATTCTGTAATGAATTCCACAATTTTACACCACATACTGAAATACTGCTCTGTTTTAAGGTCCTTAAAGTCCTTGCAAATCGATGTTAAAATAGAAATTTCCTTCTATTGTCCTGATCTTCTGAACTAAAAACAAACAACCCCTCATTTCCACTGGACGCGTAGCAGGGTGTAGCATTTTGTTTGCGAAATCCGCTGAGCATCTCTTCCTACCGTGAGTTTTTCAGATGCATATCACTCGTGAAAGCGTTCCACCCAGCTGGTCCCGGGAGATCACAAAATCACGGGAGAATTGCTAAATCACGTGTGATTTCATCAGTGCACACAACAACAAGCAGGGAGAAAGATGACAACATGTATCTTCACACCACCTACAGACTTCAAACCCGTCACAGGTAATGTATTTTTTTCGTAGCCAAGCAAACGGAAATCTGCACGTGTCCTTTTATTTTGAAACTTCCGGGTACGAACGCCTGATTTCCTGTCTGGTCCAAAACCAAACTGCTGAGTTAATGCGTTTTAGAAGCGTAGTATGTAAAAAATAGAAGTTCCGCGTAATAAATATAAATTACGCGACTCTATACTTCTGAGATGCTTCTGATTCGCGTTGCTTCGCACCCAGTGGAAACGGTCCCATTGACTTTAATGTCGGCTATCAGCCGCGTATTATGCTTCATTGACGTTACGCGCTGCTGATGCATCCGGTGTAAACAAGGGGTAATAACTGACTTTTTGCCTTGTACAATACTAAAAACGTGTTTAAATCAATTAAATCTTTAAGTTTTTTTAGTTTTGATTTGATAAATAACATACTGGTGTTGTCAGGTTCAGTGTTTGTGTGTGCTGTGTTTTCTGTGTCGGGTGAGTTCTCTGCTTGCAGTGAGGATCTACGCTGGAGAGTGAGGCAGATTGACAACACCTGGTGGCGATCTGCACTGATGAGGAGCAGGGACTATTTAAGCCTGAGGAAGATGTTCAGTCTTCGCCTGGTTGTTGACCTGAATGGTAGCTTCCCTTGTGCCAAATCCTTGAATTTATTCCTAGTGATTCCGAGTATAGTCTGTCCGAGTTTTCTGAGCCTTTTTGTGATTTTGAGATTTTTGTGTTTTTTTCGAGAAACATTCTGGATATTGCTCTGTGTGCATTAACCCTGCTCTCTCCAGGATTATTCACCCTGCTCCTCGAGCTCCGAGGATTTCTTCGCGTCCAGTGTATGATCGCTTGGAGCCACCATCTGTCTCCCTCCAGCCTCCTCACCCGACCCTGGACTCACCAACTCCCTGCACAGCACCACACTGGACCTGCCCTCCCTCCAAGCTCAGCTTTCAACACAACTCCGTGAGTTCTCCTCACCAGACTTTTTCCACAGTCACAAGGAGCCACATATTTGGATTTGGAACTAACCGTTTTCTCTGTTACAGTGCTGAGACTTCCCCTGACGCACCAGACCACCGAGCACATTCACACACTGTATATAATTATTGTAAATAAACCTTTCACTTTTGCACCTGAGAGTTGTCTGAGTCTGAGTCCCTGCAATGTGGGTCACCAAATTGACTGAGCCCGTGACAGGTGTGCTCTCTTGGATTTACTTGGTGTTTTTCTTCGGTAATAAAACTGAAGAAATCTGCACTTTTTCTCCGCTTTATAAACTTTCTTCTTAATAAGGATCTTTTCCCTCCTTACATTTTAGATTAGATTAGATTAGATTTTTATTTCGGACAATACAAAACACAGCACAGGACAATACCTGTAAATGTAACAAAAAAAAAAAAAAAAAATCCAAGTAAAATATGTGTCCGAAAAGGAGTGGGAGGAAGTAACACTTATGAAATCCCACCCACTCTCCAATTATCATTATCGGCTAATCAATCACAATTGATCATTCTTCTTTGTTAACGGAAAAAAAAGAAAGAAAAACATTTTTTTTTTCTTTAGTTTAAATAACCAAGTTTTCATTCCAAACATAGAATCACAACAGTTAAATCTTTGGTTAACAGCAAGTCCATATAAGTTGAAAGTATTCAAACCATGTTTTCCTTCTTATAAAAAATAAATACAGTTTGTTTATACATCACTTTAAACTGCCTTAAGTTTCTACATCTTTTCAACTCCTCACTTAAACTATTCCACAGTCGTACGCCACATATGGAAACACAGAAAGTTCTTTTTGTTGTACGCGCATTCAACATTTTTAGATTTAGGTTACCCCTTAAATTATATCCTCCTTCTCTATCTTTAAACATTTTTTGTATATTGCCTGGTAATGTATTTTTTCTTGCTCTGAACATTATTTGTGCTGTGTTAAATTTAACTAAGTCTGTGAATTTAAGTAATCTTGACTGTAGGAAAAGGGAGTTGGTGTGATACTGACTTTCTACCTTGTGTATAATACGTATTGCTCGCTTTTGTTGTATGAACAGTGGATGCAGTGAAGTCATGTATGTGTTACCCCAAATCTCTGAACAGTAACATAGATACGGTAGGATTAATGTACAGTACAAGAGATGCAGTGATTTACGATCCATAACATGTTTTGCTTTACCAAGGATTGAAATACTTCTTGAAAGTTTTGATTGTAAATATTTAATTTGTGGTTTCCAATTTAATTGATTATCAATTGTTACTCCAAGAAATTTAATTTCATTCACTTTTTCAATTGGAATGCCACAGATCTGAATGTCCACATCAATATTTCTATTATATTTACCAAAAACCATAAATTTAGTTTTGTCCTCTCTCTTTTAATCAAACACTGCCAACTAACTTTACATTTTCGTCTTCCTAATTCCGTCGTGTTAATCTGCCTGAGCAGCACAAATTAATGCATGACTTTCTACCTTTTCCACCATTTCCCAAACAATTACAGCATTTCGTGTGGAAACTGGGGCTCCAGCATGACACGACTGCAAAGACCCAAGTAGCACTTTGTGCACAGAAACAGTCACACCTCCACACACCCTCATGGACACACAGACGCACACACAAATACCACCAAGAGCAGTGATAATCCCACAGGTGTTTGTGTGCTATCTCCACTGCTGTCAGCAGAAAGCCACCGGTCCATTACTTTATGTCACGCACGCTGACCCTCTTTGTCTTCCCCTGAGCCCCACACTGAGAGGCTACCGTGTATCTGTCTCCCACTCTAGCCCACATAGAAGAAAAACATGTCAAATTCAACTGCAAAAAGAAAAAAAAAATCTGTTTGATCAACAGGTTAGCCCAGACGAATAAGTTCTGTTTTAATGCTTCTGCTGTACTTTTTATAAGGTGGAAGAAACTGTATGTTTAGTTTTTGGAAATAAATCAAACAGAACTTTGTGGAGGTTAGAAGAGGTGCTGAATAATGGCTGAAATGCAAGAGAGCGGGGAAAAAAAAAAAAAAAAGCTGCACCTTCATTGTTCCCGGTATGTTTATTAAAATCTTTCAGGCTACGAACGCACTGCAGTGGGAGTCGAGAAAGTCTGC
Source organism: Pachypanchax playfairii (assembly GCA_006937955.1). Taxonomy (NCBI): domain Eukaryota; kingdom Metazoa; phylum Chordata; class Actinopteri; order Cyprinodontiformes; family Aplocheilidae; genus Pachypanchax; species Pachypanchax playfairii. The sequence goes on from SSNP01000006.1 coordinate 7,802,083, forward strand.
GTGACACATCCGCTTCCTTTCAGCTCCTGAAACTGCACTGCCTTCAATCAAAGCACTAAAAAAGTAGACAGTAAAAAAAGAAAAAAAAAAGGGTAAAGTCAGAGATGGAAATCCATTCTTCGTCTACTACAACACACAGCCTGTAAGACACGGGAGGTTAAGGGATTCTCTGCAGACAGCCTGCGAGTATTTGCTCTATTTTTCCATCTTAACGTCCCTGTTCTCAGATTTCTATTAGGAGCTGAACAATTTATTAGGATTAGATGTAACTTTAATGATCCCTGTCGGAAAAAAATGGGTCACTGCACATCACTGTGAATATTAATAGAAATTAGAGGTGTCTGATTACAATGTATGGGCTGACACGTGGTGCGAGTCTTGGATAATTCTGACAGAGAGCTGACAACACGAACCTCTTTTCTTTTTTTTTTTTTACTTTTTGAATCTTAAGTAAAAAAACAGTTTTATTTCAGGCTTTTCAGTAAAAAAAGATTAATTTGAAAAGCCTGTAGCTTCATATTATTAGAACTTTTTAAAACTGACGCCTGCAGACAACAAACAAAAGCATAAAAATAGATCAAATAAAAGATGTGGATTCAGTTCTGGACAAAGAAAGGGTGCGTTTACCCCTCCTTTCAACTGGACGCATCAGCAGGGCGCAGCATTTTGCTCGCGCAATCAGCCGTGTGTCCCTTCCCACAAGGAGCATTTTACAAGCGCTTATCCCTCGCGTGAGCGTCACATCCAGCTGGTCCTGGAAGATCATGAAATCTCATGAGAATGGCGAAAATGCGTGACTTCATCAGTAAGCACAACAACAAGCAGTGAGAAAGATGACAACATGAATCCAGAATCAAATCAAACTTTATTTATAAAGCGCTTTTCATACAAAAATAAATGCAGCTCAAAGTGTTTTACAGATTAAAATGACCCCACATAACCCATATTCCCATCCCTTATCCATGATTGAATAAAAAAAGACTAAATGACAATTGTTCCCCCATTCCAAAACACAATCACACACACACAGGCACCTTCCCAAAACGTGTAAGACCGTAGGTAGACACTGTGCTGAGCTCAGATGAGTCAGGTATGTAAGGAAAATACGCCATGCGGAGAGCCGTCTGCCCCGACAGCAGCAGGTCCAGCAGCCAGGGCGCCCAGAGGAGGGAGGGTAGGGACCCCCACCTCCACCTGAGCATTACCTGGAGAGCTCCCAGGCCACTGTAGCCAGACACCGCCCCCGAGGCAGAGGGCTCCCACAGAGGAAACACTGGAAAAAGGATTAAAAGGTATGTGGCTTATTTTCACACCATCTACGGACTTCAAAACCGTTACAGGTACTGTACTTTCTCGTAGTCTCGCAAACGGAAATCCGCATGTGTCCTTTTATTTCGAAACTTCTGGGTGAGAACACCTGATTTCCTGTCCAGTCCAAACTAACCTGCTGAACTTGACGCATTTTAGAAGCGTACCGCGTAAGAAATAGAACTGCCGTGTAATGCTCATGACACAACGCTTCTGAGACGCTTCTCAGAAGTCTGAGACCCACCTCTTCTCTGAGACGCTGTGCCGGAAATGGTGTTGGGTTGTTTGGCTGACCAATCACAGTCATCTGACGCGGTAAGTTGGAAAATAGAGCGTGACTCCAACCGACCATCCGAGGCAGTTGGAGAGCCCATACGACGTTGTATCATGGCGGTGCGTGTCTCCGACAGCGGTACTATGAATCCAGCTTTAGTTGGAATGGCTTTAATGGTGGCTATCAACTGTGTATTACGCGTCACTAACGTTGCGCTTCTGATGCGCGTCCAGTGGAAAGGAGGGGTTAGTCTACGGGGTCCTGAGGTCCAACAATTCCGGAAATAATGCAGTGACGTTACAACTAGTGCACAGCACATTTAGGCACAATTAAACTCGGGTTTCATGTCCTCTGAGACTGTAGAACTGAAGAACTAAAGAAATCACCAAACATTTTTATCTTCTGGTCCTGTCACGGTCGTTCTCTGACTACATAAGAACAAATACTTGTAACCAGGTTTGTTTAAATATTAGAACCTGAGAAATATCCCAAGTTTCTTCTTTTCTTGTTGCAGAAACATTCAGCTTCAGTCAGGTTCAATGGGACGTGTTGGCAGACAGCAGGGTTTAGTTCTGTCCAAACAGGCTCACCTGGTTCAGATCCAGAGTCTGGTTGCTTCACTTTACAGAGACCTCATGAAGACAGTTTATTTTTTTGTAGAATGCTTTGGTTATTTGGCTTTTTGTCAGGGATAGGGTTAGATCCTTCAAAACTACACAGAAGTTTCAGTCTGCTCTGCATGGAGCCTCTTGTTATGTTAATCAAAAACAAACACCCCAAAGTGCAGACATAAAATCATATCTGTCTTTCAATCTGCACCCATCTGTCCCTCCAGCAACTCGTTCCCTTCAGAAACCTCTTCAGTGCCAGCTCATCCTGATCATGGCTCCATCAGATGTCTCCCACTGCTCCGGCGAGAAGCCACGCAGCTATCCAAGTGAACTTAATCAATTCCTCCTTCAGTGGAGCACAATTCGACCGTTACAGTCGCTCACACCGCCATCCATCCTGCAGTCGTTCACTGCGGCGGCAGCAGCCGGCTGCGCCACACAGATGGGCCTCTGCTCTGCCATGAAAAAAGCTCAGTTTGTCTGTGTGGATGTGTGCTGTTCGTCTGTGTGTGTTAGACACAGCAGCGGTAGATGATAGCGATGAGTCTGTGATGTATTCTGCAGGGCTTCATATAACAGTCACCAGGAGAGGAATGAAAGTGGTTTCAAGTCTGTTAAAGTGAAGGTCGTTTTGATGTCAGTCACTTGCGTTGAAATTAACGGGAATAATATTGATCATTTTTCACATGTTGTTTGGACGTCCTGCTTGTCTTTTTACATTTAGAAAAGATAATCTAAGCTATTTTTTTTTGCCCCTTCAGCCAAAAATTGCTTGATGCTGTTTCATGCTTTTTAAACAAATAAGTCAAAATCTTTAGAAGTAAAATTCTGTGGAAAAGTTATGGAATTTGAAAATCTCAGCTCTTGTGGATGGTTCACTGAAAGACCTCAGTTTGGAAAATAATTTAGTTCCTGCAGTGTTGATGAGCTAAAAGCTAGTCAGATCAGGAACGATGTCAATCTAGATGAGAGTAGATATTACTCCAAAACCGTTCTGTACTATTTTACCATTGGTTCCTTGATGGTTCCTTTCCAGATGTGCAAACTGTGCAAGGACTGATGAGGACAGACTAACGTCTTGATCCCGTCCAGTAGAGAATCATGTCTGTTTTTAAAGCAGTGCTGCGTCAGACCTGTAGATCATGAGCATCCAGTTCCTTTGACCTTGTTCCTTTGATTATTCACTGTAATGGTTGGATCTTTAAAGATACAGTATGTAAGAGTTTTACAGTGAAATACTCACACAACAGTCTAATGTCCCACCGATGTTGAAAATAAAGTCACATTGTAACAGATCTCGATCTCAGCCGGCTGGGTGGTCTCTAGCTGGTCCGGGATGGAATCATTATTTACACGTCTGACTTCCTGGTTCCATAATGAATCACATGTGAGTCTGCAAGGCTGCCAAGTCTTCAACACAAGCAGCTGTAATTCCACAACAAGCAGCAGCAAAAAGTAATAAACCACCACGTCCTTCCAACTGAGCAGCCGAGCTGCACGTGATGGGGCATTCAAACACACTTAGGAAAACTCAACGCCGAACAAATAGACCTTCAGACATTCCCAAAAATTGAACAAATACAAGAGAAACTAAATGAGGATCAACATCTGAACTGGCAACTCAACAGGAAAATCAGGGAGGGGATGAGTGGCTGAGAGGTTACTTTTTTTGCTAAATTAACGGTTGGACTCGGATTTGACGATAAGGTCTAAAGGTGCGTTCACACCGGCCACTTTGTCAACGTCAAGCAACGCTGATAACGCTCCAAATTTGACGTTTGAAGTTGAAGCTCATAACACCTGCCAGTCAGAGCGCATAGGCGTTAAAGCTCGTAAAGCCTGACCGAAAAAGAGCGCGAAGGCGGGGCTTCCTTTGTTATCGGATGTTCGGAGCTATTGCGGATCATATTGAGACAGTGGCTTGGATTTATTTACTTCATAGATCTAGACAACGTCGACGTCGGGTGCATCAGCGCCGTTTGTGGATACACCCCATTCTTCAAATGTGTTCTGAGTTTGGTGAGTTTAACCATTTGCTCCAGGAGCTACGTTTGGATGAGGTTAATTTATCTTCCATTTTGGCTGATCCCGCTTCTTTCCGGCTACGTGCTGTGACATCTTACGTCACTACGATGAGACGCTCTGATTGGTTGACATGCCGCTTCAAGAGCGTTATCAACGTCAAAAGTTCAGCTAGCTGAACTTTGAGCTTTTCAAGCGTCAACGCCTGAAACGCTAGACAAGCTGCCGCTCATAACGCTCACAAAGCACCGCAGAGCCGTTGACGTCTGTCTGACGCCCGTCCACCATAGACTTTACATATAAAGTTGCCGCTTATGTAGTTGATGGTTGGGCCGGTGTGAACGCACCTTAATTCTTACATCCTGTAGCTTTAAAGTCTTTACAATTTCTCTATGAAAAATTTTTTTTTTCAAATTGTTTCACAATGTTTTGACACAGTTTGTTACATGTTGGTGAACTTCTGTCCATCTTTCCATCTGAGAGACTCTACCTCTCTGAATTGATCCTTTTATACTCAGTCATGTATCAGCAAGTGTATCAAATGTTCCTTCAGTTGTTTCTGATCTCTCTCAGTGACTTTTTGAACCTTTTGTGGCTTCTGTTATATCTTTTTCAGAATATGCTGCTGCCATCAAAATCCAAATTAGGATTTTTTTTTGTTTTACACGAAATTGTAAATTATCTCAATTTCAACGTCTGATTTGTTGTTTGTTATTTTGGGAATCATTGCAAATCATCGCTTTCTGTTTTATTTATATTTTACGCAATGTCCGGACTTCTATGGAATTAAGGTTGTATTTAAAACGTTAAACTGCCCCCCGCTGCTGTACAGAGGAGCTGCCCTCTGCTCCTCTAAGGATGGGTCGAGTGCAGAAAAATAATTTCCCCAAAAGGATTAATAAAGTATCAAAACACCTGAAACAGCTTCTCATGCCACTGTTTGTACAATAACTTTTCTCAATAATTTGTACGTTTAAATATATATTTTATAAATTCACCATCAGTGTTTTGTTTGTATGAAACTTTCCATCCATCAAATCAAAACTAATGGAAGGTTTGAATACAGGATTTTTTCAATTACACCGTCAAATGTCCTGTATCCTGCTATTTTACAGCTTTCAGCATCTGGGATAGACACATATGATAAAATCTTACCTTTGGTGTTATATAATCTTAATTTGTCCTAAAATATAACGTATATTCTCAGACTAAGAAGTAAAACACTCGGTTTACCTAAAATCCTATCTCTCCTCCAGGCCCCCTCCTCATGAGTGCTGCCCCTCGAGCTGCCTGAATAAAACGGTGAATAAATTCCTGTAACTCTCACAGCCAAATGCACATTTTCACTGAGACATTTTTAGAAAGTAAAATACTACAAACAGTGGTGCTTAGTGTCTTGCTTCAGACTCTCACAGCTCGAAGTGTGTGTGTTTAATCTGCAGGGGCAGCACGGACACACCGGGCAGATCCTGGTGTAACATTGTTACATCACTATGTTACAGTCAGTCGTTTTCCAGGAGAGAGTAGAGCAGCTGCTCAGAATGCAGGATGCAGGAGAATTACTGAGAAATGTGTGTATTAAACCAAAAACCACACTGATTTTTTTTTAAATAATGAAATCATGGTTAAAAGCTCCAAAAAGTTGCAGGAGTCTCCCATAATTGTGTTCTTTTTTTTATTTCTATCCGTATTTTTCTCTTTCTCTGCGTCTGTAGGATGCAGAAAGCAAAAATTCAAAATCTAACCAGCTGGTTTAAATTTGCCACTAATACAACTGATATTACTGTTCTGTACTGTGCATTAACTTCCAGAGCCTCAGTAGACTCCACCCCAGGGAGGAGGGAACACTGCCACAATATTTTGAAAAGTGGAAAACCGTGCAGTTACCCCCCCCCCCCAAAAAAGAAAAAAAGAAAAAAGAAACTAATACATATAATTACCCCAGAAGAAACGCAGAGGGGAAATAGTAGGGTAACTGACATCTCCATGTTTACTGTGAACAGCTGCTGTCAGAGCAGTGAAATAAGGTGTGGTGTAAACACACACGGTGCAAATTAGCCACCGCTGTGCGCTCTTTGAGCGTCTGAGGACAGGAAACAGATTCTTAGAGGAGACGGCACAAAAGTCTGAGAGAAAAGAAATAAAACTTGGGAGTCAGAACATTTACATTGAAAGAACATTGTGACATGAAAAGTAAAAGTCAAATAATTATGCTCGGGTAAAAAAAAAAGATCAGATATGGAAACTGGTCCAAACAATGGTGTGCTTGGTTTTAACGTACTGGGTGGGCCACAAGCTCGTACTCTGCTAGCTGTAAGCTAGCAGTAGCGCTAGCATAAACAGAGAGTTCTCAGCAACGGGGAGGGTCGGGGGATCCTCTGTGCCAACAGTTCTGCCCACAGCACAGAGGTGAATTGCTAACGAGGTAATGCCGCTATGCAGAAAATACATCTTAGAAAACAGTGCAGGTTTTGTGATTTTGGGTAACAACTCCATGATCACAATTTCACGACCACTGAGACGCTTAAAAATAGCTCAGATGATCAGAGTGGCATTTCTTAATAATTTAAAAGGGTGATATTATGAAGTAGCATCTTACATTTGATGGTTATTTTTTTTGGAAACCAAACAAGTGGGACTTTTCTTATTAAATGGTCTCTAACTGCACTAAATCAGTGTTCTGACACTGTTATTCACCCCAGGTTGCAGACTTGCCAATTTCCCTGCTGACTTATAGAAAAAAATATAAATCTGCAGGCAACATCTCTACATTCTCCCATGTGTGATTAGGAAAGCAAATTTTGTGGAAGCCCTAAAATTTGAAATCATAATTTATCTATTTTCCCTTCCTGACAGGGGAGATCTTTTTAAAACATTTCTTCTGCTAGCTCTGCTCAGACAGCATTAATGTAAAAACCTTCTGCTGGGAGCCCAGGAAGAGCTGCTCGCCTCCTACATACTGCTGCTCCATACTGTCTGTGCAGCCCAATGTGTTTGTTTAGGGTGGATTTTCATGGGTGCATGTTGGCTCGCTTATCTTTTTCTCTGGCCTTGTATAATTATCCTGGCAGTTCATATAGATTTTTGAGTCATTAAACCCACACCTGCTCCCAGTGCTTATTGATTCACCTCTTTTGTGTTTTAATTCTCGAGTCTTTGTCCATTGAGAGGGTTTAAATGTATGTGGTCCTCGTGTTTCTACTTTAAACTTGTATTTATTCTTCTTTTTCATTTTATAATTACATGTCATAGACATTTCTGTCATTTTTTTCTTAGTGTTAAACTATAGGCCCTATAGCTACAACATATTTGAGCAACAAATGTACAAAGCCATGTGCTCAATCATTGCAGTGGAACAACAACACAATAGGGTAAAACTAACCTGCTGTTCAGTAAAACCAGCTCACGTTGGTAGTATTGTTGCTTTGCAGCAAGAAAGTCCTGGGTTCAAAACTCTGCATGGCGTTTGCATGTTCTCCCCATGTATAAATGGGTTCCTTCCCACAGACCAAAAACATGCATGATAGGTTAACTCTTTAGGTGCCAAAGTTGCAGAATTGCTACAGTGTTGTACCTGTAAATAGCACATGTTTCTACCCACCATCACTAAAAATGGAGTCTTTCCTTGTTCACTGATTTTGAGATAAAAAGAAGAAAATATTTGAAAACATTAGAATCACCTGGACCTGTAGGGACAAATGGAAATAGTTATATATAAGAAGTTTTGATCAGAAGTTTTGTAAAAGGCAGTTTATTCAGATTCATATTGGTTTTATGTAAAGAAAATATTTAAATAGAATAAAAATCATTATTAAATGTGTAATATGTAGTTTTGCTTAGCGTTGTACATGTATGTATGTACATAAAAATAAACAGTTCAATGGCTTCATTATAATTTACAGATAATTTGACTTGTTTTATGTAAATACAATTAAAAACAATTTTTAACAGTCACAAAACATTAATTTAGATGTATCCCTTTATTGCTCATGGTTTAGAAGCTACAATCTTATGAAAATATGGTAATGAAAAATATTATCCTTATGAGGAAAATGTGACACTTAAAGGTTAACTAGCATTGGTATAATTGTCTTCAGTAGATTTTAGGATGGGTAAACGGATGTTGGGTGAATTTGTGTATACTTTAGATGGCAATAAAAATTCATGACTCTGAAGAAGCATGCACAATAGGAATAACATTGAACTAAGAATATATCCTTGAGGAACTCCACAACTTATCACCTATTAAAGAGGCCCTTCCAATAAAAAACGTTTTTTCTGAGGTTTCTGTTGAATATTTTAGCTCCACAGGTGTTCTTACCTTCATAGTGGGTGTGAAAACAGGTCAACAACTTCTCTTTCAGTTTTAATCTCTCAAACTACGCAGGTGGTGATAACACCCGAGTTCGAACGGCCGGTACTTGTTTTGTCACAGCTCCTTTGCTTGTTAGTATTCATCAGCCCCTGCAGTTGAAACCACTTCTAGCATGCTGCTGGCTAAAAGCTGTAGCATAAGATGTAGCAAACAGGAAGAGAGAACGTCTGCTGTTACCATACGCAGCGGGGCAGGAAACAGTATTCTTTGCTCTCATAGGCTAGTTTGTTAGCTAATCTGAGTCCAGCAAATTTGAATAATGAATATGAATGAGCTGCTGCTCGAGCCGAATTTTGAAGCAGACAGATTGAAAGATCTGTTAATCAGTGTTTCCTAACATTTTTTAGTTATAAAATATTTCATATTACATAAGAAATAACCCCAAAGTCCTGAAATTGTATGAAGTGGCCTATTTAGAGAGAATACATTTTACATCTGTCCTGAAATACAATATGACAAAAATACTCAATAGAAAACAACCAGCTGTGATATGTGACATTAAAAGCTGTTGTTGGAAAAAAAAATACAACTTATGTCCATCATTGCAAATAAATCTATATTTATTTCAAAGGACAAGTTTATATTTTGCCATTCTATTAGAATAAAGATATGACAAATACACTAAACGGGTTTGCATAAAAATTTTTCTATAATGAAAAAAAAAACCAAAATAAATGTTGTTGTTCTGACTTAAAAAAAACATACCTTTTATGTCAACATGAACAGTCAGCGATATGTTTTGGTCAGTTTTATTTTTGTGCCCTACAGTGTAGCAGATGCTGATGCAAACATTACACTTTTCCCCCTGCTGTTTTCCTGACATCTTGACTAACAGACTCCTTTTCAGATTATAGTTTCATGTTCTTTGTGTCCAGCAAAACCCAACACACTGATGCAATTTAAAATGTTTGTGAAATACAAAATCTTTATCGAAAGATGTAGTTGTCCAAATTCTGTTTTACACAGTGACAGTTTATTGAATCTATATAAAAAAAATCAAATACATGTTGTTGCTATGGTTACCAGCTGTTCATTTTTACATTATTTGACCAACCTGCCATTTGCCCTGTCCTTGGCCCAACATTTCAGATGGCAAACATAAATTTTCCTCTTGACAAATTATCACTTTTTTTCCACTGATGTGCGTTGAGCTTTCAGTTCCAGGCATTTACAAGGATGTTCTTCTAGTCTAGAATAAACTCTGAAGATATCTAAAACTGAATTTTTAATGAAAGAGTTTCCAGATTTCGACAATCTGCTATTTGCTAGTCATAAATTTCCTTTTATTCAAAATGACTTTTTTTTCAGACATCCCTGTTTTTTTTTTTTTTATTAAAAAAACAAAACCAAAAAAACATTTAACCATTAAAAATGAATGAAGATATTCCGAATTTAGTTTGACTGGTAAAAATACGTCAGGGACAAATTGCTGATATTTTGGATTTCTATCAATATATTTTACATAAAATGGGTAAAATTAAACTGATGAGTAGCAACTCCAAAGAATTTAGCCCACATGTGGAATTTGGCATCTAATATCATAAAAAAAAAAAAGAATTCAGATGTGTGTGGCAGATAGTGTTAATTGCGTTAACAAAAAGCAAAACAAAAATATTTTCGCCAACCCACATTTTTCACCTGACGAAAACTAGACTAGACGAGACTAAAAATACAAACTAATTTAGTCAGAGTTATTGTTTAATAACAGGTTTTTGTCTCGTCTATTCTAATTTTTGTCCGGTGAAAAATGTGCGTTGGCGAAAATATTTTTAACACTATCTTCCACACACATCGGATTATTATTTTTATAAATGGCCTCCACGAGAGCTAATTCTTGTCTACTATACTGGGATTTGTTTAAATACTACGTTTTAGTGGAGGCTGAAGTTCCCAATTCAGTCTTGATTTTAAACAGATTTCTGGAGAAAGGCTCCTACGTGTGGACCATTTGGTAGAAAAATACAGTAGTTATTCTTTATTCCTCTGTTTGCATTCTCACCCTCTTCTATGCCTTGAATAGAGAAGCATAAAAGATAAGCAAAATGCACAAATATGACGAGTAAAAGCTGGAAAATCCATAAAATGGAATGTCTTTGATGAGAGAGAATTCCAGGGTTGTGGCTAAATTAAAAGCATTATTAAAGAGAAGGTGTGATAAGGTGTAAGGAGGAAATGATTGGAGTTTGAGACCGCTGTTTGCCATTAATTTCCTCCAGCCCTCATGTGCTAAAGGTAAGTATTCAAGATAAGTGGCTTAGCCTGATTACCGTTTAATTACTAAGAGGTGTCATAATTAAATTTCCATCAATCAGGGTACTCCGCCTCTAACAAATGTCTGAATCATTATGCAAATTAATAAGTCATATTCTCAGAATAAATTGGGCTTACATGTTCTATCTGGTGCAGCTCATTGGCACTGAGCTGTGTGTGGTCTGCATGTAAATGTTCTGCACTTAACACGGCGCTCTCCTGCCTCAGCTGCTCTCCGGGAGCTGAACCAGGTTTTACCGTTGACCTGTTAGGAAATTCTGTGGCACACTTTTATGGACTCAGTGCAATTTGATAATAATGACGTTGCCAAGGATATTTTTCTTTTCAGGAATTTATATATATATGACGCAAAGTTCAAGGAAATCTCTTGACTCCTTCTTGCTGAATCATTGTGCTTTTCATTAAAAGCATGAAAGCAGCCACCCGTTTGAAGAGGTTCTCTGTCAAAAGGTTGTCAAAAGTTCATATTTTACCTGTTGTAAGTTTGAACAGTCTCAGTCTGAGGACGTCCAGATTAGCTGAGATCATAATGACGTGCTATAAGCTAGCTAAAGGCGCTGTTGCCTTAAAACTACCTCAGTCGGAAAAATCTCCTATTGGTTTATGTCGTTCTGTTTTATAAAGCTTGGTGACCAGGCTTAGAGATAAGCTTCATCATCTAGGGGCAGGTTAAAGTAGAACTGATGCTCCTCCTCTTTGAAAGGAGTCAGCTGAGGTGGGTTTTGGCATCAGATTAAAATGCCTACTGGTTGCCTCCTGGAGGAATTTTAGGCACTGGAAGGAGACTCCCAGGCAGACCAAGAATTTGCTGGAGAGACCATATATCCTCTCTAGCCTGGGAACATCTCAGGGATCCCCCAAGAGAATCTGGTGAATCGCTAGAGAGATAAGCAGAAGAAGATGGATTAGTGGAAGAAGCATCCAGCTTTTACATTGTGCCCATTGGGGTTTAGCTGTTAGCTTGTTTATCCAGACAGAAAGACTGACATAAAATTTGTGGCTCAACTTTTTTGGTTGTGTTTAATTTCTTTTCTCTGTGTTTTCTGGTTGTTTGCATGATTCCCAACATGACCAGTCATCATTATGTTTTTCTTATATCAGGTTTTTGCTTTGGCCTGTTGTCTGGTCTGGATTTCTGTTTCAGGTTCAGAGTTCAGCAACTTTTACCAATTAAAGACCCATTCTTATCATCTCACCTGCCAAATATAATCTGGATTTTGTTGATTCTGATACTGAAATGGTGCAAATCATGCTGTGCACATGGAGTATTTCTAAGAATTTACATTTACACAGACAGCCCAACCTACTTTTATTACTGCACCATAAACATTAATTTAGGATAATGTGATTTTTTTATTTGTTCAAAAGTAATAGGGGCCAGATCAGGAGGACTAAAGGGCCATGTGTAGCTCCAGAGCCACAGGTTGGAGACCAAGTAGTTTTATTTGGGATCTCAGTTATTCAGTGATGAATTGTTGCAATGCAGACAGTCAACACATTTGTGTACATCTCCCTCATGGATCATTATTTAGACATTTACAAAAAAGGAACATGAGGTACATGTGTATTATTTGCCATTCATGCAAAATTACACAGTAAATGTCATAATGATTCATATTAATGTGTCAGTCATAGTGTTGCTGTGTAAAAAGAAGATGGGAGAAGCTGAATAAATCTTTGTTTTGAATGTTTAAACATTGAAATCTCAGTGATATAAAATTGATGGTTTAACTGAAGCATAGTTACATCTTTTATTTGACCTGAGGATTCTGTGAGCAAGAGGTTATTCAACCACACGAATATCTGCAAGTTATTCAGGTTTCTCACAAAAATGCCATTCTGCTCAAAAAACAACAAAATAATTCAACAGAATTTCAAGAAAGAAGAAGAAGCCGTGAATGGGAGAATATTCACGTATGATTAGACTCCCAGCGTGAACAGTTTTTAATGTTCATCTAAAAAACTAATTGCAGTTAAAATGATAGTAGAACAAACTTTAAACAGTAATCTTATTTATTAACTGTTCAATAATCTCAGATTTTCCTGAACAGTAGATCATTTGTCAAATTACAGCAAGTTCCTGTTGAAAAGTTAGATACAATACAGAGTTTGCCGGTTGTAGGTAGGTGTGAATAACCTCAGCTTAGAGAAACATAGATTAGTTCTGTCCATATTGATGAGTTTACAGCTAAGTCAACAGAAGCCAAGATTTAAAGACCCACTCTGATGAAAAATTGTGGGGTTTTTTGTGTCATTAACATGTTCTTGTGGCATTTTTCTGATGCTAGAGGACATATCTTAAGAAAATTAAGCTCAAAATTGCACTTTTGAGTTTTTCTGCATTCAAATCGCTATGAATCAGTAGCTGATGCAAAGATGTGTCTAAAAAAGAGTGGATTTGTGTTGTAGAAAATCCACTAGGTGGGCCACAAGCGCCTGCTCTGCTAGCTTACAGCTAGCGGTAGCACTAGCATTAACAGATAGCTCTCAGCAATCGGGATCGTCGGGGGGATCCTACACGACAACAGTTCCACCAACAGCACAGAGGAGAATTGCTAATGACCTACTGCTGCTATGCAGAAACGACTTCCTAGAAAATGGCACGGAATTTTTGTGATTTTGGAAGACCACTGAGACGATTTAAAATAGCTTAAAAGATAATCGGAGTGGGTCTTAAAGAGCAGTTTAATGCAAACGCAGTTCAGTAAAACTTAACATTTCCGTCGGTGTTGTATAACACGGTTATTCTGACAGAAATATTATGAAATTACCTGTTTTTCCTCTGAAGGAGTGACCAACCAATCAGATCTATCAGTTCTGCCAAGTTGGCCACACCCACAGCCGTTTGAGCTGGTATTCGCCCTCGTCTAGGGTTAGCTGCTGTTACGACTGCGATCTGTAATTGTAAATAACTATAGAATTGTATGTAAATTACTATTTAATGCAAAACTTAAGACAGTGTTAAAGTTTAAAATTTAAAGAACAGAAATCTTATTTGTGTTGGTTACACTAGCTGTCGGCTTGTCAGTCCAGTCAGGATAATCTCTCTTTCTCCAACCTGAGGTTGTTCAAATAACTATCTACAACTGGTAAGTAGGCCTGGGCGATAAATTGGTTAATAGAATTAATTCGGATTTTTTGTTGCTTGCAATTTAAAAGTGAGTAAATCGAGATTTTGCGTAGTGACATCTAGTATGTGGATGTTGTAGTTGTAACAAAACAGAACATGGTTTCCAGCCATCGTTATGCAGGTTCAACATTTCTGTGTGTTTTGATGCCGTAAAAATATTTTATCTGAGTCCATCTATTGTAGTTTCACCTAAACTCACTCTGGTGTTTGATCTTCTCTGGTCGCTCCTCTTCTGAGAAGAATAATGAAATCTCCGGGACTCTGAAGGAGCTGCTTGACTTACAGACTCCACCATTTTCCACAGTTTTCATTTTGCACCCCTCTGGTTTTTTTTTTTAAATATAGTTTTTTATGAAATTGTTTCAGTCAACCTTGAACTATCTGAAAGGGTCTTGATGAAAACGACCATAGATTTTTTTTTCCCTTCCTTTTTTGGAAACAGCAGGAATATCAAGATAATTTCAAACACATGGAAAATAAATAAAAACAATGTAAATATCAGTGAGAACATAGTCATCTGCAATCTTTTCATTAGGAAAGAAAAAAACAGACGAGAGGAAAAAAAAAAATCAACCGAGCAAAACACCTACAGTCATTACAGTTGGAAAGTTGGAGCAGTTATTAGAGCAGAGAAACTTTTCAGTCTGCTGACAGGCTTCAGAAGCATGAAGGAAGGAAGAGCAGGGAGGGAGGGGGAGAACAGGGCAAGAAAATATCAATATGAGAAATGAATGATGGTGGGAGCTCTCTCCCTTTAAAACGCTGGTGGCGGGAACCACTCAATATTCATCGATTAGAGACGATGCGTCGGCGGGAGAGAGAGCGCTGACGTGCGGGGTGAACGCTCCTCATTGAGCTCTCCTTGTTTTTCTAACCCCACGAATCAGTTCTTTTTGTCTACAAGGCAATTTATTTCAGAGATAAAACAGCCCGGGGTTAATCCAGAGCCCCGGCAGAGCTGTTTTTTTTTTGCTTTTGTTTTTGTTTAAGTCTCTGTTTATGCACGGGTTGTAAATGAAAGTAAACTTGCAGACAGCCTGACCCTGATTTGTTCCACTCTTTGAACAGAGGTGTTCTAGGGGAAAAAACAGTCAAAGACAAATGAGAGAGAAGGATGTTTGTCTCAATAACACAAACCCCCCCCACCCCTTTGTTAAAGCACTCGGGTACGTCGAATGTCCTCCATCACTCGTACACTGACACGGAATGAATTATCTTCTATTATCTGTTTAAAGTTGCTCTTTAGGCCACAAACTACACCTACTATTCTGTGAAAAAGTATTTACTCTCTACAGATGTCTTCTTTGTGTCACACCTAAATGTTTCAGATCAGCAAGCACATTTCTAATCTCAGACACAGAAAACACGAGTAAATATAAATGAAACATCATTTAAAATGGAGGAACCAAAAGCGATCCAAACAAACCTTACCCTATGTGAAAAAGTAATTGCCCTGTATTGTTTGTTCCACCCTCGGTGGCAACAAATGCAATCAAGTGTTTGTGATAACTGGTGACGAGTCTTTCAGGTCCCGTGGAGGAATTTGGATCCTTGTTTTTTGTTTGTTTTATTTCAGCCATACTAGAGAGTTTTTGATAGTAAACAACACGTTTGAGGTCATGTCACAGCATCTTAAATCCAATTATCTTTTGCTCTTGCTCTTGTCGAGGACAGTCGCATTTCGCAGCTTCTCCCTTATGTTCTTCAACCCTCCCCCCCTTTCCTGCTTCTGTCTCGTGTCTGCATGTCTCTGTGCCTTCTGTACTGGCTGCTACGAACTGGAAATTTATATGGATCTGGTATCGTGGTCACTTACTCATTGGAAAACTTTTTTTTACTACAATTGAGGCTCGAAGGGGGAGCCACCATGCTCGGACTCGACCCACGCTTTGTCGGTGGAGGACGTATTTATTTGGATTACTGACGTGGGAACCTGCTGATTGGAGCTGGCAGTCACCTGACGTATTGACAAATTTGGAAAATAAAGAAAGTATGTAACCTTATCTGGCAGCACTCGGACTAGAAAGCTCGGGGGTCTGGATCACAGACTGATGTGTTGGATCTCACTGGAAGAATGGGTGTCATCTTGGAGAAGCTGCAGGTTCGGTTCTATGTGGAGGAGTGATTGATTGGCTGTTTCATGTAATTTGGTTTTATTTGGCTGTTTGGGATTCTCCACAAAAGTGTACCATATGGACAACAGGAGCTGCTAAAATTCTTCGGCTTCGATCTAATTACTCTTATCTTTGTTTCGGCTGGCCTCAAGGCCAAAGCACTAAAGTCTCCTGGTGCAGCGAGTACGGAGGACCACAGCCCCTCCCTTCCCCTGTCCACTGGACGCCAACAGACTGAGGACAGACATAACAATCGGTTCTGGCCCAGAGATGGTGTCCTTGACTCTTCTCTGCATGCATACACACACTGATCGCACTTCACATCCCTACAAAAGTTCTCGACGTGTCTCGTTTATTGTCCCCCGCTAAGGCTTTTTTTCAATCTCAAACAGCGCCACCCAGTGGGTGCTGCGTGAGAGGATTTTTTTTTTACCTATCTCCCCTCATGTGTTCTTTTCTGGTTTCTGCATATAAGTTTACACGTGCATATATATGTATGTGTATCTTATACTCTCATCTGGCGCCCTAGGTGGCTGCCTCGGGAGAGTGAGAGAGAAAATATGTCTCCAATCCATTTCGTTGTGCTTCTGTATAACGACAATAAACCTCCTTGTAATTAAGTGATGGTCAACAAAACATTTGTAAAGACGAGTTAATGTAAACCCTGTATAGAAAAACACATTTTCAGCGTCAGTTAAATATTTAATAAAGACTTTATTCAATTGTAAAATAAAAATAATCACCAGAACAATAATCTAGTCAGCCAAACAGACAAACTTTGTGTATTAACATTCAATTTTGCGTTAAGTAATATTTAATATAATATAAACATTAAATATGTTTGATCATTTTAATTGTCCAGCACTGGATAAACTTCCACAGTTGTGTCCAGTGTGTCTCAGGAAACCTCCTACTATGCTGTAGAAACAGTTCTCCATGCACAAGATGCTGAGTGAAGACAAAACACTCCTCAATGTGCAGCAGGATGATGTCACACACCTGGAAAACAGTCTTTCATTATAATAAAGTTACAGCCATCTACTAGTCGCAATTTTAAACTTCCTAACAACTTTTTTTTCTTTACAGACTTCTCTATCACTGGGTTTAACAAGTTTCCCTTCTGTTCAATTTTATTCTACCAGAAAACAAAAAGAAAACATTGTTCTTACTTTCATTATCATGTGTCTCCTGGTGTTCTCTTCTTTTTATTTTCGGACAGATGTTTCATATCCCTCTTTACTCCTGTAACAGTCCAGGCAGGATCAAAGCCGCTTGTTTTAAACAAAGCGAGTTAGCATAGCTACATTCAGCTAGCTCCGAGTGAAGCCTCGATTGCTTTCCTTTCTCATTTACCGGCTGTTTGATAGCAGATAATCTCGTGGTACTTTAACGCGGTTTGGGGCGCTTCAAAAATCGCCCTTCGTGAAGTTATTTTCTCTGCGTTTATTGGCTAAATTAAGCTCTTCTGTTTGGCAATGCAGATCTGCTATTGGCTAATTCGAACTAAGAGCCCGCCTCCTGAGGGCACTTTCTCCAGCGCCCCAGAGCTGAACTAGACATGGAGAAGTGAAGAAGCAGGAGGAAATTATATTTTTACAAAAGCAATTTCTGTCTTTCAGAAATCATTTATACAATCTTCTCAGTGTATAAATATACATATGAGTGTTTTTAACTCTAAATACATGTAATTTAAAGAAAAAAAATTTTTTTTGTTGCCACATCATGTTTTTGATGGGGAGGGCGGCACCCTAGCGCCCTCTATTGGCCAGCTGCCATTGTTAATCAGATTTTAGTCTGGATTATGAATGTCTAAAAGAAAAGAACAAAATGACTTTGGATCAGCCTAATCAAAGTTGGACTTGAGATAGTTGACCTGCTGCTTAAACCAAGTGCTCTTAAGCTTAAGGTCACTAACTGATAGTGGGACCTTCTCCAGAATTTTCTAGTTGAGTGCAGAATTCATAGTTACGCTGTTATTGTTATATTCCACCTTTAACTGAGACAACAAGGCCTGCAGAGCTCTATGGGTGATGTCGCTGGGTGTGACCTTCCTTATGATGCTCCAGAAGCAATTTTGGTTCAAAACTGTTCCATGTTTTCTCCATTTGTAGGTAATGACTCTCACCATTTGCTGGAGTCCCAAAGATTCAGAAATGACTTTGTTTTTTTGTGTTTCTAAATAAGGTACAATTACTTTTTCATACAGATTCAGGCTGGCTTAGATAATTTTTTGCAAGTAATAATAGAAATCCTAATTTAAAAACTGCATTAAAAGGACTACGAGTGGTATGATGATGGGGGGGGGGGGGTTGAGGCGCAGCTGGTTGCTTCATCAACAGGATGAATTCAGCTTGATCTTACCTTGATTCTCAGAGGATGTTAGTTTCTATCTGAGGCTTTAGCTGCTCTGTTTCTTTAGACACACAGAATAAGCACCATAAAAATGCATGTTTAAAAAAAATGAAAATACAGCTCATAACTGTCATTTTTCATTTTGTCATATCGGTTTCTGTATGTCACAGCAAAGAATCTCAGCTTTCCTATGAAAAAAAGAACCTTTACACCTTCTACCTGCTTCTTTTCCTCTTCCCCTGTCGTTTGCCATTATCTTTCCTGAATGCGCTTGTGCCATCTGCAGAGATTAATTGATCAAAAAAGGGCTGTGAATGTTCCTCAACGTTAGTCTGATTGAATTTTTGGGACAGCCGGAGCCTTCGGATTTTTCACCCCGGCTTTTCCTGCCGCTCTTTTCTACCTGCCGCCGCTTTTTTTTTTCTTTCTTCTGTCTCGTCTTTTTACTCTTATTTTCTTAAAGAATCTTTTCGATTCTCCTCCATTTCAGCACCTACACGCTTGGTAATAACCCAGATAGGGTATCACATGAGAGGAAAAATGATATTTACGTGCTAAAGAGAGAAGGGGGGGGAGGATCCCCTATCGAATTTATGCCAAGACACTAGACAAAAAAAATTTGAAGTAAATGAAGTGCAGTAAAAGTTGAAGATTGTTGAAGAAAGTGTCTATAAAGTACTTTATACTCCAGTGTTTGAGCACAGTGCAGACAAAGGGAACCCTGCTGGCCAATCAAAATGCCAACAAAGGACCACATCACCCAAAAAAACCAGGACACCCATGTCTCTGTGTATTGGCGTGTGCATTTGAGCATATGCTTTTTTTCCCCACCCTATACTAGCATGCCGAGTCGAGTCAGTGTGTGTGTGCGTGTTTATAATGGTCAGACTTTGTTAAGTATTGTTTTCTAACCCTGCTGTGATCATCCATGTAGCACAAGTTTCTGCTATCTGCTGGATGTGAGTAGGAGCATCATGCTGAGCTGCAAGAGTCAGAGGGAGACCTACAACACCGTAGGACACGGTTAGATCATTTACATCATCCAAAGGACGGAACGAACCGTGACTCTGTGAATCTTTCAAAGTAAATACGTGTAGGTGTTTTTACAACCGCGGAGCCCTGATCTCTACAGATCTCATTGGCCAAAGAAAAATCCAGATCAGCTGACCTCTTCAGACGAGCATAAAAGCCCTAAGAATAAGTTATTGTCATCTGTCCGTGCTAGTGATCCTCACATTTAATCCAAGGTTAAGGAACCGGATCAGTTGGCCAATATATGTCAATTTGTTTTTCCCCAGATGTATTAGAAATGTAATGTTATGGTTTGGCAAATATTTATTGAATAGTGTGTCTCTCAGAGTAGATTAGTCAGTTATCAGCACTGCTGCAAAGTTAACAAGCTAGCACAAGTTTTGCTAGCTACCGTGATGTAATTAACTGGTAAAACAAGTGGAAAAAAATAGCAAAAACAAGTCACATCAAAAGATCTGAACAAAATGGATGATTTGAATCATGATAAAATATCTAAATCAATGAATGAACCTGCTTCATGGTTTTTAAAAAATACTAAGTAAACTAAAAAAAAAAAGTGCAAATTAAAAAATAAATACAGATGTTTTAGATGCTAGTTGACTTGTCAAACTAACAGCTTGTCAGACCTTTCCAAAGCGGCCTTCAAAAACAATTACATTTCTAAGATAACATTGCAGTTCATGCAGACAGTATTTTTTACAGATCATTTTTTGTTTGATAATTAGTTGGTTACATGTTCCACTACGAAAAACGTTTCACACAGATAATTATTGCAAACTGATTGTGGTCCTCACTTCAATTAACCATTAACTTCTACATAAATATATTTATGAATCAAAATCAGCTGATTTTGAAGCTTTAGGTTGTTTTATATTGCAAAAATCTACTTTGAAAAAAGGTTCCCGGTCTGACTAGCCATTAGCTTGACTAGCCGTTAGCTTGACTAGCCGTTAGCTTGATTACTGCATTAAAATTCCTCCCTTTTTTCACCAAAATGGAGATCACCCTTTTAATGTTGTGTAAATGTGTGTGTATTTGTCCACTCTTCAGAGCTCACTATAATCAGATTTATTTATTTGACTAACTTCGCTCACATGATGCTCTGAAATGCCCCATTTCAGTTTACTGTTATAAGCGTTACTGAATGAGTCAGAAAGGATCCAGCAGATATTTATATACACACAGTTTTGCATAAATTGCCTTAAGCACACACTCATGTAAGTGGCCAAAGTGTGAAAACACCCCTAAGAGCCACCAATCAAAGATATTAGTTTCACAGTTGTGAAGCACTTAAGCAGCTGTGGCTTAAGTACTTTGTTCAACTCGACAATAATTGATGAGAGAAAATGCATTTCTGCAGTAAACGGGTAAACTCTTTCACTGTGTTTCTTTTATTTGTAGCGTAACTTTAAAAATGACTTTTTTTCTTTAGTGGACCACTCAGGTCTGGTGAAAAATGTCTCAGTATCTATAGGTTATCATGTACTGTGTATAGATGCTGCAGATATCCAGAGATTAAACTATAATTAGTCAAATAATATCTATTTTTAAACAGGAAATTCCTTTTCTTTTTCTTTAGATATTTGTGTGCAAAGTCACTGACAAATAATTGGATTGATTTTCTATAATTACATCCATCTACAGATAATTGTTCCGCAATTATTTTCGTTTAATATTACACATTGATAAAAATGATCTTCATGCTATAATTCCCTTTTGTTTGTGCCAGTTTTAAACACTCCATTTTCACTTGTGATTATACAAAATGTCAAAATTCTGTCTCATTTCACCTGAACATGCAGTGATTTAAAGCAAATTCAAATTTGATTTATCACACACACAGTCATACACAGTACGATATGCAGTGAAATGCTTTGGACAACTGCCCTTGACCTTGAAATAAAAGACTATGAAATAGAAAATAATATCAAAAGCAAGACAGAAGGTAAGTTTAACTAAGAAAGTTTAAAATAAGATATAGAATTAAAATAAAATAACAACATAACTGTACAGTGCAAAATATGCAATAAAAGAAACATATGTGAAAAATATGAGGAAAAAAAACTGACTGTTGTACTGTACAGGACTAAATATACAATATAAAAACATATATGAAAAATATGGTAAATAAGACGATAAGAATGACTGTGCAATACAAAGATATATAATTTGGGACTATGGAAGTGACTGTGCATCCGTGTAACAGAATGTCCAGGGCGTGTGCAAATATACTTGGAGTGACATATTTAAAGTGATTTGTGATAGTTTAACTTAACTAATGTCCACTAATGTCAGTGTTGGAAGCTTTCTGCCAGTTAAGTTCAATGTTTCGTTACAGTTACAGATGATTATCATATTGTTGTAATCGTTCCACCAGTTTTTATTTTGGGTTCCTGTTTATTGTTATTCTCCCCGATAATGGTTTGTGTTTACATTTTCCCTCGTGCTTCTTGTCTGTATATTCCTTCTGTGTCATTACAACTTCCTGTTGCCCTTTGAAGTTTTTTTTAAAGCCGTTATTCTTTAGTCCCTTGAGATGATTTCGCTTTTACTCACATGTGTCATTGTTTCAGCCCTGTGCATTTAGAACTCAGGTGTATTTTATTTTATTGTTTTTGCTAGTGTTGTGGGATTGAGTCTTCCTCCGTCATGTTCTGACTCTTATCCAAGGTCAAGTTGCTAAGGGAACAGATCCAGTAGAGGAACACAGCTCATGGGGGATCCCAAGGCATTCCCAGGTGATATTTAATCCCTCCAGGAAGTTGTGGGTCTGCCCTAAGGTCTCTTTCCAGTGTTATCAGCCTGAAAAACTTCTGGATGGAAGGAATTGGGAGACAATCTAAAAACTACAGTACAAGAAATACAATTAAACCCAATTTCTTCTTGTTCAGTCCAATGACAACTCAATCCAACACACAGATTCAGATTAAAATCCAGTTGCATACATTCCAATGTAATCGCATTATGATGCATTCAGATTCAGTATAATATTGATCACATTTAGTCTGGTTGTCAAAGGGAACCAGAAAACTGCATCAATGTGGTTTATTTTCACACCACTACAGACTTTAAACCCATCACAGGTAGTGTGTTTTTAGTCAAACAAACGGAAATCTGCACGTGTCCTTTATTTTGAAACTTCCAAATATTTTACTTTTCATGAATGCCTGATTTCCTGTGTGGTCCAAACCTAACTGCCGAGCTTGACACGTTTTAGAAGCGTTGTGCATAAAAAAATAGAACTGCCGTGTAAATTTAGGAGAGGGTTGCGACAGTACGCATCTGTGACGCGTCCAATTTGTGCTGCTTCGCAGCTGATGGAAACAGTCCTATTGACTTTAATGGCGGCTATAAGCCGCGGATTTCACTTCAGTGACATTACGCACCGTTTGTGCTTCCATCTGCGAGGGGTTAGGATCTGAGAGGACAAGAAAAAGGCAGACAGACATGGAAAGATTGGACCACTTACTGTTTCTACAGGAAGAGAAGACAAACAGCAGCGATTGTTGTAAATACAAACATGGACAGTAAGGAGAGCAGAGTGAAGAGATATGGTCAGTATGTCCTACAGCAGTCTTAAGGTGCGTTCACACCGGCCCAACCATCAACTTCATAAGCGGCAAGTTTATATGTAAAGTCTATGGTGGACGGGCGTCAGACAGACGTCAACGGCTCTGCGGCGGTTTGTGAGCGTTATCAGCGGCAACTTTTCAAGCTTTTCTAGCGTTTCAGGCGTTGACGCTTGAAAAGCTAGAAAAGCTCAAAGTTCAGCTAGCTGAACTTTTGACGTTGATAACGCTCTTGAAGCAGCATGTCAACCAATCAGAGCGTCTCATCGTAAGACGTCACAGCACGTAGCCGGAAAGAAGCGGGATCAGCCAAAATGGAAGATAAATTAACCTCATCCAAACGTAGCTCCTGGAGCAAATGGTTAAACTCACCAAACTCAGAACGCATCTGAAGAATGGGGTGTATCCACAAACCGCGCTGATGCACCCGACATCGACGTTGTCAAGATCTATGAAGTAAATAAATCCAAGCCACTGTCTCAATATGATCCGCAATAGCTCCGAACATCCGATAACAAAGGAAGCCCCGCCTTCGCACTCTTTTTCGGTCAGGCTTTACGAGCTTTAACGCCTATGCGCTCTGACTGGCAGGCGTTATGAGCTTCAACTTCAAACGTCAAATTTGGAGCGTTATCAGCGTTGCTTGACGTTGACAAAGTGACCAGTGTGAACGCACCATAAGTCCATTACAGCAAGATAACTCAAACCAACCTAGAACTGTTGTAAAGTACAAATAGTTTGATGGCTTCGGTGATGTTACACTTTTAAACCTTGTTCTTTTACATTCAGGCGAAAAAGGAAAACGTCAATAAAAGCATGTCACAGGATTTCAAACACCTAGGTGTCAAACTAGAGCAGCAGAATATTCTTCCAAAACAAAGTGAGCCAAAACTGAAAGAAAAACCTAATTTTGATCCCCAGATTGAATCTGTCTCTTTGTGGGAGCCTTTTTTAATCAAACACCTGTGCACACAAACACATTTCTGGCTGTTCCAGACAGTGAAAACAATGAGCTTTGGAGCAGGAAATACAAGGCGTGAGGGAGAAGAGCTCTGAGCTCAGGTCTAACATCAATACACCACTTTATCTTCACATAGTAAATATCTGTTTGCTGCTGTATTAAGGTTTAAAATCATTTGTCTTTAAATTCTAAAGCACACGTTGTCATCACAGTTGGAAATATTTGACAGGTCTTATAGGTTCCCTCATGTGTTATAAGATTGGAGGAGAAAAGCAAACTAAAACCTGAAAAAACATGACACTGAACACTGTGTTGTGTGTCACACACAAAAATCAGATTTTAATCTGAAGAAAAAATACAGGAATTTTTATTTCATGTCTATTCTTTAATATTGTGTCAGTCTAAGTAGCTTGATTTGATAGCAGTTTGCCTAGAAATGTTGTTACTTCTCAAAAGCTTAGAATTTTTATTTAAAACAGACACTGACTGTTTTAAGAGATCATGTGCATAAAGTTCCCTGTACTGTGGGGTTCCTCATGGTTCTGTATTGGGTGTTACTCTATTTTTACTATATCTACTTCTTATGGGTTCACATTCTTATGTGAATGTTTTCACCAGGGTTTGTTAGTCTGTCTGTTTGTTTGTTAGCAACTGAAACATTTTGGGATTAGATTTGGGGGAAGGGGGCGGGGGGCGGGGGATCCAGATCACAGTTAGGATCCAGAAATGTGTTTAAGGATTCTTCATCATTGCAAGTTAGAGCTGTTTTTAACATATCTGCATGTAATGCACAATAAATGGTCCAGGTGCTTGATAAATATAGGGTGAGTTTCCAACAGGTTTAACATGATACTAAAGATTGATCTGGATTAAGGACTGAGCTGGATTGATACAAAATTGCAGATATTATGATCCAGAAAAGAAAAAAAACCTTTGAGATTTTTTATCACTGCCAAAGAAAAAAAATGATGGTATAGACTTGCAACAAACACCAAAAGTTGACGTGTATTTTCTTTTCAATGCACTTTTTGATTCTTATCTGTGAGAAATAGTGTATTGCTAAACATTTATTTAATATATAGAGAAGGATATCTGTTGATGACTTATATCACCAAATCAATAAAAAATTTGTTACATTTCAGGTATGTTTGCAGTCAAATAAAAAAGATTTAATTTGCTTAATGTCTGTCAACAGACTGAAAACTTGTATAAAACATGTATTTATTAGAAATAAGATAACTTTATTAGCTAAAAACCCGTTAGCATGTCCCGGACTGAGCAGGTAGTTGAACTATGGCAGTCAAAAATTTATTGATGACACTCTTCTTTTTCTTTTAGTCGAACTTCCTGCAAAACTTTCGTGGTGCCACATTTCACTCGGGGCTGTCTAACATCAAGCGAATAATGTATGTAAATTTAGATTTCGTTTGCTGTTTCCTTTCAAGTCTCGCCAATAGAAGTGCCACATTTCTGACAGAACAAAAGAAACATACGGGGTGTATCAAAGAAAGCACAAAAAATGTATGTAGTCGGGGTGTCAATTTGCGAGTGACAGTCAATGTGCGGTATTCAAAATTCATTAGTACAGATGGCTGCAAAGACATTTTCTATCAAGAACCTCAATGTTGGAGCTGAAGACGGAAAAATACAGCCTTATCTTTGTGAACATACCATTCCAGCTGGACCGTAATCAGGAGAAACAAAGACGATGGTGGACACTGGAGGAAAAGAATCCTAAAACAAGACTCTAGCTTTGCTGCTGATATTGATATAGCAGCTGAGAGCAAACACACACTCATGACACGCAGTTTTCAAACGAAGAAGCCAACACTCAGATCAATAAAAGTGTGTATTTGTGTATGTCTGTGCGAATCAAAGGCAGTGACAGAAAAATGAAAATAATACGAGAAAAAAAAAAAATGCAATCAGTGAGAGGGTTTCTCCAGACTTGGGGATTTGGGTCATTTAGAACAAAATGGCTGAATCAGCATCGCTGCCACCGCTGCTGAACCCTAATCTATCGAATGGTCCTGCGGGCGGAGTGAGAGAGAGAGGAAAAAGAGGAAGTGAATGAAGGAGCAAAGATGTCAAATGAGAGGGAGAGGAGAAGATGAAACAAAAGGAGGGAGGAAAGGAGTCGAGGGGGGGGGGACACAATAGATACAGTCATGACAGGAACGGCCAGGAGGGAGAGAAGAGAGATGGGGAGAGACAGACGAAACGAAAAGCGGTGGGTGAGAGATTTATCAGAGGAGACGGCAGGAGCGGGAGAGGAGATGGAAAGAGAAAAGGGGGGCCGAAAGAAAGATACAGGGAGAAGGGGGCAGAATGGGTGAGACGAGGAAGAGGAGGGAGGAAGATACAGGAGGGAGATGGAGGAAACTCACCCAGTGTCTGCTGGCTCTCCGCCGTCACAGCTCTCACTGGTAGATTGTCCGCCCCATCAGATTAACAAGAAGAGGTTGAGAAGTCTGGACCCCCCCCCCCCCCCCCCCCCCCCCCCC
>SSNP01000006.1:7835718-7885031 GCA_006937955.1 Pachypanchax playfairii
CAGACCCCCCCCCCCCTCCACCCCGCCGCCGCCCCTCCAACAACAACGCGCAGAGAACGCT
Source organism: Pachypanchax playfairii (assembly GCA_006937955.1). Classification (NCBI taxonomy): domain Eukaryota; kingdom Metazoa; phylum Chordata; class Actinopteri; order Cyprinodontiformes; family Aplocheilidae; genus Pachypanchax; species Pachypanchax playfairii. Next base: position 7,835,780 of record SSNP01000006.1, read on the forward strand.
TTTGCAAGAAGAAAGAAAAACAAAACCAAGAAAATGTCTCGACAGGTGAGTATCATTGTCATCTTTGCGCTCCTAAGGGTGGCGTTGCTAACAACGGCAAGGGCTTCATGCTTGTATTTATGTACGTGAGTGTGAGTGCCGTAAAGCAGGTTTGTTCTCGTGAGATTAGTCGGGTCCGATCCACTGAAAGTTGCAAGTGCTGCTTTCAGGACACAGACCCCGGAGGGAGGGGAGGGACCCACGAATCACCCCGCCAAGTCCTTGTTTACCCCCACAGGGACTCTAGAAAACATTTATTGAGGTGAAAAAACTTACTTAGTTCTGCTTTAATGGAAGGGCCTCTTTAAGACAGCATCGATTCTTCATATGCAGCCAGTTTGTGAAGGAACTTAGTCACTACTTGGAGACAAATCTACAAATCTTCATGTTCCTCTCAATATAATCAATGAGTTCAGGTCTGCACGAAGGATAAATCTCCATCACTGTTTTTTTCCTCTACAGATTTTCAGTTAACTAACAACCTGCTGAAGCAAAACTCCAGCAATATTTACATGTCTGTCTCATCAGAACAGCTGGAGCCTAGAAAGTCCCAGACTTTGTGCAAGAGTAACTAAAACTGATGTTCCCAGCTCATGTGGATGTGATTCACACTTTAAAATAGATATAAATTAAACAATTTATACTAGTGAAATAATTGTATTATGCAGCATTTTGTCATACCGGACTAAAACTTTTGCACAGTTCTGTATTTATTGCTAATGAATGAGCATGTTTTGTTCCATATATATGCAGATGTGTATGAAAACACATCTAGCTGGAGCTTTTACTCATAAAGTTTCTGTCTGGCTTTATTAGCGATGGTGAATGTATTTTTTTTAGTTATTTTAAAGCAGTTTGAGTTGTTTCTTGAGATGTGCATGGCCTTTAGCAGCATCTAATTCTTGTTCTTAGAACCAACCACATAACACTAAGTCAAGAGTGTTTTTTTTCTACTTCTGTAACAGGATCAGTACTTTCCTCCTGAAGTATTCAATCCTTTATATGACTCCTGCCCCCTAGTGGAGGATCTAAGGATTAACTAACGATGTTCTTACTGTAAACGTGCGTGACATTTTCTTGATCGTCACATAATCAAAACCAAAAAATTGTTCAGAATTTCCGCACCATGTTTCTGTATGATGTTAAAACATAAAATCCAGCATTTCTTCACCCTCATCACTGTGTAAAAATTTTCCCTGATGTATTTTTCTTCCAAGGAGCCAGACTGTCTCTAACCTTTTAAAGTGGTCCTGATCAATAGTTCTTCAGCCTTTCTGAAGGTTTAATTCTGTCCAGTACCTGCCCATTTTCAGAGAAATGGTGTTTGTTCATTAGGCTACTTAACTCTGTCCGATGACTCATTCAGGCAGAAGAAGGTTCCTAATCTCAAACACAGATGGTTTAAAAACAGGACAGAAGGAAGTTGTCTCCATTAAACAGGAAGTAACACCATAAAAGGTGACTTTAGATGTCATTTGATACTGCTAACACAGCTTTTAACACAGGTGTTCTTACCTTCATAGTGGGTGTGAAAACAGGTCAACAACTTTTCTTTCAGTTTTTATCTCTCAAACTACGCAGGTGGTGATAAAACCCGAGTTCGAACGGCCTGTATCTGTTTTGTCACAGCTCCTTTGCTCGTTAGTATTCATCAACTCCCGCAATTGAAACCACGCCTAGCATGCTGCTGGCTAAAAGCTGTAGCATAAGACGTAACAAACCGGAAGAGACTATGTAGGCTGTTACCATGCGCAGCGGGGCAGGAAACAGTATACCTTGCTCTCATAGGCTAGTTTGTTAGCCAATCTGAGTCCAGCAAATTCGCATAATGAATATTAATGAGTTGTAGCCTGAAGCCTGATGACTCTTCACGCAGCGAGATTCAAAAGTCTGTTAATCAGTGTTTCCTGACGTTCTTTAGATATAAAATGTTTCATATTACAGGTTAATACTTAAGAAATAACCACAAAGTCCTGAAATTTATGTGAAATGGCCTCTTTAAAACACCACTCTTGCATTTCCAGTCTTTTTTAGACTGTATTTTTGTGTCTACTTCTGATTCACAAGCAATTTTGAGCTTAATTTTCTAAAGATACATCCCCTAGCATCAGAAAAATGCCACAAGAACATGTTAAGGACACGAAAAACATGGTTTTCATCAGAGTTATTCTTTAATCAAAGAAAACCATACATGCTTCAAACATTTCACATTTTGAATGAATAAACTAACCTGTTAGAGCTGACTAGGTCATTGAGGATGTGAATGTTAAAGATAAAGAAGGTTAAAAAGGGGTTCTGACTAAAGGTGACAAGGTTCTGCAGCAATACGACGAAAAGAACCCTCAAACCGTTTCTTTCTGACAAGATTCAAAACCCGTTTTTGTAAAACTGGCTACAAGTTTTAAAGAAGATTGTCAGATGTTTTATTTCTCTTTTTTCTGGAGAGAGAACAGAAGTAAAATAATTTGTTTTTATGTTTGTTGGTAAGGACTTTACGGTCTGACTTTGAAATCCAACATTAGAAGTTTGCGAGTATTTGTCAGAGCTGTATGCTGTGATTCTTGTTTATCTCCTGACTGACTGTCGGGCTGTTTGTTTCTCTGGATCTCTTGTTGTACAGATCTCAGCCCGAACTTTTCTCTAAGAACAGTGACATCACAGCTGACGGCAGTGACAGCCAAAACTTTGAAAACAAGATCAAAAAAGAAAGAAAATAAATCATTTAACTGTGAAATCAAAGCAACTTTGGGAAATAAAAATGATAGATCTTTTTAATTTACTAAAAATTACAATTTACAGATCGTTAAAAGTGGCTTCTCTTTGAGGTGTAAGTCAGTATAGATACTCATATATGCCTTAAAGTAACATGTCAGGAACTACACGCACTCAGGAACAAGCACATACGTAAATACACCAGCCCTTAAGCTAACTTACACCACTCCATCTTTTCAGATCTCTCTTGGCATTTTTTTGGACTTTCTCTTTTCATCTCTCTAACAGACTTTTGTATTGCCAGTCACTGCAACTCTATAGGAAATATGTTAGAAAATAGCCATGCATGGGTAAAGAAACACGGAGGGGATATATGTTTTTTCAAGTTTCACTGTTAATCCTTTTAAGCAAGCAAACTAATGCCCATATATGGCATGTAACTAGTTCAACATCAATGATGAATGTTGACATAAACTAAACTAAATCCCATTGAATTAAAAAATATCTCACCATCAAAATAATATTTGTAATTTCTAAAGTATTTTTAATAATCAGCATTAATGTTTACATTAAAATTGACAATATGATGCTTGTTATGACATTACAAAACTCCAAACAAGAAAATAGTCACAATGGGGAGTGACTTGGCTACGTTTACATGCAGCCAATATTCGGGTTATGATCGGGTTAAGGTCAGTATTCGGGTTTCTGAAATGTTCAGAATAATCCGTTTACATGCATAAGTAGAGAGAGTTACCCCTGTATCAGGGGCGGGGCTTCAGGGGGGGGGCTGGGAGGACGGTATGCCTCCGGCCCGGACATCAGAGTGGCCCGGCACAGAGGCATGGTGTGAGAGATGGATCAAGAACACAGGCACTTTTAAAACTCACACCCATAGATACATATCGAGTCTGGGTTCGATTTAAGGAATCACCCAAAATGCCGATTCATGCAGGGTTTATATGTGTTTCCCAGTCAGGTTTGAATCATGGTTGCCAAAAGCTTTACAAGAAAAACTGACTTTAGTGATGTAGTAGGTGTAAAATATTTTATAAAACATTGTGCTGCATGACTGGCTTTATTTTCACTCTCACATTGAGCTTTATGACGCGCAAATGTACAGGTTAATCACCAATATTGTATCCAAGTGCATTGTGGGTAAAACTCATCTCCATTTGCTCCGCCCCCCCGCCCTGCTCTGATTTGTTCCGCTAATGCCCTGTATACATGAAACTTGTAATAACCCGATTTAAACGCGGCTGTTGGGGTAGCGTCATGACGTACGGACTACTTCAAGATGCAATATGCATCATTTCCGATTCGTCATGTATCCAAAAACTACAGCAAAAGACCAAGATTCCTTGCGAATAGAGCATGCGCAGAACACGTGTTTTGATGGGGTTATGCCGATACGCATTTACACGACGAAATATTCGGGTTAGAAAAGAGTTACTCCAGGGGTAAAATCCGGGTTTTTAAAAACCCGGTTATTGTGAATACTCGGGTTTTTAAAAGGGTTATTGGCTGCGTGTAAACGCAGTCTTTGTTAGCACCGGTCATCTTTGTATCATCTCAACCTACCCCCACATCACTAGAAGAACTAGGACTTCCCTAACCCCTTGTGATTGGAGGAAGTGGTGCAATACCTGCAGTGAAGGCCTCCATTAAAAAAAAAATGCAAAGACACAACAGACAAAAAAATATCAAGCCACAAGCAGAGCTATTGCTCCTGTTTAGATTATTTATCACTCAGAAAACTCGAGCACACAGTAACTGCCTTGAGGAATCAATCTGAAATAGATTCTAAACAAAGTAAAGTCTCTGTTGAAAACCGAAGCTAAATATCCCGTTTACAGACGCTTTCATTTAATAGATGTAGTGCCAGAGTGTACGCATGACACACGGGGCTGAAAGTCCCGCCTACTTACCTGCACCCAATCATAACTAATTATAATTAAACTGAATGAATATTTGAAAGTACATCAGCAAGGAAATAACTGCATGAATAAACAGAAGCTGGTACATTTGAGGTGAAATGTTTTTTTTCGATCAGGGAAATTTCCCAACCGTTCACACAGAGAGGCGGAACTTAAAATTTGTACTGCAGCCAGCCACTAGGGGGCAACCATTTTTGTCTCAGCTTTAACTCCCACATTGTGTTCCAGTGTTTGGTTGTTTTATATGTCTTTGCTCACACTTCTTTATTCTTTGAAAAGATACTTGCCAAAGCAGTTTATTAGTACCACCTGTTAGGCTGCACTGCATGCACAGCCTATCATACATAATATAAATTCCGGTATGCTAAAAAATATAAAAATTCAAACATAGAGATGCACATTTAGGGTCTCAGAAGCAACTCTCTTCCCACCATAGACAGGCGCTATCAGTAAGATGGTCAAACACTTAAGATGGGTTGCTGTGATGTTTTTTTTTCGAATTTTTTATTTCCAAAAAAGAAGAATGTCTTCTGCTAAAAAAAAAAAACTAATATCACAATTAATTCACATTTCTAACTGGTACATTTATTGTGTCTGTCGCAGGTGGTGAAAAATCTTTAAGATCCATATTCTGCTTATCAGCCTAGAAATGACACAATGCTGTTCCAGCAGGGACTTGAATATCAATTCCCAAAACGGTGAATAAAAATGAAATAAATAAATCCTTTAGCTAATCATGCTGGGAGATGCCTGCCTGCAGTAAAAAGGTTTTGTGTAAATTACTAAAAGATTAGTTCGCTTTGCTGGTTTATCTACAGGTCCAAACCACAGAGGTGCGTTCCGCAAATCACCTGAAATTCCTCTTTAACTTCCAGTTAGGAACATAAGGATTTCCTGTGTGTGTGTTCATGCAAACTATAAGTGTTCTAGCAACACTTTGAAATCCTGCAATTGTCTCTGGGGAAACAAGATAGTGTTGCCGCTTTGAAGGCGTAAAGCTGTGACAGCAAAGGTATTACCTGCACGAGATATCGCCGCACAGGAAGTTTCTGGACAGTCGGACGCTTGTCACATGTGACGAGGAGATGCGTTTTACTTATGAGATTAGCTCGGATTAGCCGAGGTGGCTGCCAGTCAGAACACACCCAGCTCTATTTGCTTATTTATTTTTAATCTTTTGGCAGGAAGTAAACATTAAAAGCTAAAAAAGAATTTAAGCCTCTGTCGTTGTCAGGTACCTACATCCTATAAACACTTATTACTGGCCCATTTAGTGCACGTTTTACTTTAGAAAAAAAAAAAGTACAGGCGTATTTTGTATCACACACACTCAGCAAAAATGTTAAAGCACCTTGGCAGATTACCCCCTGCTTAACGCCTCCCTTGGATATGATTATATTACTGAAAGGAGTGCTTAATGATGAAATGGCCCAGTTTCTTGGTTGAGACAGGTATATTACCCCAATAAAAAAACTCCAATCCTAACTCCTCCATAACCGAGCAGGATCGGGGCTCTTTCGGGGAAAGAAGATGTGAATTTTTTATGTCAAAATTTGCTTCCTATTGATAATAAAAGTTTATGAATAGTTTTTATGCTTGCTACAGTTTTAGCATACCTAAAGCCCAGCTCCTCATATGAGTTCAAGATAACCAATTAAAAGCTTATCAATCTATTAAGGAGGGGGGAAGGACACCGGAGAAAATGGGTGTGAGGGGGATCTTACCGTACCATTCGAGGCTTTTTTTTTTCTAGTCTCATTTCATATTTAATATACTTGGAATTAGTTGAAAAATCTAATTATGTGAGCAGACCGGCTTGTTCTTTAAAGCAAGGTGAAATAAATTAATGTGAGGCATCTGATTCCATAGGAGCCCGTGTTCGGTAGAGATCGGATAACCTTGTCCATAACACATCTCTCCATCAAATCACCGTAAAGTCTCTGTGTTATATTTTTAGAACTCGCCATCAAAGTGCAATACATCTTTTCTATCTTACAGACATTTGTGCGTGGACATTTGACGTTGTCAGCTCATAGATCTTTTTAGATAAAGGGGCTTAGGCCTTGAGACACCTTTTCTTTCAGTCTCCTCATCCCTTGATTTTCCTTCTTCCTCTTTTGCCTCCTTCTCCTAACCACATAGCTCTACACACACAAACACACACACTCAAACACCCCTGGAGCTTAATTTGCAATAGAAGACTACTTCATTTGAATGTCTTTGATGTGGCGTGGCTTTGCTCAAATGAAGTATCTGATCCCAATCCCCTGGACAGATCCACGTGGGTGTATCGGTGTATCCAACCACCACTGGCATCCCCATACTGCTGCCAGCTCCTCTCCGTTGTTCCCCTCATCTATAAAACACCATCCATCATTGTACTCGTCTAGCATCCATCCCCTCCCAATTTAATTCATTTACAGTTTTAACAACCGTGCTTACGTGCGCCATCATCCGGGAAATTTATGGAGATGGAGCCTTGTGCCGAGTCCCTTGGTGGCCACATGGCCTTGACAAGTTGTTAAATTCGTTTTGGGTTTTTTCCTTTCTTTTGGGGGGGGGGGTGTCTGTAAGGACTGAAGAACAAGAAAAAACCCAGAAAGACAGATATAGATGAGAGCATATCAAAGATTTTTGTAAATATTCCTACTATGATTTGATTGATTTTAAGATTACAGTTTGATCCACTACCTTTAATTTGAGAATTTGATCAAAAAATAAATGGGTATCAAATACCGTCTGTCTTTAAGGAACAAGTTAAGATCTTTTGAAATGTTGTTCTGTGGAAAGTAATCAATAGAGAACCAAATTTCATTTAACCCCAATAGTTGTTTGTTATTGTTAGAAAACTATTACTACGCTGAAACTGGGATCTACTTTTGCCATTTTGCAACCAAATATTCAAAACTTTTAAGTAGGATTTTAGTCTCCTGTAATTTTCATAACTTTTAAGCAAAAATTCTTTATTTATTCTTTATTTTTGACAAGTGCATTATATAAATCTTATTCCGTTCACCTGATCAGATGTGAAAAGTACAACAAGTTCTTTTTCTTATTGTTGCTTCTTAAACAACATGGAAAAACACGTACAAAATGAGCAGAAGTTCTATACGGCGACATAATACCAGAAGAAAGCAGCAGATTTAGGTGAAAATCCGTTGTGGGTTCAGCATTGTGAATTTGTCGGCTTTTCACATTGTCTTTGAGAAAACTCCCAACACAGTAACTTTAACATCAAGGATTTATAGAATCTACACATCTAATGCTTCCAAAGAAAACAATGAATTTCTTAAACTTTTATTTCACACACAGAATGTGTAAATGATAGGTTATTCATTGGATGTCAAAACACAAAAACGGCCAAAGATTTAGACTCCAGAAATAAAATGGAATCTTGTAGACTCGTTTTGAAGGGTATAAAGCATCCAAAAGTTCAGGTTTGTCATTGAACTGTCACAAAAGACAAAAACAACAACAAATAATAAAAAAAAAAAAAACAGAAAAAAATCTGCTGACAAACACCAAACGTCTGACATTGTCTCACTTTATGACAGAGTAAGTAAATATAAGTGTGTACTTGTACATCTGGTTTGAGCTTGTTTGTGGTGACTAAGGCCTACAATAGGAATACATAAACTCCACACAAGTTTATCTTTTAAATAATGTTATCATTGTTCTTCTTGTATTTAAATGACTGACATGTAAAAATGAGCTGGAAGCACTAATTGTGATGGAGGATTGAGTAAAAGCTGCTGTTGGATCACTTGTCTGGCAAAAATTCAAAGGAAATGCGTTTAGTGGAATATTTCTAAGTTGTAACAAGACTTCCTGGGAATAAAATAAACAATTGGAAAGTCTGTTATGTCCCCTAAACGGAGCCACATTTGTTAAGAAAACACCTTTGTGGGTTGAGCAGCAGAGTAAATCTTCCCTGCCAGTGTCAAACAGCTTATTGTGGTATTGACTCTAGTTCGGAGCTTCTTGGATCCCAGGTGCTGACAGCCAGGTGTTTGATTTGGTATAGGCTTAGCAACACCTGTCAGCATGGACATGAACTGCCACAGTGTATAGTTGAGGTGTACATTGTTACAACAAATAAATAATCCACCAAATACAGAGTTCCTTCCTTTTTGTGCTTGATTGATTTCTTAGCTGTTACCTGAAACTGAAATTATTCTAGATTTAGCAACACTTTCATTAAAGGTACAATATGTAAGAATTTTGCAGTGAAATACTCACACAACGGTCTAATGTCTCAATGATGTTGAAAGTAAAGTCATATTGTAACAGATTTCGATCTCAGCCGGCTGGGCGGTCGCCAGTTTTTGTCATTTTAAAAATGCTGTTCTGGAAAGAAATCGTTGATTACAATAACTATTCTGCGTTTACAACTAGCAGCAAAGAGTAGCAGCACTATAGACGGAATGGAAGCGAGTAAAAGAAGCAGCCCTGAGGTAACTTGTAGTGAACCTAAGAAACCACAACATCCTTCTCAAAAACTGAAGAAATGCAAGAGAAATAAAATCAGGATCAACATTGGAACTGGCAACCCAACATAAAAATCAGGAAGGGGAGGGGGTGAGTGGCTGAGAGCGGATGTTTTTTTTTTTTTTTTTACATGTACAATTTGACGACAAAATCTAATTCCTACATATTGCATCTTTTAAAAAGGATACCATACAAAAGGTGTCCTCTTCATTCAATGGGTTTTGTGGTTGAACTCTGGGGTGGAGGTGCTTTGTTTCCTTCACGATGACTAAAGATTAACCAACCCAATCAAAGATGGCAACAAGTGCTGGCCAATCAGAGGTACAGTGGGGCGGGTCATGCCGTCCTTCCTATGTTGATGCAACACTTTCTAACACTTTCTAAACCAGCCCTCCAAAACTAGCTATCTATCGTCTGTCCATCCATCCATCCATCCATCCATCCATCCATCCATCCATCCATCCATCCATCCATCCATCCATCCATCCATCCATCCATCCATCTTTACTGGAAAATGAAGACCTAAGTTACTTCTAATAAGCAGATTTAATTTAGTAACTATAGTTAAAAGTTCTCAACAGAAAAGCCTATTCCAATCTTTTACTTCTCAAAGCCACTTGTAGTAGAATGATATTAACTTATCTAAATCTGTTCATTTCTTTGTTCAGTTCCTTTTTATCTTCATGCCAAAGCTCATGTGTGGGCAATTTCAAATCTTTAGGTCATAGTACCACATCTGTTTAAACGAATTGAGTGCAAACAGAAAGTGCTTTCACTGTAGCAGCCATTTTATCTACTTCAATAATTTGTTTGCTTCTGACTGACTCTGTTCGCATACCTGATAGAAGAAGTCGCCTCCTGGCTCTCCATTCATCAGAGGCAGGGATTTGTGGAGTTTAGATTTGATGTTGTCTGGCCTTAGCCTGCTTGTTTACCTCTGAGGACAAAGGCGGGGCTGATAATGTGGCAGTGGAGTCATGGCCGCCGGCTCTCTTTGATGAGGAGAAAGGTCTGTTTGACTAATTACCCAGGTGGTTGTACCACTTGTTTTTCCAGTACCATAATTTCATTTTTTCCAGCCTTCTCTTTCACACTTGGCTTCGTTTTCCTCCTCAGTTTGTGAGCACACGCGCTGAGCTATGACATCCGACATGGCGAATTTGCATTTGAATTAGCACGCTGAATCACTAGGTATTGATTACTTTTCTTTTTCCCCCACAAACATTTGTTTAAGAGCATTTTTCTCCATTTACAGAGGCATTTCTCGCCCTTCCCATTTTCAACTCCTCTTCTTTTCTGTCTCCAATAACAAGCCACTGTTGTTTACCTTAATTACAATCATTGAGGGAAGGGGTGTGAACACAACATTGTTTGACAATAAATCCATAATTTTATAAGTGAATAAAAGAACTCATAAGGCTTGACTCGCCAGGTAGTTATTGATGGCTATTGCATTGATCTGTAGGTGAGGGAGAGGAAAAAGATTATATGTACACGGGAATTGTGGGATCATTAATCAACAGTTGGGGGTTTGGCATTTACAGTACGAGGCACGAACATTTTGTTCAACAGTTATTGAGTTGGAAGAAAATAACTGGATGTTTAATGACATATCCCCAACCTATACATAATCCTTTCTCCGAAGAAGGTAAGGGATGGCAGTTCACTTGTTTATTCACTTATGTTCTCACTTTTTATTGTTTAACAGGCAAATCTAAGACAAAAAGAGTTAGTTGTTGCATTTCAGACAAAAGGAGATATTGCATCTGCTTAAAGGCCAACTCTGATCATCTTTTGAGCTATTTGAAAGCATCTCAGTGGTCTTTAAGCAGCCGTTTTTTTTCTACCTGAACTGTGGGACTCGGAGTTGACGACAAGGTATAATTCTTACATACTGTACCTTTAAAGCAACAAAATCAAATCAGCATTTTAGACAGCAGGTAAAAAACCATCCTGTATCCTGTAAAAAATCTACGGAAAAACACAAAGAAAACAACTCGACACAAAAAAACCTGGATTACCCAAATTTCAAACTGGACACCTTCTTGCTATCAATGCTAACCACTACCTATAGCCCCATTTACATTTCATCTTCTATCAATATAGACAATATAGAATCTATGTTTGTACCAGAGTCATTGGATGTTGCAGATTTTCTTAGTGTATTTAAAAAAGAAAGAGGTTTTTATTTGGCTATACAGAGTCTAGACAGACTTCCAACATCATCCCAAACAAATCCAATGTTTGAGGTTCTGAAATGATCTTTTAACAGCTCTCACATGTGTTTGATGATGTTATTGAAACCAGATCCACATGAATTCTCTCACAGGACAAAATGGTCTGTCACACTACATGTTATCATTTCATCTGACATCAGTTGTTGTTATTACAAAGGATGTATGTTTTGGTACAGACATAATCTTCTCATATCAGTCGACAACAGAAACAGAAACAGGCTGCTGAAGAAAGCAACATCACACGACAACCAACGCCGTTCCAGCCTCAGACGACTGTAATATTATGCCTGAAATTAAAATGACGTTTGCTGTTCTCTGGGCACACAAACCCATTCTGGTTACAGCCATTTTCATTATGGCTTCCATCTAGTGTCCTGATGAAGAGCTTTGTTTGGACCACCTGCGCTCAGTGTCTGGACAAGCAAAAGACTCTGATTGCGAGGTAGATGGATGCACATACGCATGAGGCACAGGAAGCGGTACCCTCCAGAGACTAAGTGGGGCTTCAGCATACAAGCCATCCTCCGGGTCAGATCAGACCCTCCATCCAGACTGTGGCAGGTTGTTGAAGGACTAGAAAAAGCAAACTACTCAGTACTAATGCACTAAAATAAGTCAGAATGCTTCCTGATTATGGTCAAATTCATTCAAACTATATTTTTTTGCCTTTTAAGATTTGATTTGTGATTGTTTGTATGGGTTGGGACAATCATGTAGAGGTAAATCATTACCTGAATACCACATCAGGCTGGTAATATTAGCTAAGAGAGCTGCACCATGCTAATTATATATCTGCTGGTTTATGTTTGTAGCTTGAAACCGACAGCTGTAATCTACCGAGCATAATCCCTCACCAATCAGCATTTTCATTCGTTGTATCTCATTTGTTGGATGGAAGAGCTCTAAAGATCCAAAACATCTCTGGGATCTTCATTTATTTCAAAGATGTGCAGTACACTTTATTGATTTGACATAGTAAGTGGACTTTGAACAAATCTCGAAGTTATTAAATGATGAAATTAATGGTAAAGTAGCTGGCTAACAGAGTGAAAAAGCACCCTGGCTTGCCAAATGCGCAAATGCTTCATCTTTCTATAGTCAAGACTGATGTTTGAAGAAATTGCGTGAACATTGAGGAAATTAGGATTTTTTCTGAGCTTTAGTTCTTCTCAAGGCCACTGGCCAGTTTGTTGCTGGATGATCACCAGGCAGGAAAAAGCTTCTTTTTGGTAACACAAGTTAATAAATGCTATCAAACATGATGTTTTTTAAATTAAAGTCAATGTTCAAGATTAATCACCGTTTGAGACTTAAATGATTTTATTTTTTCAGTAAAAGAAAAAACATTGTAGGTAACTTTTAATTAGCGAAGCAATTTCATGATGTACAGCACTTTTCTTATGACTTTGGAGTTTTCCACCCTTCACTCAACCATCCAAGTGTTACATAATTAAAAGTACAGCTGTGGATTTAGCTAACTGGAAGCAGTGAACAGTCTGACCTGCCTTTAAAAAGTGCTGGAGAATTCCTAGTTCAGATCTTTTGAAGTCAGTTTCTGTGGAAAGGTTATAGACAAGAAACCCTTTAGGCAGCAGTTGAATGTTTTTTGAGACTATATTTCATAAGGCTGTAGCTTTAAAAGTATGAGGGATAAAGGGGTCCTTCTAAATTCACATTATATGATGTTTACATTTTTTGTAATTGTATTCGCATAAAAACACATTAAAAGTTGCAAAATTACAGAAAACATTCATTTAAAATTGTAAATATATGTGAAAATTCGTTCACAAAACCGAATAAATATACTCATGTTATGTAATATTAGTAATGTTAGTAATATTAGTTGTTTTTTATTAATTCCATGTGCATAAAAACAACTGCATTTAATGACAACAATTTCCATCCGTACCCAAGTGTTAACGTGACATGGATTATAATATTTTAGCCTTTTGTTAATCTCAAAAAGAGTGAACAGAGAAAGAGTCAACCTCTATCTATCCTCATGCCTACATAAATTATAAATAACTGTAGTAGTAGATAGAAAAAACGTGCTTTTTATAAGTCACAGTTCTGCCACTTTGGTGCCTAGAGTTTTAATATCTTTCTTATTATAGATAACTAGGGTGGCCATTTGTCCAGCTTTAAGATGGACAGTCCGGAATTTAAAAGGAGTGTCCGCCTACAGGCGCACCCTCAAGACGGACACCCATTTATCCTCCTTTTGACATCAATCTTTTTTCCCGTTTGTGTTTTGTTTGCCTGATCAGAGTAGTGTTGTGTCGTTTGGGAACGTAACGGCTCTAAGAACCGGCTCTTTGAAGTGAACGATGGGAGCCGGCTCCTCATTGGGAGCCGTGGGTTTTTTTTGCCTTTCTCTCACCCTCTCGCTCTCCTTTTTCTCTCTTCACACACCTGTGATGCATTCAAGGAGTGTTTGAAATTCATCATGAGCTAAAGTATAAAGCAATAAAGTAGGATATGAAATATTACTAAAAACAGACAATAATACTATGAACCATAAACCTATTTGCTGGCAGTTGGCAAACAACATTCACTGCATATGGCTTACTTATTCTTACACAAAAGTACTAAAAAAACTACAATCTCTAAAAATTTCAGTCCTTTTAAAATATCAATTTTCCAGGAAGAATCCAAATTTCAGAGTTCCTCTCGAAAATCTGAATTTCAATCAATATTGCAAAACCATTACCCCTAGGAGCTACCACTGCCATCAACCCCCCCCCCCCCCCCCCCCCCCCCCCCCCCACTCCCAGGGTTTGAACGTCTCCCAAATGTCCTCCTTTTTTGTGTTGTAGAAATGGTCACCCTATAGATAACCCTTTACATGACATCAGTTTGGAACATCAGAGATTAGTCCTGACCAAATTAGTTACTTGCGACAGATAACTAGCATCACTGCTAATTTCCACTACAAGTCAACATACCGTTCTATTTAGATGACTGTAATTGAAAAATTGAACTATGTAAAGGTTTGTAAAGCAGTAGTCAGTCACACATCCTGATTTGACATTTTTGAGACTGAAGTTGTTTTAGGACAGCCGTAATCTACTTTGATCTTTTCCCTACGCCGATTAGCTGTTAGCTCATTAGCATGGCAACTTATTGTAGTAGAAATATTTTTAAATTCATGCCAACCCTGAGGGCTACAGCTAGCTAGCCTCACTGCTAATTTTTGCAGGCTAAAATCTCAGAATTCAATTATAGTTTTGCTATAAAAGCTAACGGTGAAGTAAAAGTTTAGAAAGTTTCAGAGTATGTAGTTTCTGAGGATAGAGTTGTTGTCAAATCACAGATATTCACTTTGAAACCAGCTGCCCTGGGGACTATGAGTTAGCTTGTCAATCCAGTCAGAGCTAATCTCATTTTTTTCATACTAAGGCTGTTTAAAAAGTTGCATATCTCCAACAGCTATGATATTAATTGTTTATTACTCCTCCTCAGCAATCCACTTCGACAGATCTGAAGTATCTCTTTAAAACTTTTGGTCCAGAGGTGTTTCTGAGACGTGTCGACTTGCTAATGTCAAGGCAAGATCAAAAGCTCACTAATGTGATGCCATTAGTCCAGTGTAAAATCTTTACACCTCGACTTTTTGCCCCATTTATTTCTCATAGCCTGAGCTTGTAGGACAGCTTTGTCTTTTTATTCCCCCGTTTTCAGTCTCCCAAGAGAAAAACTGCATCGGAATGCTCCACGACTGTTGCTCAGAAATAATTACCGTCAATGACCACAGCTAAATTGACGTGCCCGCTGCCCTTAAATGCGAACGCTCAGTATGTTCATGACTGAATCTAAATGAATTTGCCCACCTGCTGTCAAATTGGCGCCGATGGCTTTAGGTGTATTGTGAAAATGATCTGGTTTGTGTAGACAATTTACTCAAGAGTACATGAGTGGGAGTGAATTAAAGAAGAGTCCAATCAATATTACGAGAGAGAGAAATGAGAGAAAATGGATTGGCCTGATGTACAGAAAAACATATGCCCAAGAAAATAGATGTTGGAAGATACATTTACATAACCTGGGTTTAAAATGGATACAGCAGTGAGGTACAGGGAGGGGGTGAAGGGGAGAGGAGAGGGAAGATTAAGTAATTATCCTTTCAAGCCTAATTTGAGGTGCTGTTTGAAATTAACCTATGCAAATGAAGTGGCTAAATCACATCGAGGACAGCAGTGACTCAGACTCCACACGGCCGCTGCACATTTCTTATCATAAGACAGTCAAATGCAAATCCTAAAGTCTAGAACATTTTCACAGCAGTTCGTTGGGAACAATTTTCCAAGCCATTTGAATCGGTCAGAGTTCATGCTGGTGCATTGTTCTGTCCACATGCTGAAAGTAGAGTACAGTTTTAAGAGGTACATGTTTGACTAAAAGCATAATGAGTGGCTAGTTAAAGGCTGTCTGCAACGCTGACTGTCCTCTATGAGTTGGTTCTAATTCTTCGTTTGTGTACTTTTACTAAACGTAAGTGCGTAGTTTCCATGTACTGACCCTATTCTTCTCTTAAACCTGGACACTCTATCGCTTCACCACTGATTGGAGCATGGAGGGGGATTATCATCATGGGGGCAGCTCATCGAGGTGCTGGTAGGGGTCACCTCTTGTCTATCTTTCATCCAGGTTCTAGGCTGCAGAGCTGTGAGGTTTTCCAGATTTACCTCAGTCCAGACTCATTCTGATCGGTAGTTCAGTGAGTACAGAGCATGTGTGTGTAAGTGGTTTGTTTTTCTCACATTTTATTCATTTTTATTTTTTACTGGTTCGTTTTAAAAAATGGGTTTATTTTGCACTATTAAAAGCCTTTTATTGTATGTTCGTGTTGTTTATTCACACACACACACACACGCGCGCTGCTCACCGGCTTCCCCGCAGGTACAACAGATTCTTCATTCTGCAGCCGATGAAACGAGTAATAGCTGGTACAAATCAATTGGCATTTTGATACTTTTACTTTTGTATCACAGTGTGTCCACCCAGCATGGCACGCTGCACGGCTGCCTCTTTAGAAAGGGTTGAATGGATATTATGAAAAGCTCGCTTGGATCCATCTTTGCGATCTAAATGCAAATTTAAGGAGGGTGTTAAAGCACTGAGGAAGTCATTACCTACATGGCTGGCTTTGATGAACCACTCGCGGCGTTTGAAGCAAATACCAAAGTGGAGCATCGCAGCCATGTGATTAAGATGATTAATTACTCTTTTGAATGCGTCCCCGTTTAGGTTTTTTTTTTTTTCTGAACACCTTATTCAACCCTAAGCAATCACGGAAGGTGTGCTGAGAACCTGCAACACTCAAAGCACCTTAGGAATTCAAAGATTAGCACAGGCTTGTGGAACCAGCATGTAATCAGTGCAGATGTTCACGCACGTAGACGTATGGCGCAGACGTAAACAGGAAGTGGCTGCAGAAGGTAAAGCTGACATATGACTGTTGAACAAGCTTTGCCAGATGGAACGGTCCATCCAGAACCACTCACAAGACCCCAAAATTATTTTGATTTTAGTTTATTTCTTCTAGCAGCATCGAAAACTCTTCTACTCTGACACCAAACGTGTCAAAAAAAAAATTTGTAATGCAACTCTTTTATGTAAAATCTACCAATTTGTGTCACAGCTTTTTGCTATGATTCCCAAGGACGTTTCCGGAGACGGTCCTAAACTGATGTGACATCACTCGGTGACAAACCCACTTAAAAGGTAAACTCTTAAAAAACACACTCTCAGATGGAAAAGTCACCTTTAGAAGAGGGGAATATTGAGCGAGTCAAATGAAAGCAATTTTTTGATTTTTTTTTTTCCATTCCTCCTTTTGAAATGGAAATGCTTCGTGATTTGCTGAATGCCTTTGAAGAAATCGTGTTATTAAGAATCGGGTGTCGCCACGCAGCCACCATTGATACGACGGGTTCATAATCTTAAATGAAATAGAAAGGAGTGAAAAGGGGTTGAAGAGATTGCACGGAGACGAGAACTAAGTGGAGAGCAGGCTTTGTGTGAAAAGGTCATGTGGCTTTCATGGAGCTGGCACTCACCTGCTGACAGCAGAATGTCACCCCCCCTTTCTCCTTTAAACTTAGTAATGATTCTTTTTTACCAGCCTTCATGTGCTAAAACATCTCTGTGAGGTGCTTCTTTCCGCTATTAATCACCTGAAAATATTCACGTTAAATGGTACATTCATTGAACTATAGAGTCATTTGTACCTGCAGGAGTAATTTGTGCTGGAGAAAATTGGACTTCTCACTCAGAAGAGCAGTGGGGGTTGCTTTTATGCAGCAGCTATTAAAATAATGGTTGAAGAAACAATAAAAATATAAGTAATTTTTAAGTTATTCCAATAACTACATTATAAACAAACATTTTGTTGTCTAGTGAAGCTAGTAGGTTTATCTAGTTCACAAAAAACATTTAAAAGTATTATATCATCCATAGTACATCTCTGTAAAATGTTGTCCTCAGATGTAGCAGTAAAAATGGGATTTATGCTAAAAAGGCTATGCTAATGCTGGAGAAACCGTCAGACAACCAGATATGCTGTTAGATCCAGCATCATTAAAACTCGCAGAGCAGTAGTTTTTGTTTGAGTGGTGTTTAACTCCTTTGTGTCAATAGAAATATTATTATTTAACTGTTCCAAATTGCTCTTTCAACAGACTCAGATCTTAGAATTAAAGTTTAATTTTTACCAGATTCATGAGCTAACGACTAGAGTGAGCTAATCGCTAGTCCAAATGGAGCCAAAACCAAAGTAATTTCTCCTGTTTAAAAACACATTCAGTCTGAAAAAAAAAATCATCTTAGTTTATGTAAATACTAATTTGTAAACCTTTGCATTACTATAAACTTTACACTGTCATTTACAAAGAATTTTAAGGTTTTTAGCAAGTGCAAATAGGTGCAGCATATTTGAGGCACTTCCAACATCATATTTATCTGGATTAATATTTATATATTCATATCAACAGGAATGCAAAGCTTTCTAAAATAGTGTGTTAGCAAGAATTAGTAAGATTTTTTGTAGAGTGGAGTAGTTTACAGACTGACTTCGATCATCTTTTGAACTATTTTAAAGCGTCTCAGTGGTTTTTAAATTATGATCATGGCATTCATACCCAAAATAACAAACCTGTGCCATTTTAGGAAGTTGTTTCTGCATAGTGGCATTAGCTCGTTAGCAATTCGACTCTGTGCTGTGGGCGGAACTGTTGGTGAGGAGGATCCCCCCTGCCCCTCTCTGTTGCTGGGAGCTCTCTGTTAATGTTAGCTCTACTGCTAGCTTACAGCTAGCGGAGCAGGAGCTTGTGGCCCGCCCAGTGCCTTTTCTACATCACAAATCCAGTCTTTTTTTAAACCGCGTTTTTGCTTCAGCTACTGATTCACAGCGATTTGAATACAAAAATACTCAGAAATGCAATTTTGAGCTTAATTTTCTTAAGATACGTCCTCTAGCATCAGAAAAATGCCACAAAAACATGTTAACATGAAAAACATGATTTTCTTCAGAGTAAGTCTTTAAAAACATCAGCAATCCACCTTGTTCTTCACTCAAAGTTATTAAGCTCTTTCATCTGATCTGAACTAATCTTTATTTCTCCAGCCAAGTGCTGTTCATAGAGCTGTCATGTTTGAAGAGATCCAAGATATTTTTTAAACTGGTTGAGCTTTTCATGGTGGAACATTTTGGCTAGTACGTATATATACACTAGAGCTTCATCTGTGAGATTTGGTAAAGATCTGTTTCACATTGGTTCTCTTGTTCAGGTTAGTACTACACAAATTAAGTACTAAAGTCAGACTTATACTTTTAATAGAAACTATCAAATCTATCACAAATCCCAAATATGTGTACTCGAATCGTCCCCCTTATAGATACTCAGACCTTGCTCTACATTCATATTTCTATCGATCCACTTTTAGTCTAAATGTAATGCAGAGGCTTTATTGTGTTTTTATTTATTTAAAATGTTTGATTCAGTTTTTATTTCCCCCTTCAGAGACGGGGTGTTTTTGTGTTTCAGGGAAGAGAAGTGTGTGCTGCAGCCTGCTGAGACGAGGCAGTTGGTTTGGTACACCACGTACTCACTCAGCAGTGCTGCCATTTGGCACGGATGGCAGTTATCACCACCGACGGACAATATGCTGCGGGGAGTCTTTCAGACTTTGTTGTCATGCATCCCATATGCCTTCGCAAACTCAACAAATTGAAAACAACTAATCTATGACAGACAAAAAAACTAAACAAAAGGAGGATTGCATTTCTTTAATATCCAATATTTTAGCGTCTTCGATTTCAGCTGAAGTTTTTTGAAAAAAAGTACCTCTCCAGTTTCTTAAAGACATTTGAGAAAGTTTGTGGTTGTCCCCAGTGTGAGGCGATGAAATTAAAACTTTCAGGTCGGTTCAAGAAAATAAATAAATAAATCAAACACGTGGGCTTCTACCTGCGACTGAACATCAAGTTGAAAGGTATAAGGGAGCGTCTGCTCGCCTTTATCACTAATGGGCCCCAAACTGCTGCGCTTAGACTGAATATGGATGTACCTCCGGTGAATTATTAATGCAGTACTGCGGTTTGTATTCTGCCTGGCACTTCCAGAGGTGATCCACCTCCCACGCGGATTTGGTTGGGGGGGGAGCTGTCACCCATAATTGGAGAAATCACAACTGCATGGAGTTAAGTGCTCCACAGTCCCCGGGTGAAGAATCTGATGCTTCGGCACCAAGAGGTGGGAGCGTTTTTTTTTTTTCTTTTCTACTGTTTTTACTCCTCTGCTAATGTTTTTCTTGCTTTCTTTTTTTTAAACATCTATTTATTTGGTGTTGTGATGCAGTTACAGTGAAGCTCCCTGTGTCTGAGCCTGAATGAAGAGACGCTCGTCTCCCAGGCGAACGCAGAGGATTCAGACGACACCGCTGCGTGTCGACTTCCATTCTAACCTTTGACCTGGACGTCAGCCCGTGTTTCCAGTTAAACGCACTTCACAAGCCATGTGAGGTGAACTGCGTCTGATGGGAAAACATGCTCAGATCGTGCGCCGTTTTTTTTTTTTTTTTTTTTTTATGAAGGCTTTGTGGTAAATTTTTCTGACAGAGTGACAACTCTGTGCAAAGCATCGTGGATCTTTGGGACCCACCGAGCTGCCCGGGGCACCATCAAAGCGACAGCTTATAGCACTCATGAACTCCCGCGTCCCAAAGATACAGGCAAAGATTTTGGCACGGCGAGAAGTTTTGTAGCTTCTTTTTCTCCTGAATGGGGGAAATAGATAAATAAATAAAGAAAATTGTCCTTTTTTCTTGACAGGAGCAAGATTGTGGTTTTTCATCCCGGACTAACTGTAGGATCCGTGGTCA
This sequence comes from Pachypanchax playfairii, assembly GCA_006937955.1. Classification (NCBI taxonomy): domain Eukaryota; kingdom Metazoa; phylum Chordata; class Actinopteri; order Cyprinodontiformes; family Aplocheilidae; genus Pachypanchax; species Pachypanchax playfairii. The sequence continues at coordinate 7,856,574 of SSNP01000006.1, forward strand.
ATTGTGGCAGATTAATCTAAGCAGAGGCTCATATGTCTGTCCAAAAAATGATGATATGAAGAGAGGAACCCTGTGCTGACATAGGTCATGTGATACATGTGACAGAGGCAGAAGATGAAATCTGAGTCTCGCCTGTTGCATCCAATAACAATAAATTGTTGCTCCAGTGCTTATCTATTTCAGAACTCAGAATGTGAGCAGGGATTTTACTCTTCTTCATTGTTCTCTAGCATCTTATTGACAAACCGGGATTGTGTTTAACTCCATCGCTGCTTGTCAATCTAGTTAACTCATTTCTGTGGCTCATGCTTGCGAACAAAACAAATCAATAAACAATCAATCTATTACACGTTTACTCACGCGTCACTGTGAAAACAGCAATCCAACTCAGATGAACTAAGAGTTTTTAATAAAAGTCTGTTTTCTTCATAAACTGATGAAGTCTGTGGAGGATCGTCCAGCTTCTAAATACTAAAGTGTTTAACAAATATTATAAAACCAACAAATGTTAAACCCAATTGTTGAAACACTGTTGTGTTTGTTTGCAAGAGGACCATGAATGCACCACAATGACCGACTAAAGGAGTTTATTGAAAATGTGTAACATGGCTGCAGCTTCACTCAGTGGGTTTTGAGCAGCGGTCATCTGGAACCGAAGTGTCTTTCACTTGTAGGTGAACAATGAAATAAGAAGTAGGATCGACCGCCGGCGTGGAAGAAGCGCCGCCACAGGAGGGTGGAGATAAGTGTGTTCCAGGCTTATCCATTCGATGTGCTACTGCTCTCACACACTGCTTTTAAAGAGGCTCTTCCATTAAAAACGGTTTTTCGGAGGTTTCTGTTGAATATTTTAGCTCCACAGGTGTTCTTACCTTCATAGTGGGTGTGTAAACAGGTCAACAACTTCTCTTTCAGTTTTTATCCCTCAAACTACGCAGGCGGCGATAACACCCGAGTTCGAACGGCCTGTATTTGTTTTGTCATAACTTCTTTGCTCATTTGTATTCATCAGCTCCCGCAGTTAAAAAACCACGCCTAGCATGCTGCTGGCTAAAAGGTGTTAGCATAAGACGTAACAAACAGGAAGAGAGAATGTCTGATGTTACCATGCACAGCGGGGCAGGAAACAGTATACCTTGCTCTCATTGGCTAGTTTGTTAGCCAATCTGAGTCCAGCAAATTCAAATAATGAATATTAATGAGTTGCTGCCAGAAGCCTGACGGAACGAGCCGAATCTTGACACAGACAGATTGAAAGGTCTGTTAATAAGTGTTTCCTAACGTTTTTTAGATATAAAATGTTTCATATTACATGTTAATACTTAAGAAATAACCACTAAGTCATGGAATTTGTTTGAAATATCATTTTTAAAGAGGAAGGTGTTCACACAGAATGAATGAATCAATGTAAACTAGGGATAACTGTTATTTTATTATATTATCCATGTATTCTGCTGCTGCTCTCTTGGTCAGGTGTCGTTTATAATGGAGATTTCACCTCAATGGGCCTAACCTGGTTAAATAACGGTTAGAATAATTATAAAATGTTGCCACTCTGAGCTTGGGAAGCTCGAGGTTGGAGCTCTGGAGTTGGTTGTTTCTCCCTGAAGAAAATCAGATCAAACATTGTGACTGTCTCCCACACGCACCTTGGGCTTAGAGCCGAGTATTAATTTGGTTCTTTTTTCTTTTCAACAACAAAGACTTGACAACAATAGCCTGAGTCTATATTTATGTCATTCTAGTTTGTTGTGTAGTAGGTGTGGATCAAGCTTTTTTTCCCTGTCTCAGCTACATAACGGTGCAATTGTTGACGAATCTCCAGATGTTTCTTCATTTGTCTCAAAACAGAACAAAAGGCGGAATTCTTTTCACATTTGGACAAACAATAAATATGTAGAACAGGCAAAACTGTCCGCACACGTGTAGGAGGACACTTGAAGGGACGATCGGAATAGAAAGTTTGAAGGTGAAACTTTTTAAAATCGAAGAAGTACTTTCATGTAAATTTAAGCCCACATTATTCTTCATGTCAAGGTGTGTAAAGAGACGCAGTGTTTAAGGGAGGCTGGAGGTTGCAGTTTTCATTTTTCTTCTTGGATCCAGTGCAAATAAAGATGCTTGAATTGCCAAAACAACTGTTTGTCAGCACTTTTTTTTTTTTTTTTTTTTTAATATTTGGCTTTCTGGCAACATCTGATGAAGAAAGACTTGACAGAGAAAACGACAGTGAATTCATAAAAGAGAGATAGTAAAGAGCGAAACATCAGCAGTGGGTTTTGATTCACTTATTGATCTTGGCAGTCTGACACTTCCTCTCATCCTGTCTCCTTTTTCCTCCCAAAAGAACTCCATCTTTTGCTCACATCAGCAGAAATGGGCGGAAAACGGGACTTTGGCTTGGTAATGAACTCAACCTTGGGTCACGTGGGTATACTTTGTTGGTAGGGGATTGAATAACGCATGAGGTTTCATAAAGTAGATTGTAAGATCTCAAGTTTTTACTCCTTCTTCGTCTAGTCAAGGCTGCTTCGGTTACTTTTTCCTCAGATTTTTTAAAATATTGAAGTTTGTAAAACTTTAAAACCACCAGGCTGTGGTGTTTATTGTATTGCAGGACAGCGTGTTGTATTTGAATCGTTTTGTCAAACTTTTTCTGACAGTCTTCAAGTAAAAAGAAAAGTTGCATCCTTAATCTTGAACTGTGCAACTGTAAAAAAAAAGCTGCTTCACAACATCCTTTTACAGGTCGGAAACCTTCACATATGTGTTAAGATCTCAACTCACATAACTTCCTCCAAAATTTCACAGTAACAGTCGTCAATATATACACTGAGTCTTAAAGGTTTTGTGTCCTGCTATTTTACAGCTTTCAACATCTGTGACAGACACATATATGATAAAATCTTACATTTGGTGTTATATAGTCTTTATTTGCCCTAAAATAAAACTTATATTCTCGAGTTATTCTCCAACCAGGAAGTTAAACACTCGGTTTATTTAAAATCCCATCTCTCCTTCAGGCTCCTTCCTCGGGAGTGCTGCCCCTCGAGCTGCCTGAATAAAATGGTGAATAAATTCCTGTAACTCTCGCGGCTAAATGCACATTTTCACTGAGACATTTTTAGAAAGTAAAATACTACAAAACGGTGGTATTTAGTGTCTTGCTTCGCACTCTCTCAGCTCAGGGTGTGTGTGTTTAATCTGCAGGGGCACTTCCTGGTAACATTGTTACATCACTATGTTACAGTCATTCGTTTTTCAGGAGAGAGTAGAGCAGCTGCTCAGAGCGCAGGATGCAGGAAGATTACTAAGAAATGCGTGAATTAAGCAAAAAAAAAAAAAGAAAACACTGGATTTTTTTTATAAGGAAATAGCATCACAACATGATTAAAAGCTACAAAAAGTGATTTTGCAGGATAAAGGACCTTTAAGCCTAACATTGTAAACAAACTGATGCAACTAACTTGAATATAGAATTTACTGTGAAATGTCAAAGGATTCCTTAATGTTCTAATCTGCCACTGATGACCATTTATGGAAAAACAATTATGTGTAACCTCTAAAACACTTAAGGAGTCCCGTGACGCTAGAATGCATTTGAAGTCATGACTCACAGTGTACATATACCCTCGTTTCCCTCCCTAACTGCCCAGCAGTTTGGCAAACATCCCTAAAAGTCATACTCAAAATAATAATTTGATTTTCTTCCATGCAGGACATCAATTTTGGAAAAGATTGATCAATCTGTAACTGACAGAAAACCTTCCAAAATGTTTCAATGTGTCTAACAAAACAATTTCAGCCAATTAGCCATTGATTTTTATTTTCTGCCACAGTTTGAAGACAACAGAAGAAATATTTTGATATTCTTTAAAAATCTAAATTAAACTTGTCTCAATGTTTTAGAGTTGAGTATCAGAGGGATTAAAGGATTGAACCTCTAATTGATGTTCCCTTGAAACGATACCTTTAGCAGGTGGTGATACAAATAGAGTTTCTGATGATTGAATTTAAACTTCTCTTGTTAGGTTTCCTTTACACAAGAGCATGAACCTGCTGTGTTGTAAAAAATGTAGCCAGAACATGGATTGTCTTTCAGGGTCTTGGTGAGGTCTTCAGGCGCATATGAAGAACTTTCATTGGGCTTTCATTGGACAGAGTGTGATAAGTTCATGATAGCTTTGAACATGTATAAAATTTTGTAGAGAGGCGTGTGGTAGTTTATTATTGTAGTTGCAGCATATTGTGGTCCTGGATAAAACACGGTGGCAGCGTTTCCATGATGCAGGACTGTCGCTACCTGATCCATACCAGAAATCCGATCCGTACCATGCATTGTCAAATCTTACGTTACTTCCTGTCTTCGCAACATTTAAACAACTTGAACGTTGCGGCTGTTTTCCCTGCAACTCTCCCTCCTTTTCAAAAGCCCGGACCATTGGATACCAAACAATGGATACCTCTGTGTACAAAAAAATTCACGCTTTTCTCAACAATGGAGAGCTTTCCCGGATTGAACAACAGTGCCATCAAATTAGAAGAATGTTTACTGACAATTGACAGTGATAGAGGACATCATCATAATTCCGATCAATCCTCTCAACACATACAAGCATAAACACACTCAACTATCATTTAATCAAACACGCACACACAAACACGATTTGTAATGACTTGAGTTCAGCTTACAATAGAGCTCATTTGCTCACTCAGTAGTGGTATCTTCGTATACTGGGGTGTGAACTGCCATTAAACGAAACAGAAGAAGAAAACATTTGCACATGCGCGGTATGGCGTACAGGATGGCATGAGGAGGACAGAGGATGTCAAGGAGATTGCTGGAAGTTTCGGTTTGCTCGAGAAAAGCTGTGGCAGATACGTGAGCTCTTTGCCATGGATTGAATCGATGACTGAGCTACAAATAGGTAGGAATTCTCTGCATTTATCAATCGTGACATTTTGTTGACCGTCTCGGATTGGGGATCAGAGTGGGTTTGGTGAGGAATATTCAAACCATCAGAGTGTATGCGGGGGGTCACGAGCCTGGCACCCTGATGGCTGGAGGCCTTGTGTTGTTGTTGTGGTGTTCATGTTCCATATACCACCTTTAAAAGATTTGGACGAATTTCACCCATGCATGGTACGGATCGGGTTTCCGGTACGGACTCGTACCTGCTGGTGTGGCTAAAGTTTTGGACACAATGACCAGTATGAAAGGCTGCAAACATACGACAATGAAGTTTGGACAATTTCCTACAGCCTCCTTTACGCAGCCTTATAAGAATGGTCTGGTCCAAAATCTTCTCCGAACGCGCAATGAAAACCCTCTGAATAGGAACACCGGTCGAACGTCTTCCAAACAACCTGCACACAACGATCAGAGATTATTAACATTTTATTTACTTGATTATTCTAAATATGTAGAGAACTGCATGTTTTTTACAAAGATATATAATAGACCACAATAAAATGTTTACTGAAATTTACACTTCTTATTTTTTATGACGCGTGAGGCAACATGATGCAACAGAGGTGTTACAGTCCCCTCTGAGTGGTGGTCCAACTCATCAAACTGAATCCGGTTCTGGCTGTAGAGCTCTGCGGTGACCTTATCCTTCATTTCAGAGACCCAAAATAACAGAGATATGGATGGGCTCCAGTTTTAGTCCCTGCTCTAGTGATAGTGGTAACAACGTTTGACTTAGTTTAACTGCTGCATGTATTTACTTCCACTATAAGATGAAATGACTATTAAATCATTTAACTGTGCTGAGTCAAGAGTTTTCTTTTAAACCTTCCAGTAGAAAAAGATTTCTTGACAGCTGTAAAAACTGCTGTTATAGTATTACTAAAAGATTGGTTCAGTAATTAAATTGTCAGTGATTTATGATTTTTTTTTTTAATTTTCCAAACCACTTGCATGCCCATTTATCCATCTTCTTCTGCTTGTCAGGGTTCAGGATGGAAACCCAGACCTCCTTCATTCCAGGGACACTCTCCAGCTCCTCCTGGAGATCTTCAGATGTTCCCAGAGAGGAGATACAGTCTCTCCAACGAGTTGATACCTGCTGCATGTGTGTGGTAAATAGTTAATGTGCAGACAGTTTAACCCCTCCTTTGCACTGAACGTGCAACAGACGCGCAATGTTAGTGACGCATAATACGCGGCTGATAGCCACCATTAAAGTCAATGAGACCGTTCCCACTGTGCACAAAGCAGCACAAATCAGTCATGTCTCAGAAGCGTAGTGTTGCGGGCAAATATGTTGCAGTTCTATTTTTTATGTGGTACGCTTCTAAAATGCGTCAAGTTCAGCAGCTTAGTTTGGACCAGACAGGAAATTAGGTGTTCGTGAAATGTAAAATACCCTGAAGTTTCCAAATAAAAGGACATGAGCTGCATGGTGCCTTAGGCGAAAAATGATTTTGGCGCCCCCTACTGCCCAGAACAGAAACAACGTAACTCAATAACTGGATTACATTGCAAAAAATATTTATTTATACTAAAATGAACAGTAGAGATAATAGATAGCTATTTCATCATCACTTATTTTGTTCTTTCCAACAGTTTGTTCAAAAAAAAAAAAGAAAGAATTTGGCGCCCCCTCCAGCAGAGGGCGCCCTAGGCAATTGCCTAGTCTGTCTATGCCCAGAACCGGCCCTGGATACACGTGTGAAGCGCTCCCGGTGGGAAGGGACGCTCAGCTGATTGTGCGAACAAAACGCTATGTGCTGTCGATGCGTTCAGCGGAAAGGAGGGGCTAGAGTTCAACTATCTAACAGTGTGACATACAATTGATGATGAAAGTTATTTGTATGTCTTCTGATTTGGCAAAGTGGGGAACAGGAACTGAACTACTGACCAACACTGCAGATTCTTTCATGTTTGGAATCGGGTGCATTTGATGTTCAAAATTTTCAGATAAGTTCCCTAATTTATCAGGAAACTTCAACCTTTTTCTGGTTTTAACCAATAAAAAAACAGATTTTACTAACAGTTAAACGAAAGCTGAATTTGTTGAGCTCTCAAGAAAACGATACACAAATATTAGTTTTAATCTTAAATCCCCTCATTGACCTACTTGTATCTTCAGACAGATATTTCCTGTTTTCATGCTCTAAAAAAAGGATGTTTTAGACCAAATGTTGTCTACCGTACATGATAGACTGTATATAATGATGTATAATAGAAGTGGCTGGAAGCCGGATATTCAGCATGTTTTACACAGACTGTGCTCTACACCCATAATGAAAACAACCTCTTCACATGTATCCTCTGACCTGTTATTTATTAAATGATTTGTTGTTTTGCTGTGGCCTTTGGACACCCATTTTGTCATCTAGCAGGCCCGTTTTGTGCGTGTAAATTCAAGCTAACAAGGGAGATTATTAGGGCTTTGTGGTGGTCTGCACGCTGTTTGTTTTCAGAGATTTTAGATTATCTTCAGTATGAAACTTCATTTAAAAAAATAATTTAATGCAAAGTAGCTGTTGATACACAAATTTTTCTTTGATTTAATGACATTTTTTGTGAATTAATGATGCTGGTTTACAGCCTGAAATGTAAAGAAGATAATTTATGGGCTAAGATTAGTGTCAAAAACACACGTATTATTCATTGACAGTTTGTGCACAACAAGCAATTTGTAAACAGTTTCTACTAAATAAATATACAAACATGTCGTGTATCTGTTCTCTATGAGAAAACTAGTTCAAAAGCTACAATTTAAAGCAGAACTAAGTAAGTTTTTTCACCTCAATACATGTTTTCTAGAGTCCCTGTGGGGGTAAACAAGGACTTGGCGGGGTGATTCGTGGGTCCCTCCCCTCCCTCCGGGGTCTGTGTCCTGAAAGCAGCACTTGCAACTTTCAGTGGATCGGACCCGACTAACCTCGCGAGAACAAACCTGCTTTACGGCACTCACACTCACGTACATAAATACAAGCATGAAGCCCTTGCCGTTGTTAGCAACGCCACCCTTAGGAGCGCAAAGATGACAATAATACTCACCTGTCGAGACATTTTCTTGGTTTTGTTTTTCTTTCTTCTTGCAAAAGCATTCTCTGCGCGTTGTTGTTGGGGGGGCGGCGGCGGGGTGGAGGGGGCGAGGGGGGGTCTTCGGCGGCGGCGGGGGAACGTTACGACAGTGAGCTTTCACAGGGGACCAGTAGGGGGAGAGCGAGAGCAAAACTTACTTAGTTCTGCTTTAAAGAACTGAATGGACTGAAAACTGTGACAGGTTCACAGGATTATTAATGGAGCATTGATGCCACTAACCAGGCCTGAGTCTTTAAAACGTAACATCACTGAGATGACAACCAACAAACAAAGAAAGAAACTCAGCTAATGTTTAACAGTTTGTATATATTGTTATTGAAAACAATTTGTTTCCTTCTACTGCAACATTAATCGGTTGTTTGTTGGTTGATCATCTTGATGTTATTAAAGGTTCAATATGGAACATGAACACCATAGTGACATATAGTGTGTGGATGTTGTAGTTGCAACAACAGAACATGGTTTCCAGCCGTCGGTTTGCAGGTTCAAGATTTCCGTGTGGATTCTGATGCCGCGAAGATGTTTTATCTGGGTCCATCTATTGTAGCTTCACCTAAACTCACTCTGGTTTTTGATCTTCTCTGGTCGCTCCTCTTCTTAGAAGGACAATGAAATCTCTGGGGCTCTGAAGCAGCTGCTTGACTTAATGACTCCACCGTTTTCCACAGTACTAGCCTCGGACTATGTACTGTATTACCTGTCCTTTCCACCGGGCGCGTCAGCAGCGTGTTACTGGAGCAGCACGTCTCGCTCGCGTATGCTGCTGCTTGGCCCTTCCCACCGGATGTGTATGAGGCGCGTTGCAGCAGGGAAGCAGCTGTCACTGAAAGGGCATGAAGTCACACGAGATTAGCAAAATCACGCGTGACTTCATCAGTATACACAACAACAAGCAGGAAAAAACTACAACATGGCTCCAAAAGGTTTGTGTTTTATGTTTTGTCAATTTTATAATCGCCAATACATTTATGTTAAGTCAGGGAATATCTAAATTCGCTAGGTGATAACTTCCCACTGGGCTGCACAGGTTTTTAAGTGAAGCAACCGGAAAGCAGTATGTTTTATTCTGAAAATCTCCGGAAGCTTCTCTCCATTTCCGCATCTGATTTCCTGTCTTCCCCTCTCCAAAATGTTGAACTTGACACGTTTCATAAGCGTAGCGCGTAGACCGCCGCGTATGTTTAGGAAAGGGCCGCGGCATGTCGCTCCTGCGGCGCGGCCGACTCGCGCTGCTGACTGATCCGGTGGAAAGGAGGGGTTAGAAAACCTGCAGTGGTGCTGCTTTGGGCTCTTTGCACGATCTGTCACAGGTCAACTTCCGGAAAACAACTGTGCATCTAAGAACTTCCTGGCAGATAATTTGCATGAATAATGAGTGGGTTGCGACTGAAGAAATGGCGTCTTACTTTTCAAAGCGTAGCAAAGACATCTTTACACTGTTGTGTGCCGCATTGTACGTATTCATCGCATTATAACACAGAAATTAGTTTTCACTCTTTTCCTGAAGATGCTGGTTTACAAGCGCAGTGGTTAGCTAGGATCTGCAGAGACAACTTTAGACCCACCCAAAACACTTGCATTTATTGTAAGCATTTTCATCATCCCGTGCAACTAGCCAATTGGCTGGTAGATGTAAACATAATACCGATGTTGTGCCGTCAAAATCAATATTTTATTATATTTTAATCCAAATATAATCTTTAAAAAGAAAAACTGTACTTTCATTCTACAACCCTCTAAAAACCCAGTGGAGGTATTATGTTTTTTAAATGTAGCTTTTCATTAAATTGTTCCACAATTCAACCCTTAAGTTGAAAAGACTCATATCCAGCACATGTATCTTGTGACAGTACTGTATATTACAAATAATGTGGTTTATAGCTGCCACCATTAGATGATAGTCATGTGCAATATTTATCTAGTACATAGGTAGAGACGCCTATGTGATCCATGAGGAGATAGAGGTCGACTCTTTCCCCGTTCGTGTTTTTTTTTAGCTACAACGGACCAAAATATTATAAAACATAATCTTTGTCATTTGATAAATGGAAATAACTGCAATATATTTTATTCAGAATTGTAGTTTTGTTGTGGAATGTTTAGATACCAGTCTTAGTGTTTTTGTATAATTTGTGATGGACATTTTGATAAAGAGTGTGAAAAATATAATTGACTTTTTATTCAATTAGTGATATGAAATGCATTTAGAATTGGAAATCGGCTCAGCTGCCATAAATAAACAACCCTGCAGTATAGTGATGAGTGCTTCAAACCTTTTTCACATGCGTTTGTCTGTTTATTTAGGATTAATTTTTGAAACATGGATCAGTTGAGAGAGACTAAATTGAAAAAAGGTGTAAATTGAGGCAAAAAAAAAAAAGCTGTCTGACAATCCCCTGAGATCTGCTTTATTAAAACCACGTGAACATTAAGCATGCGTTAATACTATGGGCCAATATTCAGGGGGAAAAGGGCTTGTGTAATCTTAATTCAAGGATCAATACGTACTTGACAATGTTCTAAAACAAACACTTCCTACTGCCGGAGGCGTACAGTCAGACTGGAAGCCTTGATTTAGTGTTGTTTGTTTTTCTTTGCTTTCAGCATTGACCCCCCCAATAAATAAAAAATACCCTCATAATACCTGGATTCTTTTATTGATTTCACAGAACTTGATGATATTTAATTCTTCTTGCATGTTATTCATGAAAAGCAGAGATGGGATTAAACTAAACTTCCTAATACTCATTTCCACCAAAATGTTTTCTTATAGTGAGCGAATTAAAAAAAATAGTTTAACTTATCACGGAGAAGACGGAAGGAAATAGAAAATCAAAAATATTTCCTTCAACAGCTGGCGGAGATTAATCTCTATCTGTGCGAGACCAAGGAAGGCGTGAAGATTTCAAAATCAAAGCCTCACAGGTGCAAAATTGAATCTTAAATGTAAATTGATTTGGAGATCAAACATCCTACAGCCCCTCTATCATTTTAATCAGATAAAGTAGAGACACTGGTAGAGTAGAGAGGTGCTTGAAATTTTTAATTCACCAAATGCATCTTCCAACCTTGATTAAGGGTCTGTGTGTGTGTGTGTGTGGAGGAGGAAGTGGGATGAGTTGCGTGTATCACACACTCTCTGGACAGGTAGGAGGATGTGAGAGCTCTAGATTTCCATATTTTTGGAGGTAATTTTAATCAGCTTGCACCTTGGTGAGGTCACTTGAGTTAAGTGTGGTATCGTTGTGGGTAGCTGGGAATCATTTGAGCAGCTGACATGATAGTGGTGAGCTACACCCACCCTCGAGACTCCACGTTGTTCACATGAATCCAAAAAACCTTGAAGGGTTTCTGTCCATCCATCCATTTTCTAAACCTACCTATTCCTGTCCAGGGTCGCAGGGAGCTGATATCTCCAGCAGTCATTAGGTGAGAGGCGGGGTCACACCTGGACAGGTCACTAATCCATCACAGGTCACATAGACAAACAACTATTTACACACACTCACACTTGACAATTTAAAGAGGCCCTTCCATTAAAAAATGTTTTTTGGAGGTTTCTGTTGGATATTTTAGCTCCACAGGTGTTCTTACCTTCATAGTGGGTGAAAACAGGTCAATAACTTCTCTTTCAGTTTTAATCTCTCAAACTACGCAGGTGGTGATAAAACCCGAGTTTGAACGGCCTGTATTTGTTTCGTCACAACTTCTTTGTTCGTTAGTATTCATCAGCTCCCGCAGTTGAAACCACGCCTAGCATGCTGCTGGCTAAAAGCTGTAGCATAAGACGTAGCAAACAGGAAGAGAGAACACTGATTTGAGTTTTCAAGCAATCACTGGATGTAAAATCCTGTCTGGTGAGCATGAAGTAGTTTTGCAACACAAATAACTGAGTGTGGAGCGAGTTTGGTGCTTCTCTGGATGTTTTTGGGTGTTTACAATTATTAGATATTATTAGATGTGGCTGTGTAGATGTTTGAAGTTGTCTTAACTTGGTTCTTTCACTAACAGATGTGCACAGATGTGTTTAAATTGCAGCCATAACTTCAAACTACATCAAAGTTTCTATGTTTTGCAGTTTAACTTGATCTAATGTCCATAGAGGTTTATCTTAATTATCCCGATTTTCCAATAACATAACCTACTATAGATTGAGAAAATGGAAAAACATCTTTGCAACTGCACATTGAGAAACTCGACTTCTAAAATATCGAGCTATTCTGTTTAAATTTGTAAATCCCTTGCCAATTTTTTACCTCTAAAGCACAGCCTCTGTGGTTTCTTACTTTGAAACTCCATCATGTTTAAACCTTGTCGCCAATTAACCCAGTTACTTAAGAAATGTTTCCCCAGGTGGTCTTTTCACAACATACTCCACTTTCCGTGTGTGTTTAATAGCTCACAGTTTCCCTGCATACAAGCGCCTCCATACAACAGATGAAATGTTAAAATGCTATAAACAATTAGCTGAAAAGCCACTGAGGTCTTAAACTCCTAACTGCAGGTGAAAACCTAAAACAAGACATTCTGATTTAATAGGAATAATCGAGCTCTAGTGTCAAACAGGTTCCTCTGGAATGTTATAAAAATAGAGTTTAATTTGTATTTTCATAAAACAATTGTTGGGCTTTACGTAAAAAGTATAACTTGTTTACAACACTGTGGTACTCTTCTCCATATGTTTTGGGCATTTCCATCTTTACATACATACTGGGTTTCTATGTTCTCCTGTCTCTCTGATGTATTTCAAAAAACTTTGGAGCCATGACTATTGTCCTGTTTGGTGTCTCGTCAGATTCAAATGTAATGTAATGTGTAGATTTAAATGTAATGAAATCTGGCAGCCATTTTTTGTGTATGTAGAGAGCCTCGTCTTACATACTCTAGCCACGGTGTAACTGTAAGTCTGTGATACATCTACTCTGCTGCCTATGATTGGAAACCTTGTCATGTAATCCTCTTTATTTTTCTTTTTTCTTCTGTTTTGTGTATATACGTATATATATGGGCTGCACAGTGGCTCAGTTGTTAAAGCTGTTGCCTTATAGCAAGAAGGTCCTAGGTTAGAATCCGCACTGGGGCCTTTCGGCATTGAGTTTGCATGTTCTTCCCGTGGGTTTTCTCTGGGGACTCCGGTTTTCTCCCTCAGTCCAAAAACGTAAATTGTCCCTAGGTGTGAGTGTGTGTGTGTGAGTGGTTTGTCTATGTGAGGCCTTGCAATTGACTGGTGACCTGTCCAGGGTGTCCCCCGCCTCTCATCTCATGAACACTGGAGATGGACACCAGCTCTGTGTGACCCTGAACGTGAAGAAGCAGGTTTAGAAAATGGATGTATATGTTGTTCCCATTGTAAATGGATAATGGATCCCTAATTGTCTGTTCTTGTATTCTCTATTAATGTGTCTCTGCCAAGCCAAAATATTTTTTTAAATTTACTAATAAAGCTAACATCCGCGGACCGGGAGGTCCGGTGAGTCCGTGTGGCATTCGGGTCAGAGGATGCCGAGCCAAAGCCGTGCCTTTTGGTAATGATCCTTCCGCAGGTTCACCTACGCAAACTTTGTTACGACTTCGACTTCCTCTAAATCGTCAAGTTTAGATCAATAAATCTTTGCTGTAGTCGCTTGTAATATCTTCGCTCTCTGTTTCTGCCATGTTAGTAAACAGATCCTCACTCTGGCTGCCTTTACCCGCATGATGTAATATCCTTTGTACCGAAGAATGGGTCAATCTCAGAGGCCGCAATTACAAATAAAGAAGTACCAATACAACGTGAAAAATGTTTTTTATTCTTTAGTAATGTTTAAAAACATTTTGGCTTGACAGAGACGCTTTAATGTATGTGTCAAAAAAAAAGAGAAAACCTTTCAATGAATATACTTTGAACACAAAAAGTGTAAATTGCACATCTACAGAAACCAAAGGTTTTCTATAATTGTAGCTGCGACCAGTCAAAGTGGTTCTTTAGCTCATCGTTTGGAATAACAAAATCTCCCACTATTATTTAAAGTAGTAGTAATACTGATGCAACAGTTTTAGATATTTTTATTTAGTATCAAAGTCCAATGAAATTGTTATTTTTCCTGACACAAATACAGTGTTTAAATTATCTGTGCTTAAATAACTAATATAGGTATTTAACAATATTATCAAGCGAATGTCCGATTAGTTCCACTTTTTTTTTCTTTACCATGTGAGTATAAAGCTTTAAATTACATGCATGGGAAGTTTTTGAAATGGTTTGGATTCACAGTAGATATGTTTAAATTGATGTTTTCACACTTTGCTATTCAGTGGCTTAGAAGAAATCGGAAATTTCCATATAGATAAAAGGTCAGATCCAGACAGCAGAACTGATGAGCTCCGCAACAACATTTGATATGCAGTTAAAGTGTAAAACCAGGCATTGACTCAAAAGATGCAAGCTGATATCATTTATCTGATATCCAGGATCAAAACCGTAACATTTGGACTCTGATATATTCAGGAATGGACTTCACACAGTCGTTCCTTAAAGGCTCTGGCGCTCCTTTGGTCTTCTGAGAATGTCTCATCTTCTAATGCAAGTCTCCTTTGCCCCTCTCATGTTGTCTCACCCCGTGTGCATTCTTGCTTCGTCTGCTTTTCATCTCTGTTTCCCAACAGGGCGCATGGATGCTTTGTTCTCCCTAAGCTCATTATAAGGCCCCTGAATGGAGGAACAGGATAGGAGAGTTGAAGGTATTAGCACACCGGAGCACAGCCTCTCATCCATGATACGCCCAGATAATTACGCTGCTCGGCTAGTGTCGCTACCCGTCCACCCCCACCCCCACCACATCCACCACTTTCCCCTGGAAAAGATTAAACTCTTGGGAATGACCTGCCCTAGATTTTATGCTACATTGAACTCTTAACAAATTAGAGGAGGGTCATCCTTGGACAGCTAATTGCAAGAAGCATATGGTGTGCTAACCCATAATCAAGATTGAATTGCACATTTCCAGCTAAGATTGACGGGCAGCTCTGAAATGAAACAGTACTCTTTGAGGAGGTGAAGTCCAACCCGTCATGCAGCAGCGATAACCTGAAGTCTGAGTTTAATGCCGGGTGTTAGGCATCATTGTGGAATTTTGTCCCACTCTTCTTTACAGTCATGCTATGAGGCCTGTAGAGTCTGAGATGAAGCTTCAGGACTTTTTTGCAGTTCTTCTGAGCATTTCGTGGTCCAACCTTTGGGTGGGTTTTCAGGGACAACCATTCCCAGAAAGATCGGAACTGTCTCAAAGACCCACTCTGATCGTCTTTTGATTTATTTTAAAGCGTCTCAGTGGCCTTTAAATTATGATTATGGCGTTGTGATTTACCCCAAATCGCAAAACCTGTGCTGTTTTCTAGGAGGTAGTTTCTGCATAGTTGCAGTAGCTCATTAGCAATTCACCTCTGCGCTGTGGAGGAAGCACTGGTACGGAGGATCCCCCCATCCCACCAAGTTGCTAACAGCTCTCTGTTTATGCTAGCGCTTCCGCTAGAGAACCAGGAGCTTTTGACCCGCCCAGTGGATTTTCTGTGTCACAAAAGCACTCTTTTTTAGGCTGCATTTTAGCATTTGCTACTGATTCACGGTGCTTTGAATGCAGAAATACTCAGAAATACATCTGAAACATGCCACAAGAACATGTTAACAACACGAAAAACATGATTTTCATCAGAGTGGGTCTTTAAATGTATTTCTTCTTGTTTCGCTGTAGAAAAATGAACTCCAGATTGTTAGGAAACAAGTTCTCTAATCTATAAGCAACTCCAACTGCTTCCATGAGGTTACTGCTGATGCCTTGGTGTTGTGTTAACACGCACTTGTATGCTCCAGAACAGCAAACTGCCTAAACTCCTGCTTTTATAGACACGCTCACACTGACCGGTAATCAATATGTCTAATTAGCACCATCTAACTGATACTTTTTCTTAGTAGAATTTGGTTTGTCTCACAAATTTTTTGTTTTGGCTTGTTTTTGTAACAAAAAACAAATCTCTTGATGGTGGAATCTGTTGTTTTTTTTTAATTTTATTAGGTTTTGACACACCTGTTGTTTGAATTAATGTCAATCTAACCTTGACTGTCCAAAAACACAAGACTGCGATTTAAACAGAGGAAAAAAATGCATCTCTCAGTCTGTCGTCATCTTTCATTTCAAAGACCAAGAAACAAGTTAATCTCATGTTTTATGATCCTTCCAGATTTTAGCGAATCATTTTGCAACCAAAGGATCTTGAAAGATACTGTTGACTAAACAAATAGATGAGCAATTATCGGTTTCTTGGGAATGGCAGATGGAGGCAAATGAAAGTGAAAGTAAACTGTAAGAGCTCAGCAGAATTTATAAAGGAGGAGGAGAAGAAAGAAATCAACAATGCAAATACGCCAGACGAGAACGAAAGCTTCTCTTTCAAGTCATCTGTGCAGAAAAAAACCCAACAGATTCATTGTGTGCAAAACAAAAAACAAAAGCAATCTGTTCTCCGAGTCTTTTGAACTGTATCTGAGACTTTTATCATTTCAAAATTCTGAAGATAAATAAGATGAATCCCAAAATACCAGGTTTCAATTTGAGTCAGTGGATGTGAAGGACAAATAAAGTTCTCAGTCACCAGATAACATTGATTAGCACCCTGCGGGTGGTGCTATCAATAGCAAAAGCAAAGGCCTCACTTCACCGAGCACTTTGTGACCCTTCTGATATCAGTCTTACACTTCTGAATCTGACCTCTTTTTTTTTTTTAAACACAAAGCCGATACTCGAAAGGCACTGCCATTCACGTTGGCCTTTAAATGGCCTTTAACTCCTTTTCTCTTATTTTCCTTTAGAGGACAGTCAGAAATAAACTCAAGCCAAAGTTATGACAATACGACTCGTGTGACTGTGTGTGTTTGTCCTTCGGGGAGACGCCTCGGCGCGGAGAGTTTGTGTTTGGTACGACAATCCAACGAGGCGAGGGATGCGGTTGACTCTCCGAAGACAAGCGAGGGAATGACAAGCCCGAGGATGAACATCCCTGTAAATAAACCTGACATTTCTCCTCTATGCACTCCAATATCTCACCAATAACAATTAGCTCAGCGATTGTTTGGCTAATTACGGTATGATTAAATATCTGGTGTGGTGCCAGACGAGCAATCTCCACTCCAGCTTGTGTGTATTTACCCCTCGCAGTGCAAATGTCAAAAGGCGCCACGGTGTTGGTTTAAAGCAGAGCACGGAAGTGAATGCATGGAACTTTGTTTTCATCCATGTCAACACAGATAAACCCACATCCAGGTGCGCCCACAGACCCCGCGTTCTCTACGCTCGCTTCTTGACCTCAATTTGTATCCACCGCTCTGATTTTTCTTTACCCGTGGGCTGCTGCTTATCAACATCCTGAACCAAGAGGGAGATAGCTTGAGTGGATATTTAAAAAAAAAAAAAAAAAAAAACCATCAGAGGAAGGGCTCTTCACATGCAAATTCCATCAACAGTTGCGAAGGAAGCCTCCTGGTGTGACACCATAGGGGTGTACTATGAAGTGAGATTAATGAGTTAGCGAAGTACAGCGCGCCTAAAGCAAGACTTTTCAAGGTCACAGAGGTAGCTCTCTTTTAAGCCGGCTAGATCTCCATGGAAACTTACGGCTGCTTACCTAACATGTTCCCAAGGAGATCATGATACATTTCAGTTGCTTAAAAATAAAAAATACAGCAACACTATGTATAAATGTTAACAATAATCTGTAGGAGGGATGAAGAATTTCAGGAGAGGAAACCCAACTTGTTAAATTGTGCTACACTATCACTATCATGTTAGAGTTCATACGTAAAGTTTTAAAAAGTGTAAATGTAGATGAACATGTGGAAACACATCTTTTGAGGAAGATTAGGAACAATTAATGATGCACCTGCAGTTTTAGCTCTGCCTGACGAGCTAACGGACAGTCACAGCGAGGTCAAAGTGAATTACAGATGCCTTAAAGTGTCTCTGTTCTCAAACATTGTCGTAGTTGTTCAAGAAAAGTTTTGTTTGTTTTTAAAATAAACCTTGTAGTTCTATATTTTGCATTAAACGTGTGGCTTTTAAACTTTTCTTGTCAGCAAAAGAACCCTAAAGCTTATAACAGTAAAATGACTCATGTTTAGCTGTATTTAAAAAGTCATGATAAATAAAGATAAGATTGTGGTCTGGATTTGAACTCAGGACTTTCTTGCTGCAAAGCAACAGTGTAAAGAACAGCGAAAGTGCATTTTGAATCTGATCAGCAATAAAACAAATACAGGAATTTGGCAGAAATACGGAGTTCTATTAGTGCCTGAAACAAACTGGGCTGATCTATTAGGAAACATTAATATACACTCTAATAAAGAGAGAAACATTTCCCAGTGTGCTTGTCATCAATTCCATCAGGTTTGTACAAGGATTTGGATTCATCCTCCCACCACATGTGCCGTCAAATCACCATGGAAACATGTGTAACACAAAAATACATTTGGGTCACCACAAGGACAAAACATTAGTTCCCAAAACGTTTTATGACTCAAAAATAAAATCAAACATGAGTTGTTATGTTTGAGAATCAGTGAAAAAAATACTCCACTCAATATAAAAGAACACGTGTGGATTTCCGTTTGCGAGACTACGAAAAAGTACAGTACTTGTGACGGGTTTGAAGTCCGTAGGTGGTGTGAAAATAAGCCACATACCTTCTGGATACATGTCGTCGTCTTTCTTCCTGCTTGTTGTTGTGTGTACTGATGAAATCACATCACCAGGAACCAGCTGGATGGGATGCTTTATGTGAGTGATATGCGTCTGAAGCGCTCCCGGTGGGAAGGGACGTGTGGCTGATTACGTAAGGAAAATGCTACGAGCCGCTGATGCGTTCAGTGTAAATAAGGGGTCAGTCCTCACGCAGAAGCTCCTTCCAGCTGCATAAGGGACAGGAAGTGTTCCCCCCTCCATGTCCAGACTCCAACTGAACATGCAAAGCCTATACTGTCTCCTAAAGGACACAGACACAGCTGTGTCATAGACCTACAAAGTTAATCATAACCCTATTTAAGGTGTTTTATTGTCACTACATTGTATTCCTCTCTCATACAGCGTCCATTACAGTAATTTACTCCTGGACAATTATGCAAAATATGTTTTTTAGCAACTCTCTGGGCTACTAGTCTCTCCTGACTGTAGTAACATTGGTACCAATAGTGGCAGGTGTTCCTCAGTCAGGCCAGCAAGATTGATTTAAAAGCACTTGCACTTTGACAAATGGACAATAACCTCAAATAGACCAGTTCACATTCATCTTATCACCTCTCTCTTCCTCTGCTGGCAGTTCAAAAAGGGAACAGGTGAGCGTACTGTTGCTGCTCCACCGGCTCCTAACCTGCAGCTCCAGCAACAATAATACTGCTGTTCCACTCTGAGTGCTACCTCCACCCTCCCACCCCCTTCACTCTGAGCCGCCCTCCTCTCCCCGCTCCTGTGGCGGAACTGTCAGGTCCTTGTTGCTATGCAACCACCGCCTTAAGAGTTTTGAAGGTAATAAAACAATGCCCCAAGACAAACAGAGACTGGAACTGGAAAGGCCTCAGGGATGGAATCAGGAAGAAAGTCAGTGAGGTAGGGTACAACCAACACTTCTTTAGCATCAGATTAAAATAAAAAAAAAACCATACAAATAGCATCAAACTCATCTTGTGAGAAGATACATAAAGAAAATGTAAAAAAAAAGAAATTAGAATTGCAAGGTGACTGAGCATCCATGCAGAGAAACAGCTGTCTTTTTCAAGGTTTCTGAGTCCCAAGGTTATACAAACATATGGTAAGGTATTACAACACTCTACATCTATTTATACACAACCACCGGGTAGAGTTATGCAGTGAGACGTCTGTACGGGAGTTTTGATTGACACCTTCAAGGTGTTTTCTTGGGTTTTGGATGGTCACCTTTTTATCTGCGCAGCGGCACGTCTCAGTTCTCTCAACTTTGACTGAACCAAACAAAAAGAAGTGCGTACATACGCTGAAAGCAGCTGATTCGTCTGCCGCGTTTTGTAGATTTCCTTTGATCCGTCGGGGTTAGAAGTTCACACTCTCCAGGCATTTCCGTTGATTTTATTTTGTAGAGCTTTGTGTTCCTGTTTTCCGTGTGTTATGCTGTGCTTTTTATTTATTTATTTTTTTCCTGTAATTCATTCCTATAGGCCTGCTTTTAGTTAGAAACCCAGTTCCCCCCTCTGTTTTTCAGTTCTAGTTAGTTCAGCTAAATTTTTTTCCTTTTTTGGTTTTCTTTTTCACTCATCTGCCTCAGTTTGTTAATTAGTTCCTCACCCAGGTGTCTCTCCTCTCCTCGTCAGCCTCCCTCTGTATTTATTCTCCCCTCAGTGTCAGAAGACTTGTCGGATCCCGCGGTGTACGGTGCTCTCCCCTGCATTCCCCGAGCTCTTCGTGTTTTCCGTGTCAACCAGGTTTTTGTAGGTTTTGTTGCTCCGTCATCATTTTATTTAGCATTTATTATTTGGGTTCTCCACCACACCGTTTTATAACCTGCTGGTCTCCTAACAAGTCACCCTGAGAAATTAAGGCCACACAAACAAAACATCTGAAGACACACAGATCTTCTGGGACAGAAAATTATGAGATTCAGAGACATTAAAAACTTTTCTTTTTTCCCTGTTTGTTTTATATTATTTGATGCTTTTCTTTTCTCCCTGTCCAAGTCCTGGCAGGAGGTAGAACATCAAAGGCAAGCTCGAGCTAATACAAGCAATAAGCGACTCCCACGAGGTTTGATTTGAATGTGGCTGCTCTCTACTGTAGCGGCCTCTTGACGAGCGACACGTGACGGTTCAAACAGTCGCTTTCCTTTCCAGTGTTTTATCAGCTTAACAATATGTCTGTTGAGATTGGGAAGCAGGGAAACACTCTCAAAAGTAATCATCAAACATGGCACAGAGCCCCCAAACCGGAGCACCTCCTTCAATCCGATTCGTGATTTAATTGTGTCGTTTCATTCGTGGTTAGACTGTCAGGTGGAGTCGAAGACCAGAAAGATGAGACACGCCGGTTCCGCTAATCAAAATGCAAATATCTGTCTCCCGATCGACACATTAGAGGATGAATCTCTAGACTTTAAATTGAAACACGATGAATGTACAGCGTGTGTTTTTTCATGACGTTGGTCTGCTCTGAAATTAAAAGAAGTCACAGGAGGAAATACATATATAAATATGTCAAAAAAAAAAAAAAAAAAAGCTGAATGTCACAAGGTAGGATGATAAACGGGTGGAAAGAAGTGGGAGAAGTCAGCCGACAACCAGAGAACAGACTTCAGAGGTGACCCGGTAAAGACTTGATTAAACTCTGCCGTGACAAACGGAGCATTCACTTCTTTATATGTGGATGTTAGTCAGACGAAGCTCTTCAGGAGCCTCTGTTCTATAGAGTTAGGGTTAGATGTGATTTATCAGTGAAAAGTAGAATTGTTTCAAAATCCCACCTCATGATGTTGCTGCAGGAGAAGCAGTGTCAGTGAACTCATTATGATCCATGGTCAGGGACACTAGAATCCATCGACATATTGGTTTAGACCAAAGTAGAGGATATGACATCACGTTGATTGGCAGCTACGTCCTGAGGACTGGAGGGTTGCAGGCACTGTACTGACACCAACATGTTTAAGGGCACACGTATGTAAATGTTTTTCAGATATGTTACTCAGCAACAGATGAAGTCTCTTCCTAAGTTCGGGTCAGTTTGAAGGTATACCGCGGTCTTAAAAAAGTGACAGGAAGCATGCGATCAAGGGATGTCAGTGATTCTCAAGCAGTTCATGTCATGGCAACAAAATTGTTATGAACAACCAATCAATATATAGTACTGTGTAAAAATTTAAGCAGGTGGGACAAAATGCTCCATAATATATGAACGATTTCAAAAAAGTGCTGGTACTGCGTATTGTTGCATATTGACCCACTCTGATGAAAATAGTGTTATTCATGTTGTTAACATGTTCTTGTGGCATTTTGTTCTGATGCTAGAGGATGTATATTAAGAAAGTTAAGCTCGAAATTGCATTTCAGTGTATTTTTTGCATTTGAATCGCTGTGAATCAGTAGGAGACGCAAAAATTGCGTTTTGAAAAAGACTGAATTTGTGATGTAGAAAATCCCCTGGGCGTAGTCAAAAGCTCCCACTCCACTAACTGTAAGCTAGCGGTAGAGCTAGCGTACACAGAGAGCTCTCAGCAACGCAAGGGGATCCTCCACACCAACGATTCTGCCCACAGCTCAGAGGCGAATTGCTAATGAGCTACTCCCGCTATGTCGAAACTACATCCTAGAAAACGGCACAAGTTTCGGGATTTTGAATTAAATGCCATAATCATAACTTCTTTCAAAATAGCCCAAAAGATGATCAGAGTGGGTCTTTGATAAGAGTTTGTTTCATTATTTCTTCTGTGTGTTTTGAACCCCTTTTATGTTTACCAAGATCCTGCTATTTATCCAGCAATGCATTGATGTTATTTGCTCTGCTGCAAAAATGTCCAAACTTGCTTTCTGATGGTGCAACAAACTGGAAGCTGCTGTTCATGTACGGTTGTGTGATTTTGTTCTTGGACACTGCGTCAGTTGAGCATATACAAAGCCTAAACTATGAAAAAGAAATAAAGATGTGCATCTTTCATTCAATCAGCAGAGCTCTTTATTTTTTCTCTTAATTTTATTCTTTATTCCTTTAGTCGTTCAGTCCGTTCTATTAGCCTAGCTAATCTAAACTCTTTTGAAATGGGGAAAAAAAAAAAGACATTTGGAGCATTACTTGGAGAAGTGGTCGTCCTTATCCTTGAGCCAGCCTGAAAAGCAGAGACCCTTTTAGATCAAGAGGATTTCTCTCTCCCCCAGCCCTCTTTTTATCTTCTTTCTTGCAGACCAATTGTTTGTGCTCTCCCTTGACCTTCAGTAATGTATCTGCACTTAACATTAAAGCAGAAACAGCAGGAAGCGCTGAGACTTAAATCATACCATCAAGACCAATGTGTTCTTAATTTAGACCGAGTCCTGGAGAAGACTCCCTTTGATTGTACTGTGCAAATTAACATAAAAATACATCTTTTCAGTCTCCGGAACATTCAAAGACGTCAGCTCATGTCCGTATGACTTGGAGTTCTGCATGTAGAGTTGTTGGGGCAGTGTTTGGACTACAAATTGCCAGATCAAAGACTTGTAAAAGAGGTGGGATTCTGGCACCATTTCAGGTCAGATGGCATTGCCTCTTCTCCTCCGCATCCTGCCACTGAGCTACTACGGGAGGGTCATTAGAGGCAGGAGCATATGCCATTCTGCATGCAAGGTCTGCTGTCCAATTAGTGGCCTGGAAGTCGTCATCTTGAAGCCAAACATAGGAAAAGTGGCAAAAACACATGGAAACACAAGTTGGGAGTAATCAGCTTCAAATTGTGCACATATGTGTTTGGTAGCATCTGCAACTTGGAGTTTTGCATCATAGTTTAAGCTTCCTTTTTTTTTGTTTTATTAGGAGACTGATGCTGTTCCTCTACCTTTCACAACACTGTTCAGATACAGAAGCGCAACCACTTGCTGTGTGTATCATTAATCTTTTAAACTCCTGTCAAAGTTACACCAATATTTTCCCCGCACAAAGAGAAAGTGTGTCGCCTCTCGGAGACACGTAAAAATCTTAGAAGAAAATCTCTTTCCGGAGTTATTTATTTACTTCTCTTCCCTCGCCCCCTCACACAATCCTGGCAGTTTTCATCTGCTTCACAGGTGCTGATATCCAGGATTCCAGGATGTCTAACTGGCTTTTTTTTTTCTCGCTTTCAGAGAGAAAGGTAAGAACAGGGTTTAGTGAGATCCATAACTTCATCCAACCTATCTGGAGTTTGGTATAAATCATAGATAAACATTTTTTTTTGTGCACCACATTAACAAGAAATAAAGACGAATCCTGACACATTTGAAGCTTCGCTGCTTTCCAGCCAGAAGCAACAGAGCAAGAGCCTGAAGGGCTTGGAAGGGTTTGATGTAGGTATTGTTAAATTGAAGAGCTTTGCAAAAGTTGTGCCAGCCATTAAGGTGGGTATCAAAGAGAATGACCCCCTGATGACCTAATTTTTTTGTTGATGTGACATTTTATACATAACTATCAATTTGTTAATTTCACTATCAATTATCAAAATAATAAAAATTAGGGCTGGGACTTTAACGTGTTAATTAAGATTAATTATTTACACAAAATAACGCGTTAATTTTTTTTACGCATTTTAATCGCACTTATTTAAGCACCGCGGAACGTCTCTCACAAGTTTCAGCGGACCGATTATATTGGAGCACCAACCAGCGTTCATTATTGCAGACACACTGCAGTGAACATGAACGAAGAAGCGACCGCTTTGGTTGGCCCCATATAGCAGCTAGCGTGGACGTTAGCCCGACTCTGAGTACAGGTGTAGACATTTTCTACACTTAATGCACTGATCTCTTGGACTTGGTTAAACAAAAATAAACAATATTTTGTTGCTTAAGCTAATGCCTATTCAGTCATGATTCAATGGTATACTAAAAATCCATTAAAAAAAAATTCTCACTGTTCTCAGGTCAAATATGTATATGCGATTAAAATGCGATTAATTAATTGCAAAGCCTCTAATTAATTCGATAAAAATTTCAATCAAGTCCCGGCCCTAATAAAAATATGTTGTGTATTTGTTTTATATGAGAAAAAAAGTTTAAAAGTTACAACTTCAAGACTTCACAGAGTCCAAATTTACATTTGTGGTTTCTTCTTTATGAAAACAATAAGCAACATGAGACTGTGAGTATGAATCTGTTCTTTGAGAAGACAAACTGAAAACTGTGACAGGGATCACAGACTTATTAATGGAGCTCAGATACATCGATGCCACAACAAACCCTGGAACAAAATCAACTAACGTTTAACAGTTTGTATATATCATTATTAAAAACAAAAGCTTACTTCCTACAGCAATATTTATTATTAATTTGTTGGTTAGTCATCTTGGTGTTATTAAATCAAATTCAGTTAAATTGAAAAGACTCAACACATTTAGAATTTTTAAAATCTTTGCAACTGCTATTAACAATATATTTTGATTGGAGTTTCGTTTTTATGCTTCACACGGTGGAATTTAATTTTCTGTAATTTGTCTAAAAATCATCATATTACTAAACAACAGAAGGACACTATGTGGAACCCTTGTAATGAGATGCAGTATGTGCAGATTTCAGTAAATGTTTTAAAAGTCTAAAGGGCATCGTCATCAGAACAACTGGTAAATTCCTTTATTCTGCAAGTATAGGGGTAAAATGTGTTGCATACATACATACATTAGTATACAAAACAGTAATATGATTTACAAAATATGTTTTTTATGATTAATTTGCTCTCAGATACTTCTGCAAATGTCCATAGATAAACAGATAACCTGTTCAAAACATTAAACTATTCTCATTTAAAATAAATGCAAAGTGCTGTAAAAAAGATGTTTCCACTCAATAAATGTATTCTGGTTTTGTATTTAGGACACATTTAAAAGTTTGAAATCATGAATTAAATGTTAACATAAGACAAAGATAATCTGGTAGTTTTAAATGATGGGTTCATTTATTAGCTATTAAAAGCGATTCAAACCAACCTGCTACTATGTGCAACTACAACTTTAATTATGACTGACGATGAGTCTTTCACATCACTTCCATGTATTTTGAGCATGAACAACCTGTTTAAAATCCTGCAGCATCATCTCATTCAGGTTCAAGTCCGGACTTTGAACAGTCCGCCCCATAACCGGTTTTTGTGTTTGAGATATTCAAAGTCTGCTGATTGGCTACCTAACCCAAAAGCTCAAGGTCAATAACTGAAGGTCAAAAATTCTCAGGATTTTCTGGTAGAGAGCAGAACTCATGGTTCTATCAATGAAAACAAGTTCCTAAAGCAGCAAAGCAGCCCCAGACCATCACACTACCACCACCATGTTTGACTATTAGTATGATGTTCTTCTACTCTGGATGTAACAAGACACATACTACTTCTGTCTGATCAGTTTACAGAATTTTTGCAAAGGTTTTGAAGATCATTAATATTTTTTTTTGATAAATGTGAGTTATTTTTGCTTAGCAGCGTGTATTACCTTGAAATTCTCCCATGATGCCATTTTCACCTCCAGTCTCTCTCTTATTGATGAATCATGAACTTTGACCTTAACTGAGACAAATGAGGCCTGCAGAGCTTTAGGTGTTCTTAGTAAGGGGGCAATTACTTTTTCACAGTACTGTACGTCATCGCTTGTTTGTTTATATTTATACTAATCTGTGTTGCTTCTGATTGTTAGCTTGTTTTGGCCAGTTTTGAATAAATCCGACTGTGCCGGTGCTCACGGATGAGTATAATCTCACTCATGGAAATGGACAGTTTTGCGGGTTCTATTTCAGGAATGTGACCAGACGCTAAAAAATCTCACGGGAAGCTAACCGTGCCCAGTGGTGTACAATTAGTGATGTGCATCTGTTCCTTGGTGACATTCAACATGTGGCAGATGGAAATTAGTGTGATTTGTGGGATTGTACCATATCAATCTGTTCTTCACGAATGGATAAATATTGACGACTGTATTTTCTATTTTTGCACCTAGTATGAGAAGAAACTGTCGTCTTTAAATATATTGTACGACATAAAAAGCAGAAACAAAGCGGATTTTTTTTTTATCTTAAAAAATTCATCTCTTTGCTGTAAGAAGTTCCCAACGTTTTCTGTAGATATAAAGGAAAATACAAAGTTGTGCCTGGGAGTACTTCAGCTTTGTTGGGGCACTGATGACCTCAGCTGAGCCAAGGACAAGTGAGGTCCAGCACCTCAGGAAAGATGGATTCTGTTGCCCCAACTGAGCTCAGATTATCTCTCTGCACAGAAGCCTGAAGAAAAGGAGCTACTGAGCATCTCGGTGTGGTGAAAAATGAGGGAGAGGGACGCTACTTCTTCCTTAATTCACAAGAGGTGGCCTGGCGCCGCCTGTGATAAGACACAAGTGATCAACATTCCTTGATTCGGGGTCTCCTTTCCCTTCTTCTTCTCTGATACGTAGGACAGTGTGACTCAACAGGTACCGAGGAGCTCCAAAAGAAAAAGGAGAAGGAGATAAAAAAGAGACAGAGAAGAATCATCTGGAATCTGGATGTTAATTTAACACTAACTAAACATCAGAATCCTTTATTTGTGATATCATTATTTTTCTACATTTTTTGATGTGAATTAAACAGAAATTGAACCATTTCACATCTTAAACATGATCTCGTAAAAGGTGAGTAATTAGTTCATTTGATTTTTAACCCAAGAATCAAACACATCCATGTTTCAGGTTAGATTTTTAAAGTTTAAACAACTTAACTTACAGTCATCCACCAGTCACTTAATTTCACTTGTTTTTAACTTTTTTAAATAGTCTTCAATTTAAAAAAAAAAGGATTGAACTTATATTTTTTTTCTTTCTGGTAGTTCATTATGTAATTTCATATTTTTTCCAGATTTTTCTATATGAATGGACCATTAGCTTGGTCAAGTTCAGTGTACAGAAGTAGAGATTAATGGAAAGGGATAAGCTAACATCTCATCCATACAAATGATGTGTTATAAACTTTTACATTGTTGTCGGTTTTACATTATAAAGTAATTTACCCAGAATTCTGTGGTTAATTATAGAAACATAGCAGCAGCTAGCTGTAGTGCTTCTGGTTAAAATATCAATATTTCTTTAAAGAGGCTCCATTAAAATGTTTTTTTTAAATATTTTAGCTCCACAGGTGTTCTTACCTTCATAGTGGATTCTGGCTCGGCTCTCCGGGCAGATTCCCACACCGTACACATCTGCTGGTCTGTACACCCTCCAATGTTCATCGCCATCCCTGGACACCATCACTCTCCATTCCTCCATACGCACACCAGTCACAGCGCACTGGCACCTGAGCTCCTCCCTGGACCTCCACCCACAATAGAACCGTAAGCCCCATCACACCCAGTCACATTCCTGCCATCACTCATCTGTATCGTTACTCACCTTTGTTCTCCACCTGCCCAGATCAGTAGTGCCTGGCCCGGTCGACTCGAGTCTCCTGACTCGCCTCAGGCTTGCTGTCCGAGTCCCTCATTAGTATTCATCAGCTTCCGCAGTTGAGACCACGCCTAGCATGCTGCTGGCTAAAAGCTGTAGCATAAGCATGATGCAAGTTTTAATGCAAGAGTACAATGAGAATCCAAAGGAATATCAGATACAGCATGATATACCAACAAGAATCTCCTCTGGTTCTCTTTAGCTGAGCTGCAGCAAAAAAAAAAAAAAAAAAAAAAGAG
>SSNP01000006.1:7885041-7947998 GCA_006937955.1 Pachypanchax playfairii
AAAAAAAAAAAAAAAAAAAAAAGAGGAAAAAATAAAATAAAAAAAGCTGTAGCATAAGGCGTATCAAACCAGAGGATACACGGTGCGCTGTTGCCATGTGCAGCGGGGCAGGAAAAAGTATGCCTTGCTCTCATAGGCTAGTTTGTTAGCCAATCTGAGTCCAGCAAATTCGAATAGTGAATATTAATGAGTTGCAGCCTGAAGCTGACGGAATGAGCCAGAACCAGCCGAATCTTGACGCAGACAGATTGAAAAGTCTGTTAATCAGTGTTTCCTAAGGTTTTTTAGATATAAAATGTTTCATTTTACAGGTAATACTTAAGAAATAACCACAAAGTCACGAAATGTGCATGAAATTGCCTCTTTAAGAAACTGTAATATGAACTTAACAGTCATGTAAAGGTTTGTAAAACAGAGTTCACAGACTGATATTTTAAAAGTTTGAGTTGTTTTAAAGGTGTGATGTCACACAAATTTCATGACTTTGTTGTTATTTCTGAAGTTTTGCCATGTTTGCTACTGAACAGCTGAGCTAGCTCTGCAGGCGTGGTCTCAACTGCACGAGCTGAAGAATATTAATGAGCAAAATCAGTGTGATGTCACAAGGATAGGGTTTTCAAACTCATCTGACTCCTGCACCTCATTTAAGTGGAAAAAACAGAGGCTATTGTTCAATTTTCACACCCAGTACAAAAAAGAACGTAAAATATTCAACAGAAAACATTTTTTTAATAACGGGACACTTTTAAAACAGCAGCGCTTCACTTTGGACCTGGTCCTACTCAGATGAGGCCGGTCAGATTTCTCCAAACGGAGGTTGTTCACACAACCAACTACCACATCGTTCTAACCATTAAACATACAGTAAATCCAAATTAAAATGTCAACTGTACCTTTAAAAACAGTTCCTATTATGAGATACTTCTTTCATTTTCTTTTTTCTCAGCCTTCAATATCAGCAAAGTCTCGTTAAGCATCTGTCCTGAAGTGCTGATGTGTGAAAAATGGGAGCCATTTAAAATGACATCATCATCCAAAGAGACCCATGTGGTCACCCTAATGGAAGGTAAGCCAGAAGCTCCTGCTCATTATTGAACATCTCAGCAAACCCACAGAGTTGATTTATCAAACTTACAG
Organism: Pachypanchax playfairii; assembly: GCA_006937955.1. NCBI lineage: Eukaryota > Metazoa > Chordata > Actinopteri > Cyprinodontiformes > Aplocheilidae > Pachypanchax > Pachypanchax playfairii. The sequence continues at coordinate 7,886,179 of SSNP01000006.1, forward strand.
CTCAGTGTCTCAGTTCGCTTCAGAAACTGAAACATAAAAGTAACAGATGCAAAAAGGGAATTAAAAGCACTTGTGCATTTTACCATTTTATAGGTTCAGCAGGTTGCAAAGTAAAAACAATACATACCTGCTGAGTAAAACATTTCATCTTCTGAGCCTCATGTTGGTTTGTTTCATGACACACAGAGGAGCTTGTTTCCACATCAGAAAGCTACTAAGACAAAATGATTCCTAAGATAAAAAAAAAATCTTTTTAAAGAAACGATAATCAGAAGAAACTGATTCGACTCTGTAAACTGTTCTCGGTTTGGTGAGGGCGCACAAACTTGTGTGAAAGTAAAAAAAAAAAAAACCCAAATCTTCTGCAAGCCGCCTCCCTGCTGGTTTCTTCTCACCTCGCTCAGGACCAACGTGAGTGATCGTTGTTTGGGCTTTAGAAGGAGCTTGACACTGAAACTCGGCTCCACGGCTTGTTTTGCTTCACCCCGATGTTCCTCTCCTTCCTGCAGGCTCACAGTTGTCACAAACAATGTCAGCCACGGTTTCTCAAAGCACCCGAACCATAATTAAATCCCTGCTTCTGAAATGCCAGCGTTTGGGCTGGCATCTATTCAATATGGGTTGGTAATTAGATTCTTCTAATTTATTCATCTCAAAATGATAATTGTTCACCTTGACATAATTCAACTCTGTGTGATCCATAGTTGCAGTGTTCTAATTGCTTTCACTGAGTTGGATAGAGGGTTTATTTCTTTAAAAAAAAAAATAGACAAAGGACAAAAGTTTGATCAGTTTGACAAGCTCTTAAACAGAATTTATGTCAATTTTCTAGTGTTTTTTTTTCAGATGTTCGCATATCATTACCACATTTTTAACTAACGTGGCACATTGATAAACTCCTCTTACAGGAGGTACTTTCTTGCCTGAGAAGATGCAAGTTGTTAAAACAAAATAAGCAGCAGTGGAACATGATTTAAATGTTCCGTGTTGAAAAAGCAAATTAGTAAAAAAAAAAGTTAATTAAAAAGACATAACAGTTGCAAAAGATGTAATCCAGTGTGTTTGTGCTATCCAGAAGATGGATCTTAAAGATCCTGCTATTTTACAGCTTCCAACATCTGGGATAGACACATATACAATAAAATATTACTATTGGTGTTATATTGTATTTATTTGTCCTAAAATATAACTTATATTCTCGAGTTATTCTTATACCAGGATGTAGGACAATCGGTTTACCTAAAATCTTCCTGTCTGGTCCAAACTAAACTGCTGAACTTGACGCGTTTTAGAAGCATCCCGTGTAAAAAATAGAATTGCAACGTAATACCCTTGACACTACACTTATGAGACGCGTCTCGTGCGCACTGCTTCACGCGCAGTGGAAACGGTCTCATTGAATTCAATGGCGGCTATTAGACACGTATTACGCGTCACTAACGTGCGTCTGTTGCGCGTTAAGTGGAAAGGAGGGGTCAATAAATAATGACTTTTATTGTTAAAGACGCCATTTCACATAAATTTCATGACCTTGTGTATTTCCAAAGTATTAACCTGTAAAATGAAATAGTCAAGCAAACCGAAATCTGCACGTGTTCTTTATTTATTATCTTTTGGATCTTTTAACTTTCACGAATGCCTGATTTTCTGTCTGGTCCAAACTAACTGCAAAACCTGAGGCGTTTTGGAAGTGTAGTGCGTCAAGGTACTACGCTTTTGAGACGTGTCCGAATCGTGCTGCTTCGTGTCCAGTAGAAACGGTCCCTGTTGGAGATTTTAAGGTTTTACGATGTTGATAAAAGGTCACAAGTCATGGTGCAGGAGTACGTGAACTGAAAGAGACCTGGCCTGAATCCACACTTCTGTGTTTATCTTGGATACCAGTTGGTTTACAACCTGTGACTGTTGTCCATCCAATTATGTGTTTGTTTACTACACTCTGACTTCGTTATCTGACCCACCCTTGTTTCCCTTCCTTGCTCCATCCAGATTGGAGGTGTCTTTGTGAATAAAAAGGCAATGCAAAAGTGAACACATCAGAATCGTCTCAACACCTTGGTTGGGCGTTCTCCTTTGCAAAGCTCATTGAAACCATACCTCTGTGTCTGACTGGTGGCCTTTTTGATAGTTATTTAACTTAGGGGTATTAAAATATCCTGACAGTCCCAGCTGCATATTACGCTTCACTGACATTACGCGCTGCTGATGCGTCCAGTGAAAAGGAGAGGTTGGTTGTAAACTCATAAGAATTTGAGCCAAAGAGCACAAAATGCTTTAGATTAAATTGTGTAAGACTTTGATCCCACTATAGTTTAAAGGTGACATACTCAGAGGTTAAAACTTTGAACTCTAGATAGTTATTATTGTTCAGTCAGAGCCATAAATACTCATAGTCCAAAATCATCAGGACCCCCCCCCCCACACACACAAACACAATAACTTTCCATCTAAGAAATAATTATGTCATGACATTTAAAATATCACCAAAGAGTTTCTTTATATTATTTCAGAAATGTTTCTGCATCTCATCTGATTGCTTTGCAATAAAGCTCACTGTTCGTTTGATAGATTCCCATTCTCTGGAATTAAAGGTGGATCTGCTATGGTGCATCTCCTAATGACATCCTATTTCCCATAACAGTCCTGACATTTTGGTTGCCTTATTTGTTTGGCACTTTTTGCCTTCTCTTTGAAGGTCACCCCGAAATTACTTTAAAGCATGCAAATCACTGTGTCCACAATCCACCTTTGGTACTTGATGAGCTGAAGCGGGCCGGGGAGGCGGCCAAACTCGAGAAAAGAATAAATAATCTTTTAATTTGAAATAAAAACTCTCTGGTGGCCTCGTGCTCATCCTGCTCCTTCTTTTAATGATCAGCTGCTATTCTTTGAAATAACTTGACTGTCGGGATGCGAAGATTAACCGAGTCACACGGCTTTGATCGATAGAGCAGGCGTGCGCTACTTGAGACTCCTTCGGTTTATGACATCCGCTGGATCCGCTGCAGCGACGTGCAAGTGCAGGCACCAACTCCATCACATTCAGATTTACACGCGGCAAATTTATCCTGTTATAAACTGTCCTGTCATTTTCTTATAACATAAAACTCAGTTTAGTTCAACAATTTATTAATCCAGAAGGGAGATTAAATAAAAAATCTAAAGGACATCATTTTGATAAATTATTTGTGGTGATCTAAACTCAATGTGCTTATGTTTTGGAGTTACGACAGTTAAAACATGGGAGGGTGCATTTGAAATTGACCACCTTGGACTGTGTGAGCACCGGAGGTCTCTTTGTAATCTCCCGGTAAAGGTCATCCATGTGGCATGAATCAAACCTTATAACATCATGCTTTGCTTAAAAGTCCAGTTTTGAGAAATCTTGAAGTTTAGATGTAGAAAAGAAGACGAACAAACAGAAGAACAAGTCCATGAGCTCCCGCTTACCCCCTTTGGAGAAGCAGAGCTGCTACCTGTGTAATAAACTAGCACAGGTGTATTTGTGGTGTAGGTCCCAGTAGCAGACACGCAGGTGTAAAATCCAAAATAAGCTTCAATAAAGAAAAACAAAGAAACTTACAGACTTTAATAAACTAAACTAGAATTAATTTTACTTGAGATAAATTTAAAAAGGTAACTAAAGAACAGAGTAAAAACATTTTGAGTGAAAAACCCTAAAAACATGAAACCAAGAACCAAAAACTAGAAATCAAGATAATCTGTGTAACTAGAATTGTTGCCCATAAAAAACAACTGAAAAACCAAAAATCAGGTAAACCAGGACAAATAGCTGAAAATAAACACCCTTCCTGCTTTTTCAGTGCTTTTATGTCTGATGAACACAATAAAATGTGAAAAACCCGTGTGAAATTCAACAGATTTTCTTAAGAAAAGAAGGACACATAAGACACTTCATGGCAAACATTAGAAAAAAGCAACGGGAATATTTACAGGAGCGAATCACCCAAATTTGACTTAAGTCAATCTTCCGTCTGTATTAAGCCAGTGGAGTAGATGATCTGTTCAGGGGACATTTTTTAAAGATTTCTTTCATTTTGTAATTGTATAAGACTTTGTTCACTCTTTTCATAAACATCTACTTATCTAAAGGTATAAAACTAAAAATACTATTTAACATCTTCCCATTTTAAATCACACGAATCAATGTCTGTGTCTCCGTGTTTGTTTTTACACGGACCCTAACGGGTTTTTATCATCACATCTCCCTTCTGCTTCATGTCAAGCTTTGAGGGCTGCAGTGGAGATTATTAGCAAGCGCTTTCAGCAATTTTTTTGGCTTCCCTCTCCAGAGACTCATCTACTGTAGCAACTCAGCATTTGGAGAGAGCTTAAATTAGACAGTCGTTAAATTTGGGTGAAATACAGAGACGGTTTGTGCTGTGTGGATGTGCTGCAAGAAGCTCAGGCAGAGGGCCCGGATTAATGATGGTGCCCAGAAGTCCAAAACTGAGAGATCCTCAACAATCTGACGGACGGTGTGTATATAGCAGAAGTTGTACGCTGAGAATTATGTTAGTCTCGGACAACTCTGAGCCTCATTATGTGCATTCAAATCCCAACATGTGTGCTGACAGAGGAAGACGTGGCTTTTATGTTGTCAGGAGGAAAGTAAAGATGTGGGCTGAGAACGCTCATCGAGTGAGTCAGAACTTTATTTCTTGTTTTTATCTTAAATATATGATCTTTTTTTTATTAGAGACGAGCAAATAACCAGATGAAGAACAAGAAAAAAAGTTTACGAGGTCCTCAACAAGAGTCTACAGCTGTTAATCTAGTCTACTTGTAATAATAAGAATACCTTGGGATGAGTCCCATTTCCTTCTCAAATTCTGATTAAAATATTAGATCTCAGAATGGGACAGCCCCTCAAGAAGTCAAAATGTTTGCAGATTCCTTTAATGAAAACAGACACAATGTTAATATCCCTCCATATAACACTAGAAATCAGATCTGGATCAGGCCTGGCTTTACACAATTTCATGCTATTTAAGGATGATAACAGAAAACATGATACATTTAAATACATCAAACTGGACTTGTAAATGGTCACTATGACAACAGAGAGTAGCTCATGTCTGTTTTTTGACCCTAAAACAAACCCTTGGTTTAATTCAGTTCAGTTTAATGAAACCTTATTAACCCCTGATGGGAAATTAGATGTTGTAGTAATTATTTGCCTATATCATGAAAATAATTGGGACCTTCTCCCACCTACTCACTAACTCAGCCCTGTGACTACCTCCCTTGAAAGGCCCGTGCAGCACGGTTAACTCCAGCCCTCTTTGCTGCTGTATACATGTATAAATCTTCAGTTTCTCAGGTCTGTTTTGAAATGATTTCTTGACCGACATCATTGAAGTAAAATCATTTTCACATCTAAATGTATTTTTCTCCATTTCCTGGTTTAGATTATATTGTTTACCAGTGTCTGAAACAACAGCCATGGATTTGATTTCGTGTACGGTTATTTTGGGTTATAATCCACAGTAATTCCCCAATACATGAAAAGAGATCTATGTTTAATCAGTTGTTAACATGAGCTTTTTAAACATCACTTTGTTACTGCTGTCTCAGACTCAGCTGCTTGAGAACCATACGAGCTCTTCTTCTACGGGTTAAACACCGGCCTGGGTGAGCTCCGACTCTTCTAGAAGTAAAGAGCCTGTCATTGTTTCACACATTCTCCACATCCATCCTTTTAGTAATATGCCTCCTCCTGCCAGTGTGTATTTGAATATTTCATTCAAGACAGATGGAATCCTAATCTTAGCTCCAAGCTGTGGCGTTTTGTCACAGATCCATTTTCCAATCAAGCCGTCTCCAAACCCCTCCCCTGTTCCCTGCTCTGTTTTGTCCTCCCTCTGGCTTTGCCAGCCATCACTCACCGAATCAACTTTCTTTTCACCCTCTTTCTTTCCCGCTGACATACTTTGCTGAGGTGCTTCGGATTGAGATGCTTGGATGTCATTTTTCACCATTATATATTACGTAGCGCTTAATGAGCATTAACTAATTTGAAATCTTGACATAGAATCACCATAATGGAGTGTGTGGAGAAGGACTGGTGATGACTCATGTTGGAAAAGGATTGCTTTGTTGTTAAAACCAGCTTCTAGCCATACATCATAAAGCAGCTCGAGCTTTACTCCTCTTTATTACTTGGATTTAAAGGGAGATTTGAAAAAAACGAGTGGGAAATAACACCGCATGGGATAATTGCTCATCGTGGTTGGGTTCCACGTGAGAACAATTCTATTTTACTGCAGTGGTTTCATATTTACATGTGCCAAATCATAGTTTAGAATTAATTGCTAATTTATTGTATGTTAATATGGAATAATAGATGTTATAGAACATAAATATAACCAGGCGACCCAGTGGTGTTAAAGATTGTACCAACTCTTTAAATAACTTGACATCTGCATCATAATACCATTCAAACAATTCTAGCTTATTTTTGTAGCCCACTTCTTGTCATTTTATCCAAATTAGCAGCTACAGAAGGTCGTGTTTTGGTTGATACTAGGTGTCATTTCATATTACACGTAATATTATTAATATACATCAAACTATGTTATACAGGTCAGGTCACATCATTCAGAAGAGGTAACAAAAAAAGAAATAAGATAGAAACATACATGTTACCTAAAGCCGCTTTGTTTTAAGCTGTTGATCAAATTCCAGGAGACGCTGTTGTTTTATATTTATCTTATTAACAATTATAAATTTATTATATTAATTTCTAAATTAACATGCTTACAAATATATGATTGAGGTCAGATATAACTATTCTATGTATTTTTTTTTTGTTCACATTTCCTACATTGTAAAAGATGTGTGAACACAAAATGAGATTTCTTTTTATTGGAAAGAGCATGAAGAATGCTGTCATTAATATCAAATCTCACTTTTTAAATTTTTGTCATAATATTGTCGCCCTTTTCGAGCTTTTGACCTTGAATTTGAATTAAATTTGCTTATGCTATTCATTTAATCTTAATTATATTATATCCCAGTGTGGTAATAACAGTGTCTCAGAGGGAAATATTAGTTTAACATGATACCTTTAATTGATGAGTAATTGTGTTATTTTATTGTATTTTTTTGCCAAATGTTGCTTTTTTCCCCTCTTATTTTCTTTTAAAGACGTTGAGTTGTATATTTTAGGTTTTGGGTTGACAAATTAGTTTATACTTCTGCCAATTCCTTTTCCAACATGAAAAAATGGAAATGTTATTTGTAAATAAGGTGAATAGTGAGCATGTTTAAAATAAATAAATTGGCACACCAACTCTAAAGGTTTACCCCCATTACATTTATAACTAAGTCTGTATTCACACCTGATAGTCCGGTGGACTCGGTTCGATTGGGGACCAAAATTGTAACATTGTTGCTGTTTTTAGTTGGTGTGGTTTGGATTCACATTGCACTTTATTAAACGAACTAAATAACCTTTGCAGCATGTTACACCTCCGCCTGTGGTGGCGCTGTTGCGTTACTGCACTACTTTTTTATTGTTACTGCACTTCCTGGTGCTGCTGCCGGAGAAAGATACTTAAACAAACATGGAGAAGCAGCAGATTCTGGTGGTTTTGTGTTTGGCAAATGTACCAGATCGATATTTTGCAGCACTGGGTGGTTCAGGATGAGCAGAAAACGAGGCAGGAGGACCACACGAGGCAGCTGAGACGGCTGAACAAAATAGTCCGCTTCCTTGTTTGGTGCGGTCCCGGTCTAGATGCACTCAACCGTGCAATCGAACCGGACTACAGTTCGATTGTTTGGTCCAAATCAGAGTTTGGTTGCCCGTTCACACCTCCCCAAACGAATCAGACTTTCTCAGCAAGTGAACTCTCACACAACCCGATACGCAGACCGGGGGGTTAACATGGGGTTCAGTGTCTTGCCCAAGGACACTTCGACATGTGGTGGTGGAAGCCGAGACCGATCCACCAACCTTCCGATTGGGAGACGACCGCTCTACCCACCGAGCCACAGCCGCCCATTTTAAATAATCATTTAAAAGTTCTTGTGTCCATCATATTCTAATTGGCTCTAAAACTTTATTAGTAATCTTATTACAAGCTAGTTTGTATCCTCAGAGAAGTTGAAAGTTGTGCTGCTAACATGGCTAGCAAGAGTTGCCATGGAAGTGTTTGCTAATCCTTGTCAGCATCAGTTCAGGACAAACCACAACTTGTCTCAGTTTTATATTTCCACATATTAAACATGAAAGTAAACCAAAGCATTTGTTGTACATACAGTAGTCGACTAACTTTAAGTAATAACAGAAACAAAAGAAGCACTAGCTGCTACAAACAGTAGCATGCTAACTCCACAAGCCTTACATTCTTTAGAATTGTGCTACAGTATATCTGTTTTTAACTCATTGTGTTGTTACCAACATCTTTAGAAAGTGTTTACATCTTTGTTAACGCAGCAAACCCAAACACATTTGAATGTTTGTTTGTTTTTCCACTTGTATGTTGAGGCTTTGCTAGTTGTTGTCATATTGGTTTAGCTAACAAAGGCTAAAGCTAAAAAGTTTGCTGCACAGCTTGCAACATCCAGATTAGCCAATCCTCTTGGTCTAAAAATATCTGTTAATATAATGTGTGTGTGTGATAAAAGCTGTCTGATGTTCTCAAGATAAAGTTTTCATTTTAGTTCAGAATCCGTTGGTTCCGGACTGAGATTTTGCAGCTGTACGGATGTCACCTTTCATTTCATGACGAAACACTTCACTTGACTGCCTTTTCACAGTTCTGTCACACTGTTGTACAAAAATAGTCAATCCAGAAGATGAATCTGCTCAACCATAGATACATGAAGTTACCTAAAATGACAAAAGACCGATGAGTGTTAACACTGTATACATAATTACTCATTCAGGAGGAAAAAAAAAATGGATGAAGGCAATAAAGCAAATTTAACTCTGACATATTATTCTCATCTGCATCAAGCGTGAAAAAAGTTTTTCCTGTGAAAATCAAAGTTTTCTCATCAATCCTCGTCAGCCGCTCACCCATGATAGATAAAGGTTTGTTTACCTAGCTTTAATGGTTCATGTCCCCAATGAGTGTACTTTTTTTTTTCTCTCTGCAATTAATTAACTCTGTTCAATTTGTTGAGGCGAGCAGCAACCTCACAATTACAATTGTTAATAGAACAATGGAGCATCTATCTTTCTAGATGGATAAATGTTAGATTGGTGTGAGGTTTTTTATTGTCCTTGGCCAGAGGAATCGCTATTATCAAAATAAACCCCAGCTTTTTGAAGAAGTTCATTTTATCAATTCACAAAACTTTAATCTAGTCTCTGATATTTTTAAAGTTCTTTTCTTGGCTTAAAGTTTGTCAGCAGCATCGTATCCTAAATGTATTTAAGCGTGTGTGTTTTTATGTCCCTCTGGGTTGTCAGTTCCTGTTAATTGCTGCCTTCCTGCTGCTTTAAGAAGTTGTGGCTACCTCAATAACCGTGTCTCCTCTTTCATTATTTACCCATTCAAATGAGAGAAAAATGTTCACGTCAACATTAATGACTCCACGAGAGAGAGAGAGAGCAGGAGAGAGAGCGAGAGGGACTAAACTAATTAGGACAATTGACTCACTTCACCATTACAGTGAATTTAATGTGGATATTACAGCCCTACTTCCATCACCTAAGTGATACCTCCTCCTTTAATTATTGAGCAACGAAAAATAAGAAAAACATGAAGTGGCAAAAAATGGTGTTAAGTCATAAACCTGAATAGATTTTGACTAAAGAATGCTGGGAATTTGAGCCAAAATGAGGTTGAGACGTTCATGTGATTTATAATCTGTCCGGTAAGGACTCCTTCTTGAGTTTAGAATCTTTTCTCTGTTGTTAAAGGATGAATTTAGTCAACATTTGACTAGTTTCTTATATATAATCTGGAAAAATCTGGATTGTTTTTTGAGTTTTTTCAGTTAATGAAATGTCCACATGTTACTGCTAGCACAGAAAATATCCGTGAACCGCCACAAAATTTGGGACTGAGTCGGTGACAGGCTGCAGTTGAGATCAGCACCATGGACAGCGACACGCCAGCCATGCTCCCTGTTACACCAGTTCAGCACGGATGTTTTGTGTTCCAGCTGATTACTACAGAGGAGGCAATGCTGTAGCTTCAGGTTGACATACGCTCAGGGGGCGAAGATCTGTGCTGCGTTCCCCTTGTGCCTCTGACAGGTCTTATGAAGTCTGCTTTTGCTACTGGGCCCCAGTTCCTCTTTAAACAGGGGACTTTTGATTGCCTCGAAGGAGTTGCTTTGGTTGCGTTTACTCTGGTAAACATATGTTACGTGGAGGCTGTGTGCTAAAAATGCTGTCGGGCTTTAGAGTTCTCTTGTAAAACCCAGTCGGTGGTTATTCCTCCCCATTTATTAGTAGTTTGTTTAATTCCCATTAGTGTAGTACGGGTTGGTTTAAAGGTCCTGTATCCTGCAAGTTTACACCTTTCAACATCTGGGATAGTCACACATATATATATATATATGTCCTAAAATATAACTTATATGCTCGAGTTATTCTCCGACCAGGAAGTAAAATGCTCAGTGTACCAAAAATTAAATCTCTCCCTTATGCCCCGCCCCCCAGTGAGTGCTGCCCCTCGAGCTGCCTGAATAAAATAGCAAATAAATTCCTATTACTCTCACAGCCAAATGCACATTTTCACTGAGACATTTTTAGAAAGTAAAATACTACAAAATGGTGGTTCTTCTTGCTTCAGACTCTAGGAGCTCAGGGTGTGTGTGTTTAATCTTCAGGGGCACTTCCTGGTGTAACATTGTTACATCACTATGTTACAGTCAGCCATTTTCCAGGAGAGAGTGGAGCAGCTGCTCAGAGCGCAGGATGGAGGAGGATTACTGAGAAATGTGTAAATTGAGCCAAAAACCACTCTGTGTCTTTAATAAGGAAATAACATCACAGCATAGTTAAAAGCTCCAAAAAGTTGATTTTGCATGATATAGAACCTTTAAGTTTGGTTTCCTATTTTAGAAGTAACTCTGGTTACACCTTGAGTTAATTATTATCTGTATTCATTTGTTATGTTTGGGGTGCTTTAGGGACTTCTGTTAGAAATCTTGGTGTTTGGTTTGACCAGTCTCTGTCTCTGGACAAACATTCAAGACTTTTGGTCAAAAATTGTTTTTATCATCTAAGAAATATTGCAAAATTGAAGACAGTTTTATCTAACACTGACTTGGAGTTGGTGATTCATGCTTTTATTTCTTCTCGTTTAGATTATTGTAATTCTCTTTTTACATGTTTTAACAAAAATGCTATTGATCGTCTTCAGCGAGTCCAAAATGCTGCTGCAAGACTTTTAACCGGGTCCAGCAGGTGGTCACATATCACGCCAGTGTTGTCTTCTCTGCACTGGCTCCCCATTAAATTTCGAATTGATTTTAAAATTCTCGTTTTGACCTTCAGAGCCTTGCATGGGCAGGCTCCAAAATATATTTGTGATCTCCTTCACTTGTACATATCTGGTCGCTCGCTCCGATCCTCAGACCAGAACCTCCTCATGGTTCCAAAAACTCGCTTTAAAACCAGAGGAGATCGATCCTTTCAGGCCGTGGCTCCAAATCTGTGGAATGCCCTACCTTTGCCCCTTCGTGAGGCTGACACTGTTGATTCTTTTAAAAGGCAGCTGAAGACACTTTTATTTGGGCGAGCTTTTGGTTGACTGACTTTTGGCGTGATTTGTATTCTTTTTGTCTTTTTACTGTTTATGCTGTTTATTGAATTAATTGTGAAGCACTTTGTGATTTTTATCTGTGAAAGGTGCTATATAAATAAAGTTTATTATTATTATTAGTTATTGCTTCAGGTAAACTTTTAATACATTTTATGTGTATTATCTCCTTTGGCTACCTGCTCTCCCCCTTGTTCAGTCAATGAAGTCCTGTCTAACCTGACATGTACTCGTGTCCTGTTATGTTACACCTCTCCTTCACACTTAACATCTTCAGGCTCGCAACACCACATTACATCACATACAACACAGAAATCCCGAGGCTTTGCCAACAAGAACAACCTCATAAACATTAAGTCATCATATAGTAAAGCTACTGTCACAGATTTTATGAATTTGGAGTTTGTAGACATGTGGAGGAGGGCTTTGATTCTTACAGGATTTTTAGGAAGTAGCTGCCGTTCAATTTGCAGGAGCAACTTATTCTTGAAAAAATGAGGAAATTATCTGAAACGGGTCAAGTTGACTCAAACAGTATCACGGTTGTTTGTGTTGTCATCAAGCCTTGGTTCTTTAGGTTAATTAGTCAACTTCTAAGCACAGTTTGGATGAGTTACAGATCTCGGCTACTGTTTGTGCTAAAAGGTTTGAGCATCACTTACCTAGAGCTAATACACGTTGATAAGGGTTATTTTTGGTTCTTCCTCAGTTGTGTGGTCAGTTTAACATTAAACTGATTTCATATTTTTTGTTCTTCAAATATTTTACAATAAAACGTTGCCCAAACAAACATTATTACACTGTTTTATAAGATCAGTTGTTCTCTAAAACTTACTGATCCATTAATAGTAGATTCCCAAGATCCTGCCCTTCCACAACGACCAGGTATAAACGAGAACACAATGGTCTTTGCAGGGTCCTCTGACCTCTGTATTTGGTCATGAAAAGTGCGACAGGTGGTCATCCATCAAAAGGCGATTCTAAAATCACAGCAGAAAACATTAACCGAAGCGCCACTGCAGATCTGGTAAAGCCGATGTCCTTTTCAGTCCTGGTAACTCCAAATGTTACAAATATTTTTCTGCTCGCTGCATTTTTCTGTTTCTTTGTCTCCTTCACCTGATAGTTTTCCATCCATCCTCTTCCATTTCCTCAGAGCTCTTACACAATACACCAAGCCAAGCACTTTCCACCTTTAAATCACATCCCTTTGATTTGAGAACACTTTTCTTTACAAACAGGCTTTTAAGAAATTAATCTGGATGTTGAGAGACACTGCAGTGAAAAACTTTTAGAAGGAAAGCCTGTCTATAGAGGCGGCGGTAAATTGCCAATTAGAAGATGACATTGTTCTGCAAGGCCTTATATACATTTAAGTGTTGTGGTGGTTTTGTTGGGGAGTTCTTTTTTTTCTAACACTACCTGCCAGTCAAACAGCACCTGGGGAAATGTTGTATTTCATTAGGCCATAATTATTGAGGGTATTATTCCCTCCTGTGGGGACAAAAAGTCTAAGCTTCTATTGGGAACATCTCACATATTATTTAAAATAATAAAAAAAAAGATAGCAGGGAAGATTTCTAACAAAAGGCTTTAATTACAAACCTCTCTTTTTATGTAGCATCTGAGAAACCACATGGCAAACTGAACATATGTGTTGTGTGTGTGTATGTGCATTAAAATCAGAGAAGAAAAACAAGCCAGGCACGATGGGATGAAGCAGTCATTGAAGAAATCTTGGGCTATAAAAGTGAGATGAATTTAACCTATAGCGTGTTGTTCCTGAGCATATGTGCGTTTGTATGTAAAGTAGTGTACGTGTTACATTCTACTGCTGGAAGAAAACAATGGAAAATAACAACTTTGCTCTTGTACTTTCACACTTTAAAGACACGTTTCCCACACGGAGGTGGTATAGTCACTGTCACATCTGAATACATTTACATCTGCTTAATTATTTTATAATAAGACTGTATAATGACTCTACACACTTGATTTGGAAGGACCTGAGTGCTGCATCTGGATCGCCAGCACACAGTTTACCCAGTTTTTAGCTAATAGTTCTTTGGGAATAACCTTTATTTTTAAGTTCCGTGAACTGTAACATTCAGCTAGTTTTAAATGGTTAAATAATTAATTGTTTGGGACAGTTTGGATTTTCCAAATTAGAAAGATTATAAACAATCGATATGTTATCTGCTGTAGCTCATTGAACAACCTGAATATGTTGAAGCAGAGTTCAGATCGAGAATAAGCTAACGGCTAATTTGAGCAAACAGATACTGCAGTGACAGTGGGATCAAGACCAAAGTGGTTTGCTGCGATCTTAAAATTGTAATATCAAACATTTTGTAGAGGATGATGTGAACAGCTGTAGTCTAATAGGGAGGGTGTTTGTCTTCCTCTCAGGTGGTGAGAGTTTGATCCGGGCAGCGTCCTTGGGTCAGATACTGAACCCCAAACAAAATGGCCGCCCTCTGCTCCTCATAGATGGGTCAAATGTAGAGCATTGAATTTTCCCATTGTGGGACTTTAAGGGAAGTTTTTATATACACTGCTGTAACCCCTCCTTTCCACTGGACGCACAACAGATGCGTAACAATGGTGACGTGTAATACGCGGCTGATAGCTGCCAATGAGACCGTTTCCACTGGGCATGAAGCATCGTGCATGAGACGCGTCGCGAGCATAACTTTGCTGTTCTATTTTTTATGCAGTACGCTTTAAAAATGCGTCAAATTCAGCAGTTTAGTTTGGATCAGACAGGAAATCAGGCGTTCGTGAAACATAAAATGCCTGGAAGGTGTAAATTTAACATTACGCTAATATTAATGGTTTTATTGTTTTATTTGTATTGTAATGCTCTTTGCAGTGATATTGTGAAAATTCTGTGTTGATCAGCATCTGTTCAGAAATAAGTGGGAAAAGCTTCTAATTTTCAAGATGCTGATAATTTGTTGGGTTCTCACAGCTGTTCGTACGGGTCGTTGTGACCGAGGCTTTACCGTTTGACTTCGTCTATTTCAGAAACAGCTGGTAGCACAGAAACTGGAAACAATCGATCCAGTTTAAGATAAACGTCAGCAAATACTTTCTTATACCATTTTACTGAATGTAATATTAAAACTAATTAACTTTTTTTTGACTAACTGCTATTGGATTAAGGTTTTTGTGCAGAGACATTACCACCACATATATCTTAATAAAGTGTAGAAGTATTTGAGCTTGTGTGCAGATGCATCCGGGGGTCGATGAAACTTGCTGCTCTCGCAGCTCTGCAGACGTAGGTTTCACTAATGCACTCAGTCAAAAATAAAAATATGCGAGTAGGTTGTCAAATGGTTTTTTTGGCAGCTGTTATGAAACCTCGGTGGCCTGCCTACGTGTCAACACTGCGTGGGAACACTAAAATACATTTAGTGCAACAAATAATTATCTGCTTTAAACTGCTGGTCAGTCAGGAAAAGTTCTTGTTTCAAGCAGACAAACATAATAAAGAGTTTTCTGTACTTTCCTTCCATGTTTTAGTTTTAGGGTGAACATTCATATTTAGCTCTGCGTTTGTTTTACCTGACACGTGGGACAGTTGACAGCAGCCTCACTGGACATAGAAATCAAACCGCTGTAATAAGACTAGAAATTCTATTAGAGAAAATTCTTCAAAGTTTTATAAGGGTGTGATTGTAATCTAGATATATGACAAGTTAAAGACCCTTTAGTTTTAGTTTTGAGGGAAAAGTTCTGAATTAAAGTTTTTTCTTCTGATGTGTTTGGAAATGGACAAACGCTGTGATAGAACTGCGACAGTAACAAGAGCCTTCAGTGACTACGTTTACATGCAGCCAATATTCAGGTTATAATCGGGTTATAGTCAGTATTCGGGTTTCTGAAATGTTCAGAATAACCTGTTTGCATGCATAAATAGAGAGAGTTACTCATGTCTACATGAAACTTGTAATAACCCGATTTAAACGCGGATGTTAGGGTAGCATCATGACGTATGGACTACTCCAAGACACAATATGCGTCATTTCTGATTCTTCTTCCTGTATGACCAAGATTCCTTGCGAATAGAGCATGAGCTGAACACACGTTTTGATGGGGTTATGCCGATACGCGTTTACGCGACTAAATATTCGAGTTAGAAAAGGGTACTTCGGGTTTTTGCCGGTGTTTACATGGCCATGTGGAACCGGGTTATTGTGATTATTCGGGTTTTAAAAGGGTTATTGACTGCATGTAAACGCAGTCAGAGTTTATGAGCTGCTACAGAAAAATGCACCCGTCAGAAAAAGCACATGGTAATTAGGAATGTACTTGGCGGGTATTACTACCACCGAGGCATCATGCTAACAGGGTGATACTACCAGGTGCCTGGGTGGGTGGGACAAAACTGACTCTTATCAAATATTCAAACTGCATTTTCAATACATAACCAGTATAACCAAACATAAAGCCTGATTCACACGGCAGTATTTTTACAGTGTTGCGAGAGTTTCAGATCGCAAACAAGCCAGGAAAAAAAAAAAATCGGACATATTCCTGTTCTGCTCCTACCGTGTGTGGTGTCTTATCATGTCATGTGGCCACACATCACACACAGAGTGATTTTATGCGCCACAGAAAAGGGTTTCCCCTCCGAAAAACTCAGAAACCCTGTAAAATCTGTGTGACTTCTGGTTGACAAACGCCACAAAACCTCAGAAGAAGAAGAAAAAGAAGTGTCCTGTCAGCTCGCTTTCTGATTGGCTACACGCTGCACTGAGCTAGCTGCATGCACGGTTCTCCTCGCAGCCCACAACACGCTGCAAAATCGGGCCAAGACAATTCAACATGTTGGATATAACAGATTTGCGATTGAACATCCTTCCCAGCGGACCCGATCGCTCTTAACACACCACACATGGCGGGGATATCGGTTAGGATTATCTCACGAGTCATCCCAAAAATCAAGGCTTATCGAGAGGGGAAAATCGGCATGAAAATCCTCCCGCGTGAACCCAGGATGTCTAAAGTTTGAAGGTTGAATATGTAACAATTTCATAAAAAGCTAGATTTAAATAAATAATAATACCTCCACGGGGTGTTTAGAGGGGTGTAGAATAAAAGTACAGTATTTCCTTTAAAAAGTATATTTGAATTAAAATATAATACAATATTGATTTTGAGGGGCTCGACGTGGCATTATGTTTACATCTACCAGCCAATAGCGGCACCAGTGCAGTTTGTCTAATACGGTAAATAGTCCGAGGCTAGTACAGTGGAAAAGGGCGGAGTCGGTAAGTCAAGCAGCTGCTTCAGAGTCCCGGAGATTTCGTTATCCTTCTCAGAAGAGGAGCGACCAGAGAAGATCAAAAACCAGAGTCAGTTTAGGTGAAGCTACAATAGATGGACACAAATAAAACATTTTCACTACATCAAAACACACACAGAACTCTTGAACCTGCAACCCGACGACTGGAAACCGTGTTCTATTGTTGCAATTACAACATCCACACACTAGATGTCAGTGTAGTGTTCGTGTTCCACATTCAACTTTTGCGAGTGTATTTTGGGAGGCAAAAAACTGATATAATCTGATAGCTGCAGAGCGCCAGAGTTCACGCCACAACACACAAACATAACGCCTCAGTGTGCGGACGGTTTAACAGCTCTGTGGACGCCACCTTCACTCTTCAGTGATTAAAGATTTATTTCTACTGCCTAAGTGAAGATATTGGATACAGTAAATTTCCACCAATAACATTCATAACATCCCATCACACTGACTGTGAATGGCACTTGTGTGCATTTGAAACCTTTCGAAATCATCTTTTCTTATCTAACCGTATATTAAAACACTGTAAACTTTGTCACGACACAGGCCCGGATATGATTTCAATCATTCAAACACTCAATAATGTTGACAGCCTCACCTGTCTTTACTGGCATCTGTCACAAAATTCCTGCTACAGCAACTGTGGGAAATATAGAAACAAATAAACCAAACAGGCACGATAAAATGTATAGAAAAGCTCCAGCAGAGTGAAAAACTCAACGATAGGATAGAAAAAAAAAAAAAAAAAAAGAGCCAGACAAGTTAATCAAGGTTTGCTTGTTTGCCCTCCGGCTTTGTCACAGCTGCCTCCAAGATTAAATTTCACACAAAGCCCTAACATTAACGGGGGGGGGGGGGCAAAATGTTTAGAGCTTCTGTCAAAGTGGAAAGCCTTGAAAAGGTGAGACCTGGGGTGAAATGTTCTTACACGTGTGATGGAACAAAAACATCAACAACGGTGCCACGAGTGAGTCAGAGGAAAGACACGAGACGAGTGTGCAGGGCTGTCACTCATCAGCAAAAATAAATAAATAAAGACAGAGGAATAAATACATAAACAAGCAAATATACACACAGATAAATAGATAATTTAATAAATAATTAATTAGATAGATAGATAGATAGATAGATAGATAGATAGATAGATAGATAGATAGATAGATAGATAGATAGATAGATAGATAGATAGATAGATAGATAGATATTGGTATTTTGATCAGTTCGACGAGAATCTAAAAGGATTTTCACATTTAACTTTAAAGAACTAACACGGTTTCTAGGGAAATGACTCCTGCTGAAAATACGATTTAAATAAACGTCTTTTAATAAACTACTTAAATACAACAACAAAAATACATATATATGTATAAAAAAACCGATAAGGATAAAACCATCATGATTGCCCCAGTCAGCTTGTCAGGTTTCAAGTCGACGTCCTGTCTCAGCTGATTATTGAGCTCATGCACCTGTCTGTCTCCGCCCCTTATCAGCTGAGAGTGAACAACGAAATTGTTTGCATGCTCTGAGCTGCTACATCCCAGTGCTTTTGTTTTTCTGTTTCACGTCATGTGTCTTGTTACGTCACAGAATGCGCCAAACCCCTTTTTCTGATTCATCGACTACGACCTTGCTTGTTCTCTTGAGGATTTTCACAGACTCAGATTTTGGATTTCTGGATCCTTATTGCTTCTGCATCGCTGTCTCCAGCCTGCCTGCTGTATCTTAAGTCTTATTAAGTCTGACAAATGAAATACCACAAAGGTTCTGACTGTTGTTTGGATTTACCTGTGAATGACTCCTAGACTGTTCTTTTTAAATTTTGTCATCTCTACTTACTGATTCATTCACTTCCTGTTTACCTCTCGCCGCTTCCTAACCCAGTTCTTGTCTCCGGTCTCTCTTTTCCTTGGCTTCAATTTACTGATCACCATATCCCACCACCAAGCAAGATACTCACCTGCGCTCCTGCTGACATCACACACCATCCTCCTGGTTTCCAGATCACTTCAGTTGTCATCTTCTGATCGAATACTAACCTGTCCTCTCCTCATCTTAGTTATTCTTGTGCTACCTGATCCAGTGACATGTGGAGACCTTCAACTCTGTTTATTACCATTACATTTTTTTTTATTGCTGTCCTGTAACTAAGGTTACATTCAGACTGCAGGTTGATGTGACCCAAATCCAATTTGTGACCTGTATCTGAATTTTTTTTTTTATGACAGTCTGAACGACACAGATCCGATTTTTTCAAATCCGACTTAGATCACTTCAGCATGAGGTCCTAAATCTGATACGTGTCTGATCTTTTGGCATGCAACATCAGTCTGAACCGCCAGGTCGCTTCCATCCGACCTGTACGTCATCAATACGCGACACACGTGACACGCGGGAGCAAAATGTAAACGAGAGTAACAGCAGATGATGCGTCAACAGTCAATGGTGAGAAACCGAAGTGTCTGGGCTCTGTTCAGGCCAAACTCGAGGGGCGTTATCGGAACCGCACGGTTTTTGAAAACATTTCCAAAGAAACAGCAGAGCGCAGGTTTAAACGAACCTGACTCCAATGTCAAAGAAAAATAAAAAGTCTCCAGGCTAAATGTGTGTCTGACGTCACTGTTCCCTCTACTGCGCACGCGGGACACATTACAGAGATCCGGGTATGGAATTAAATTTCAGTCAAAAAGCCTAAGCGTGATTTTCTACAGCACGCGTGTGAATTCACCCCACACGCCCGCGTATGATTTATTACACGGGTATTCCGGTTTGGAGGCACTCTGGCTGGGGAGAGGGACGTGTACAGGGTCCTGTCATCCACCCTGGAGTGACGGTTCTCCCTCTCATCTCAACAGTTGCAACGGGAGCTTGAGCTCCAGATTTTATAATAATGTTTTGTTGTTGCTTTGGATTGTACAGAAATTTCGATTAAAAAAAAATGTGCGGCAGCAGCTGGTTCTATGTCTGGTTCTTCTTCCACCACTAGCAGGAAGTTGCTGCTGGTTCTTTCGGTGGGCGGTGACTGATATAAAATGACCAATCACATGAGGATCACACTGGGTCTTAGTCTCCTCCTCCAAACAGTCATAATTACTTTCCTTTCGCGCGCGCAGCCTCTCCTGGTTTGCCTTCACGCTCGTATGAGAGCTTCATGTACAGGCGCCTGTTTGGAGATCCACACGTGCGGTTCATGAATACCCGTGTAATAAATCATACGCAGGCGTGTGGGGTGAATTCACGCGCGCGCACGGTTAAATACGCGTGCGTGCTGCAGAAAATCACGCTTAGGCTTTTTGACTGAAATTTAATTCCATATCTGGAAACTGTCTTATTTTGAAAGGGTGTGTTCCGGTAACTGTTTTGCTAGGATCCGTTAACGGCGCCAGTTGGGTTAAATAACAGCGGCATCAAAATGCCAAAAAGGCAGTATAACTTACTTCTTCTGGGCTTATCATCACTTTCTCTAGTCCTGCTTGACACAGCGCTTGGTCTGGTCCGACGGTTGTGTATGTGTGTGCGTTCCGGTATCAGTTTGGCCTCAGTGAATTCTGGTCTCATAGCGCTTTTTGCGTTCCGGTAACTTTTGATTTACAAATTAAGCACTGGTTCAGCACACCGCAAAAAGATTGCAGCTCACAAAAAATAGGAATTGAGCATTAAGACCTGCAGTCTGAATGTAGTCATATGCTAATTTATTTTTCTAGAAAAAAAAACAAAGAAGATGCATGAAATAATATGAAGCAGTTTTGGATTTCAGGAATTTCAGGTTGATGTTCAAATGCCGATGCTCACAATCAACATTTATGTCAAGTTTCAGCCTGAAATATCACATAGTCCTGCAACATTTCACCAAGTTCTGTGAGACAAAGTCAGTGGAATGACATGTAACCATATCTTCTCAGGCAGACGTTATCCAGACTTTCATGTTGTCAGTTTAATATGTGCCGAATCTTTGTCCTGGAGGGTTTGAATGAGAACAAAAGATCTCTTTAGGAGGATGAATACAGATTGGGGGTTTTGTTTGTTTGAAGTGTGCACATTTGTCAAAAGAATTAAAAAGTTTGAAAAGAAATGAAACATAAACTTTTAATATCTGAGGAGTTTTACTTAGACGCGTGTGTAAAAATGTCTTCGTGAGAGATTTTTTTTGTCTGTGTTTGCTATTTGAAGTCGCAACTTCATGATCAGAGGAGAACAGATGTCAGTTTAGGTCTTAATGAAAGATTTTTACTGATTTATTACAGCTCGGATGTTACAGTGACAGAAAAGTCAAGTTATCGTTGTCGTAACCATTTTCACAGTATTTTTAGTTTCAGTTCAGAAAAATCATGTGTGCACTTCGTGCTTGTCACTTTGTAACAACTTTTGACTAGATTTAATTAAAAGACTTAAAATTAAATTGCAACTTTGCTGGAAAAATTCATAATGACTTCTGCACAAGTCTTTTTTTTCCCAATTCTGTTGTGAGGAAAACAAACGTGGAAAACTTTGTTTTGTGTCTACTTTTAGGCCAATTTTCAGTCGTGACACTATTCAGCCTCATACTTTCCTCATGTCCTCCTCAGCACACTGGTCATAGTTACCATGACAACCCTCATTACCCCTTGATTGGAGACGTAAGAGAATCTTTACTTTGAGCAGAATCATTTTTTGCTATTAGCACAGCGGTAGCAGCATTAGCAACAGCTGGAGAAGCAGAACAGTCATTAAAGAGAACAATTCTCCAGACTGAATGGTGCACTTACAGCTGAGGGAAAAGGTTTGTGTGGATGTATAAGGTCCCTTATGGCCGTTGCAGTCTTGTGTGTGAGGGATCTAAGTTGTTTATCTAGTAAGTGTTTAGCTCAGAGTCAAGTTTTCAGTCAAAATGCAAAGAAAAAGTCAAAGGTTTGGACTTTATATATCAGTTGCTCTTTTTACTGGAAAACTCAGAAATTGGTTTGGTGAAAATAGATTCTCACCTGGCTGGACAGGAAGACTAAACATTACATCAAAATAGTGTCATCATGGCTGCATCGGTATCGCAATGAATGGCCATAAAGTATAGACACATGATGGTTGTCAATAAAATCAGAAGGACATTAAAGTCTTTGCTGTGTTTTCACTGTGTCTGTGGAGTTAAAAGTCAAGCTCCACTGTGATGTAACTCGTGACTGGCCCGCTCCACCGCAGTCCCTTTGATGAGAGGCTGGGGGTGGGTGTGGGGGTCTTGTTTTGTCCCAGGATGGTGATGTCATCTGCCTACTTGATGACGATGGTTTTTCCTGGGTGGAGTCATCGGTGAAGAGTGTAAAGAGTTTTGGGCTGAAGCCCTGTGGGGATCCTCAGGCGTGTGTCCAGAGGGGGGGCCCAGGCCACCCTTCCAATTAGACTTGCCACTCCTTGTCACGTGGGTTGGCCCGTCTAGTTAAAATGATTTGAATTGGGTTTCACAAGAAAAGAAAAGAAAAGAAAAGAAAAGAAAAGAAAAGAAAAGAAAAGAAAAGAAAAGAAAAGAAAAGAAAAGAAAAGAAAAGAAAAAAAAAAAAAAGAAAACCCAATTTGCATCTTACCTAGATACCAACAACAGGTGAAATACCTTCAACATGTTGAACAACCTCAGTCTGGTGAAATGGAGTTTAGTTCTGACCAGACAGGAGAGCTACACTTCAGTTTGTTCTCACAATTTAGAATTAAATGGTTTATTCTCACAGAAATATTGTCAAATTCCAGATTTGGGTATAACACATGGACACAGAATTGTTAAGGCTCTTTCACTAACTTCCAAAAATAAATAACCATAAAATTATATGTGAATAAATCATATTATAGAAAATATACACCAACTTAAAGTTTTAATAATAACTTTTATTTGTTATAGAGTGATAATGTATAGTCATTAACAATTTGCACAGCAAATATACCTGATTGTACAATAAAAGCTAATTTATATCATTAGTCTCCCTGCCCGGAGACATATACAAAACATAAAACAACCAACATCAAGCAAATACACTTGTTTATGATAAAAGCAGAAATTTATTTTTAAATTCCATAAATATTCTACTAATTTCCCTGCCCTATAAAAATCACCTGTATAACTGACATCTACATGAAGAGACTGGTCAATTGGTTAGCATATACTAATGATGGCAGATTACATTATCATCATCATCATCATCAATTTATTTATAAAGCACATTTAAAAACTGCAGTGACGCAGACCAAAGTACTGTACACAAATAAAAACAACAAATATAGAAATTAAAATAAACATGCTATAAAAACAAACATAAAAACAATAAAATAAGGTCAGCAAGGGGTCAGACTGCCCCAACAGAGTTAAAAGCCTGAGAATAAAAGTAGTGTGTCCATGTCTTTAATTGTATTTTGAATGACAAGTATGTACAGTGGTTGATGGTTATATGCACGACCTCGGTGCCCAGCAGTTTTGTGCATATAAACGTTGTGTTTATTTATCCGTCGGTGCTCATTTGGACTGTAAACATGGCTAGCAGTGTTTGGAGGCCCCAGGGAAGACCCAGGACACGCTGGAGGGACTACGTCTCCCGGCTGGCCTGGGAACGCCTTGGGATCCCCCCGGATGAGCTGGCGGTTGTGGCCGGGGAGAGGGAAGTCTGGGCTGCCCTGCTTAGACAGCTGTTCCCGCGACCCGACCCCGGATAAGCGGAAGAAGACGAACGAAGACGAACGAAGAATAAAAGTAAGTCTTTAAACGGATCTTAAAAATTATCCAATAATATTGATAACACATAATCGGAAATGATGTAATAACACAATTACAATGTATTAAGAGAATAAAACTCTCAAACAGATCGAGTTATATACTCGTAGAGTAGATCCACTCTGACACTAAAAGTAAACAGATGCGCCAGATACGCGCGCGTGTGGACACGACGGTAACGACACAGATTAAGTTACAGAACAGAACAGTTTTCTATATCGGATATTAAGAACTCATGATCGGGCACTAAAAACTAGAAATGTTACATGTGACACTATTTCACACGGAAGAAGTCGGTGATTATTTTTTGGTGACCGTCTGAAAATCAACTTCAAGATATTTGAACCATAGCTTTAAGGGGCATCATGTACAGAAGTACAAAGTCTATTGCTGCTACTGATTTGATGGACTATGTAAAGCTGAGGACAGAATAACAGGATTGTTGCACGGTAAATCACACCCTTTTTCTCATTTCCTTTCGCTCTGTTTCTCTCCAGAAAGCCGTCTTTGTAAATCAATTCCACTATCTTCAATAAGCAACACATAAAAAGTGACTGGCACCAAATTATTTCCAAGCTGATAGATGTTAGCCCAGCTTTGTCAGTGTTGTCACTTCTTCGGAGGGATCTTTCTCATCTGGTACCGAATAATTGAAAGAGGAACTGAATTTTGAGGTGAATTAAGAACTGTAAAAAGAGTTGGCACAAGGTTGCCCCTCCCCCACACACACAAACATTTCCCCTTTTATCATCATCATCATTTCATTCCCTTTTATTTACAGAGAAAATATTGACATTGGACTGCCATGGGCAAATAAATAAATAATTATGAAAAGAAAAGGGATGAGCATCGTGACTTCAAAGTCATGACACTGTCGAGGCAACAAAGCCACATATATTGCGGTAACACACACCTGAGGTTAGGGGTATTCGTCATTAAAGAAGAAAGATGAAAAAAACAAAGCATGGCAGAACAGCGACAGTATGATATGTTGACTGTTTTTCTGTTATTGCCCTGGATTCCCTTGAGTCGGCTGCCAAAAGAGTTGTTTTGATGAAGAATATGAGTGATACTTTTTCAAGGGCACTCCTTGGCGTCGAATCCACCAGTGAGTGAGACCACATATGAGCAGGGGGAACAAAGTTCATACGGGAAAACAAATGTGAAGATGAAATGGGACAATATGAGGACCGATAGTAGTTTTGTAACTTTGTAGTCTTATTTTCAGTCATAACCCGAGAACCTCTTAGTTAAAACTGTGTTTGGTTACATTTTTAGTTTTTGTGCAACTTCACTGTCCATAAATAAAGAGTTGATTCGCTCGGGAAAATTGAGGACATTTATTCTATTAAATTAAAAAAGCTGTCCCAACCTTGAACTCCCCCTGCATGTTAAACTCTAAATCAGGCCAGAAAATTAGTTCAAAGGGTAAACTGGGACGCTTCTGGTTCTCAGTGGACGGGGCTAAAGGTGTCTCAAAATATGAACAGATAGCTTAAATTACGAACCAACCACAATCATCCATAAGCATTCCGATGCATAGACAGTCATTTTTGTAAGCGTTATTACAGTTTTGGAGGTGTGAAAACATCTAAAATGAGCAGTTTTTTCCAAGATGGCCGACTTCCTGTTGGGCATAGAAATACTTTAAAGCAGTACAAAATAACCTATTAAAACTTTAAGCTACTGTTATGAAAATTGTCCCAAGTTGATACTCACAGAAAAAACATGTTCATCTTCATATTAGATCCTCTGGTCCCCTATATTACACTTAATAACTTCAGTAATTTGGGTCTCAGCAGGAAGTGGTGTTCTGGTGATTTATGCTGCCCTGATGGAAAATGCTGCCATAGTACGAAATGACAACTTATTTTATAACGAGATGTCATTAGAAGTTTATACAGTATTCTTGTTTATGGCGAGTCTGTCCTGTTAATAATGTAAAAATATAGATATTTTCTATATAAAAGCCCTCTGGGACCTTATCGGCCATTGTTGGGTCCTTCTCCTCTGGGTGTGTCCAAACATTTGCCTGTCGCTCTGACAATGCAAAGAAAGTAAAAATGACATCATATTTTGTGTTTCTGTCCTGGGACAATTTATTTGATAGGTAAAATGTATTAATGGAAAACTATAGGAAAAAAATAAACGATAAATCTATTTATTGAAGTCAAGACTGTGGAACGGCACATGTACAGAAGGAATTAGTAGCACATCTCAATAGGTAACATATTTCAACAGAACACCGGTTTGAGCAATAGTTGTCTGAGACACGGTGGTGGAAAAGTTCTTTAGTACTGCTTTAAGACACTCCAATAGTGTTTTTTGTTGGGAATAAGATGTTCTATCATGCCACCAAGTTTCATAGCACTACATGGATGTGTTTGAATGTGCGGGGCTCCTTCAATTGGTGACAAATCTGAACCAAACTGTTCTGCCTCTTTGTAACCCCTTTAAAATACCTGAAAACATAATAACAATTTCAAGTTATTTAGTTAGAAATTAAGACAGTCAGCAAGTGAGTTAGTGACTAAGTTTGCAGCTCAGCCAGTCAGGAAGTGATTTGATAAATAAATAAATAGTTAATCCAGCCTGTAAAGGCTCTTTTCCACTGGACGCGTCGGCAGTGCGCAACGTTTTGCTCGCACAATCAGCAACGCATCCCTTCCTACTGGGAGCACTTCACACTCGTAAATCACTCGTATAGTGTCACATTCAGCTGGTCCTGGTAGATCACGAAATCTCATGAGAATAGCGAAAACGCACGTGATTTCATCAGTACACACAACAACAAGCAGGGAGAAAGACGACAACATGTATCCAGAAGGTAAGTGGCTTATTTTCACACCACCTACGAACTTCAAACCCGTCACAGGTACTGCATTTTCTCCTAGTCTCACAAACGGAAATCTGCATGTGTCCTTTTATTTTGAAACTTCCAGATACGGACGCAAGATTTCCTGTCTGGTCCAAACTAAACTGCTGAACTTGACACATTTTAGAAGCATGCCGCGTAAAAAATAGAATTGCGCGTGCAGTGAAAAGGGTCTGATTGTGACTGTATTGGCGAATATCAGCCGCGTATTACGCGTCACTAACGTTGCACGCTGCTAACGCGTCCAGTGGAAAGCAGGGTTAGACAGTCAGTTAGGTCTTTCTACAACATCGGTACAGCTAAAGTAGCATAACTGGAAGTCATGGGAAGAATAAAAAAAACAGCAGGTAGATTTTTGTCACTTGGACCCAGAGAGAAACGCATTCACCTGAACTGCTCTTTGAATCATTAACATTCAAACATTGTCGGTTTGATATGATAGTAATTTCAGACATCCAGAAATGTTCCAAGCAGAGCTAAAAAACAACAGTTTCCCTTTGAATTGTGTGAAAATGCATTTTTCGAATCTTTAATTAAACTGTAACCTGTTGTTTTTGTCGCCTCTGGGATATAGTTTGGTTATTATCACAAACCTGCTTGAAACTTCACACCAGACAAAGTGGCCTATTTATTTAATTTTCTTTATTCTGCTGCTCTGCCACTGAACAAACATTTACACAGGACATACTGTACGTTAGTGTTCACACTCTCAGCAATCCCATCATACCCTCAAACAAATGTACGGCACTCCATAGTGTTTGTGTTGCTTCATTAAGCATGTATCCAATCAGTCACACACTCAGCAGCTCGGCAGGTCGCTCGGCAGCTCACCCCCGGCCTGTAACCCATCTGCCAGTCAAACGGCTGGAGTTCATTAGAGACACTGAGAGCCGGTGACAACTCCCCACTGATCTGACCTGTGTGTACAAACGCAGGTGATCTGACCCTCCAGGAAGATATCGCCACATAAACAAAGATCCTATGTCACTTGAAAGGAGGCGAGAAAAATGAGCAAAAGCATTAAGAGCCACGAAAACAGCCTGTGGCGAAGGGAAGCTCTGTGAAGAGCAGTAAGTACTTGACAAGAGAGCACTACTTTTTTTGGTTTCTGCTACTGGTTAGAGGGAAAAAGAAAACAGGAATACTACAAATGGAGCTTGGTTGTTGGTTAGCAGTGGGCTGAAACAAGAAATTTGTGTCCTGGAAAATTCCACATTTAGGGAAACGAAAAGTTAGGTATAATGGTTTAATGACCAGGACAGTACAAATCCTGCTAAAGGTACAGTATGTAAGAATTAGACCAAATCCGAATCCTGCAGTTTATGTAGAAAAAAACCTGTCTGTTCTCAGCCCCTCCCCTCCCTGATTTTTCTGTTGGGTTGCCAGTTCCAATGTTGATCCCCGTTTTGTTTCTCTTGTATTTGTTACATTTTTGGAAATATCTGAAGGCCTATTTGCTCAGCATTGAGTTTTCCTAAGTGTGTTTGAACGCCCCATCGCGTGCAGCTCGGCTGCTAAGTTGGAAGGATGCGGTGGTTTCTTACTTTTTGCTGCTGGTCGTTGTGGAATTACAGCTACTTGTGTTGAAGACACGTTATGGGACACGTTAAGGAAGTCTGGAAAATAATGTAAATAATGATTCCGTCCCAGGCTAGCGTTTTTAAAATGACAGAAACTAGCGACCACCCAGCCGGCTGAGATCGAGATCTGCTACAATGTGACTTTATTTTCAACATTGGTGGGACATTAGACTTTAGGTTGTTAGATATGAACCAAAACAGCCTTATGCTGAGACAAGCTGGATTTTGGGGATGGCGTTGACTCATTGCCAAACTAGGAGTTGTTTACAGAGAAAGAAAAGCTGCACACTCACAGATGCAGACACCCAAGTTACATGCTCCATCCAATTGAAGCCCACAAGACTACACGTTGGAAAAATACGGATCCATGACAGGAAACGCCCCTCTCCTTTGTAACGGGTTGGAGCCTAGATTACTGTATATAATGTCATACAACAAGAGATTGGAGCTCTTTTTATTCTAGCTGATATAGCTTCCAAGACTAAAGAGTCCCAGATCTGGGTCTATAATACTTCTCTGTCTATTTCAGGGGTGGCCAACTCCAGGCCAGGTCACTATCCTGCATGTTTTAGACGTTTCCCTGCTTCAACACACCTGATTCAAATGTTCCAAGTCCTGCAGAAGCCAGTTAATGACCCATTCATCTGAATTAAGTGTGTGGAGTAGGAAAACATCTAGAGACCTGGAGTTAGACACCCCTTCGTCTATTTGATATTAAAAGTGATTCAATGGCTAAATTCTCTCTTGGTGATTCTTGTTAACGTTAAGCACAATATTGGGTTTCCTCATCTTAATGTAAGGACCTGCTAGTGTCACAAGGTAGAAGTAAATCAAGTCACTTTCAGGTCAAGGGTGTAATTTTCTACAACTTTCACCCACTAATCCCCCAGCACATAAGGACAAAAAGAAACAAACATTTAGCAAAATCAAAAGCCTAAAACCTGCAAAAACATCAACTTCCTGCCAACGTTGCATTGCATGTTTTGTTATGTAAAGAGTCAACCTGACAATAAGACATAGGTACCACCTAATCATCTCCACTAACAAATGTTAAAGTACAGAGCATCTTAGACGTTTTACATTCAATAAAATGTGGCACATTTTGTTTTTCATCAACCCCAAAGGGTCCTACTTGATAGTCTGGCTCCATCAGGTCTCTCAGTTAAGAAAATAATTTGATAATAAGTTAAGTTGTCAACTCCTCTCTAGAGAGAGGTGAGATTTTATTCTATCCCTCAGAACTTCAAAGATGCTGCAGAACCTTGTTTAGTGTGTGCACAATGCTGAGCAATCACTTCGTTCAAATTTAGCAGTCTTATGGGGTTTGTAAAGAACTTAAACTGGTAGAGTGTACAGCGACCACTGCCAAATAAACCCGTACATATCAAATCAAACCAATCTGTCTCTCAAATTTATGACCAATGTAATCAAAAATGAGAAAGAGCAGATGTTGTTTAAAGATGCGTCACTCTGGAGATTGTATGGGGATTTTTTTTTTTACCCTACCTGCAAGCTGTTAGTACCTTGTAGAAAAGTGTAGAGGAGATGGTGTATCTGGTTTTCCTGACATGTAAACATTTTCTTTGTATGTTAGGCTCTTTTGTAGCCCGAGGAGATAAAAGATGTTAAATTACTCCTTCGTAGAAAACATTTTTCAAGCTATTTTGGAAACAAAATCTGTAACAGAGCCTTGATTTCTGCATGTAAAGAACTGGACAATAGGAATATTTTGGATGGATTGATGTCTTTGTGTTCAAACTTGTTGGACTTTTCAGCTGAGTTGAAAATCACCATTGTGATGATTTAAACAATGTGCTTTAACTTGTTCCTTATATTTAAAATAACTTATTTTTGTCTTCATGAGAATCATCACTGTATCAGTCATAAACACATACCTAAGTCTTAAACTTTATAACTTTGTTTGCATTAGCTCAATGAAATGTTTATCTAGATGGTCAATGGCCGGTACAAAAGACTGGTCATGGATATAGGAAGCTCCTAAAGGCATGGACATGCCTGATCACCAATAAGTAGCCAATAGGACCAGGTTATAGCCAACCATTGAGGGAGGTCAACAACCGGGAGCCATGGGATAAAAAAAGGCTTGTTCCAGCAGATTTTGTGTTGCAATTTAACAGATAACTACTTCAATGTGACTGTGAATTTTTAACCAAAAACTCCTTCAGCTGAATGTATTTCAGTGTCTTATTTACCACAGCTATTAAGGGTGCATTCACACCAGCCCTGTCTAGTCCTCCTGAACAGGGCTGGCCCTGAGCTGCATGGTGCCCTTGACGAAAAAGGATTTTGGCGCCCCCTCCTGCCCAGAACAGTAACAATGTAACTCAATAACTGGATTACATTGGAAATTTGTTTTACTTATACTAAAATGAACAGTAGAGATGATAGATATTTAATTACTACTTATTTTGCTTTTTGCACGAGATGAATGGTGTGTCCAACAGTTTGTTCAACAACAAAAAAAAAGAAAGGGAGAATTTGGTGCCACCTCCAGCAGAGGGCGCCCTAGGCAATTGCCTAGTCTGCCTATGCTCAGGACCGGCCCTGCTCCTGAATCAAACTCAAGACTCGAAAGTCCGGTTCGTTTGGGGAGATGTGAACGGGCAACTGAACTCTAATTTGGACCAAAAAAACAAACTTGAGACTGCCTAAAAACATAGGCCTCGGTTCGATTGAAACGAACATTGGGGGAGTTCGATAGCATGTGTGAACGCAACTGGACCGGGGCCGCACCAAAAGCAGGCAGTGGACTATACTGTGCAGCCATCTCAGCTGCCTCGTGTAGTCTTTATAAAAGGCAGTGTGAATCCAAACCGCACCAACTAAAAAAGCAACAATGTTACAATTTTGGTCCCCAATCGAAACGAGTCTACCGTACTATCACATGTGAATACAGCCTAAATAGCTTTTCTAGTCTTTTATTTTGAAGGAGTCAGAACATTACACTTTCCATACCTACTTGTTTCTGTGCTGGCTTGTAGGGGGTTAAACTCATACCTTCCTGTTGAACGGTTGGTAACTGTGTTACCAACTTCTCCACCGTTTCACTGACAAATTGGATTCAACCTCGACTTAATCATGCCAGTGACTCCGGGATGACAGTTTCAGTTTGCTTCAAATTACTTCAATTCTGTGTCTAACTTGACTCTAATGAAGACTCAATGTTATTAAAATGTTAGTCTGCTTGTGTTTACCTAATAAAAATTTGAAGACTGCTCAATGACCTCTAGTTCTATTTTTTTTTTTTACTTTTGTTGTCATACAGCTGTTAACAACCTGATTGAACTGTATATTGTTTTTAAAATAGGATTCATGCACTATTTCTTTATTGCCCTCTGCAAATTACTCTATTTTCCAAATGAGAATTTGTAGCAATACGTTATAAAAGTCATAGACAGACATTAACGTTTGTTAGTTCCATACTTTGTTTAGTTCCAGTACGCTACACCAATATGGGTTTAAAGTGGGTAAACTTAAGTTAGGGAAAAGATGCTGCATGGCAAATCCACCGACATTATCCAGTTTGGAAGATTAGAGTGTGAAATATTCATCGGAAAAAGCTTAATAATAAATGTAGGTGTTTAAAAATGGAATTAATTCAAATTCTGTCCATAAATTTTTAAAAGTACATTATTAGGAGTGCACCAACAAGCCATTTCACTGATGTAGTGTTGCTACCTTGAAAGTTAAAAGTCCCACCCTCTTTCTCCTCGGGTTCATTCATTTCTCACATGCTCAACAAAACTCTTTTAGAGAGACTAACGGGCCAGTTTGACAGCAAGGTGGAGGGAAGTGCTGCCGCCCCTCCTCCCTCCGTTTAGCATTAGCATGCACTTGTCTCACTAAACTGATTGCTGATAGAAGGCGGAAAAAGGGGCCAGGTACAATAATTTAAGGAACTTGAAGCTAATTTTAATGTATTACCCAGCTATGTACATACAGCGCGTCAAAGGTAAGGCTGGGGAGTGATCTGTCATGTGATTCATACTCTAGGAGGAGAATTATTTTCGTGACACATCATAAGTTAATACATTTTGAGGAACTCAAACCGACTTTGCCTGGCTGATGGAGGGGAAGGGAGGAGGGGAGAAAGAAGGGAGGTGAGAAACGAGGAGGATATTAAATTATGGAGCACCTTAACAGAGCAATCTGTCTTAGAGAGGCATGATTGCTTTACCTCTGTGGATTGATGATAATCTGTTTGTAAGGGGCCTTGTAAAGGCTGCACAGGCTTTTAAAGGAATCTCACTGCTCTGGCCTGAATCAAAACACCCCAGTGAATAAATCACAAAGATAATATATGACAAAATAAGATATTTATTATAGTAACAAACACTTTATTAGAGGTCAGTCAAATACTTCATCGGTATTAACTATTGTTGTTATAAATGGTAGATTAATTATTTATTATGAATCATACAGTTATATAAAATGTGAGAGTCCAGATCAGTTGAAGGGTGGGTTTTTAGGAAATGTTTTAAACAATATCTTACCTGACACAGGTAGCGCTTTGAACAATCGGTGTGTAGAAATTGAGGTTGGTTCTAATTAGATTGCCAAGCTAACAGGTAGTAGCTAACGGTTAGTAGCTAAACAACTCAACTTAAATCAACTAAAATCTCCAAAAAATTTAAATTTTTAAAAATACTTTGGTATTATGACTGAAATATACTAATATTCTTGGAGCTGTAGCTAGCTTCTATTTGTGTTTTTAAAGGAAACTTACCCCCCCTCCCTGGATAGTCTGAGATTAAAAAAAATAACATGATAAATGGGAGTGATTGGTGGACTAAGGGGGCATGGCATTCTGTGCTGTGACTGACATGCACCAGAAAGGTGAAATGGAGGAATATTTAGATGAGACGAGCAGCTCTGATCCGTATCGTTTTGAGCCGATAGTTCGCCCTGAAGCGGATTGACGGCATAGAATGAGGCTCTTCTCTACTGGTACACTGTTAGCCAACGCTATTAGCTCCAGTTACATCGTGTGACTCTGCAAACAGGTACAGCTGCGAGCGCACGACCGCACTACCGTCTCAAGCTGATGGTTCGTACTGCAGCGGCTTCAGCGTGTTAGAATGGGACCTGTCCCTTCGTAGTATATTGTTGCAAAAGCAAAATTTTGATTAGCTCGTGTTATATCTGTGACTCCGCCTCATCAGGCTGTGCGCACGACCGCTGCACATTATTGTCTGCACAAAAGCATGTTTGAGAGAGGTGTCCAAGGTATAAATCAAAGTATTTCAGCATGAAGAGAAAACTCTTTAGTAATGTGCTAAAAACATGTTTTCACACAATCACAAACACTAAAATGAACTCTGATAACGGCCGTATACACTTCCTGTTCAGAGTCACTCACTACTGAGCAGAGGTGTGGCCGAGACCGAGCTCTTTTATATCCCATAACGGCAGAATCTTGACATCACGTGTAGAGAAAATAAGCCAATAGCAATGCCTGATCCAAATTCAAGTGCAGTGTCACATTTTAAACCTGAAGAGGGCGCTCCACTAACGGTTTTTGGTATAAAATTAATAGTTTAAAAATTTACAAAAATGTGCTAAAATACCAAAAACAAGACCCAGAAATGTAGACAGGACTATTAAACACTCATTTATCGAGTTTATCAGCACAAAAAAGTTGATTTGGTGATAAGTTGCACTTTAAAC
The DNA here is from genome assembly GCA_006937955.1 of Pachypanchax playfairii. Lineage (NCBI taxonomy): Eukaryota > Metazoa > Chordata > Actinopteri > Cyprinodontiformes > Aplocheilidae > Pachypanchax > Pachypanchax playfairii. The sequence continues at coordinate 7,920,110 of SSNP01000006.1, forward strand.
ATACATGATATGACTCCTTTCCATGCTAGCTTGTTTTGAGTTTTGGCTAGTGCAGCTTCCTTCTCTACTTTTGCCTTTATCTGGATGGATGTGGCACTACTGAAATAAGTTATTTTTTTTCTATAAGATTTCACTTACATGGTTTAAAAATGATTTATTGCTACATATGTTTTTAAAGTTCTTTTATCAGATAACAAAATGAACAGGCTAATGACGCTTCTCTCCAATGATGGTTCTAGGAGTTTCATAGGAAGCACAGCTGTACTACAGTTAACAAACATTGTTGCAAAACATGGTCAGCTGACACTCTGCTTTGAGTTGAAGTCAAAACAAGACACGCCTACACTAGTGGGCGGACCCAGCCTTAAGTCCCACCCCCTCCATGTTAACAAATTAGACTTCAAAATCCACTTGAGAAAATTCTTTCCCAGTTTTACCACCTGCTGTTCCACGTAGTTCTTATCTTACTGGTTCAAAATTTCATTTCTCTAGTTTGTCCAGTTGTAATTGGTTAATTGGTGCTTAATTAAGCAACACCCTGTGTGCAGGTGACCATGTCGGACTTTCAGCTCCACGTCTCCTGAGCTACGACTATGGTCCCAAATATACAACATAGCGATTCTTATGAATGGAATATTTAGGCTTTACTTTTAAACAATAGAAGTACACTGAGTCGAGTCATCCATTTTATCTCGTCTTTCGAGAGGTTAAAAAAAAAAAACCATCATAACCTTTGAAACAGAGATTTTAATGATAGTATTCAAAGCCATATTGTTAATTTTAATTTCCCCTGGTATACAGCTTTATAATATTACCACTTAACGCTGGACAGAGTCTGATTCTGAGTGCCTCCCACAACAAATGAGGATCTATCACTCTGTTTTCACGTCCACGAGAATGAAATACACTGAAATTAATTTTCTAGTGATGTTGTGATTTATTGAAACATTGATGGAAACTTTAAAACAACAAACAGCTGCATTTTTATGTCGTGTTGTCTCATTATAAAGTGACTAAAACGTCATTAACAATGGCATCGATTAAATATCTCCTGCTCAGCTTTACAGCATTATGAATAAAACCTGGAGATTAAGGTGGAATATACATCAGCTTTCAGTGCTTTACATATATTAATAAAATATTTAACTCAGGAACAGGAAATGTTTTCTGTTTAACTCCTGGAGTGTTTATTCTTTTAAATACACTTTAGAAGCACATAGGGGTCAATCAGCCTTTTCTCTTCCTTCCTTCCAAATTTCTATCCACTGCAGTCACGCCATCTTTGTGTCTCTGTGTCCGTGCCTTGCAGCTTGGGGCGACCAGCCTATTGCTGCCAGGGTTTGCTTCAGAAAGCAGGTAGGCTTTGGCTGTCAGAGGTTCTCAGGATCAGAGCCGAGAGCGAGGACACTTCATTTGCCGGTGCTAAGGAGGAGAGAAAGGTGAAGCAGATGGGGGGAGTTGGGGGTGAAGTGTTGGAGAGAAAGCCAGGCAGTTATCCAGCGGAGCTTTATTCTACCCTCTGTTAGTGTCTCATGCAGCCCACTCTGTCCCGAGGCTTTTTTTTTTCTCCCCAGCTTTTGCAGGTTCTGTTGTGGCAAGGGCATCCCAGATCAGCATTTGAAAGGTATTATAACTGGAAACCTGGAGCTGGGTCTGTTAAACCTCAAATACATCAGCAATTCATGAGGTGTAAGAGGTCCATCTGAGGAAGCAAAGCACGCGGATCAGATCATTCACGACTTTCTTGTGGAAATGAACAGACACGTGAGTTTTAGAGGGAAAAATGGAGTGAAACCTGTATTTTTAATGGTTTAGAATCTAAGAAATGAGGTAAAATATCGTCTTGTAGATGGAACTTAATTGCTTGCGTTCGTCCCCTCAACTCCTACGCCTGGTCATCTGAAAAACAGAAGGCGACGTGCTATAATACCGTACAAAACAGATGCTGTAAAAACTGTTCCTGGTAAACACAAATGTTTCACACTTTCAGGTAAAGCTGAGAAATCACACCTTTTGTCTTTGTGGGATAACAGGAAAAAAAAAGAAAATTGGTGGAAAAAGTGAGGCCTTTGTTTATTTCCATTAGTAGTTTTTTTTTTTTGAGTGGGTGAGCAGACTCACACGTTTTTTTTTTCTTCTTTTCCTCCAGTTATTTATCCACACACACCTGCTCCGACAGCCTCTGGTGGAAACAGCAATTTACTGCAGATTTTTCTGAAAAAATTCCTTCTCACTGACTATGCTCCAGCTTATTGTCTGAAATTAACTTCGTATTGACCGGCTCAATCCGTTGGAACCATGAACTGAAGGGGGTGAAATAAGTGTTTGGAAGATGGAGGGAACAGATAAGATGAATGGAGGATAGATAAATAAGATAAATAATTTCAGTAGGAAGGACAAAAGGTAAGGATTTAAAGGTGTAGAATGAAAATACAGTATTTCCTTTAACAATTATATTTGAGGTAAAATAGATTATATTTTGGACATACATGATGTTGGCATCATGTTTACATCTACCAGCCAATAGCAGGCACCATTGCGAGTTGCCTAACATGGTAAATAGTCCATAATTGCAAGGCTGTTACCATGGAGGGTGGCGGAGTCGGCAGTCAAGAAGCTGCTTCGGAGTGCCAGGGCATTTGTTATCCTTCTCGGGGTAGGAGCAACCGGAGAGGATCGAGAGCCAGAGTGGGTTTGGGTGAGGAATTTTCGTGGCATCAGAGCACATGCAGGGGTTGTGAGCCTGACACCCGTGTGGCTCGAGACCTTGTTTTATTATTGTGGCTGCAGCATCTGTGCACCGGGTATTGTTTTGGTGTTCGTGTTCCATATTCCACCTTTAAAATGCTTATTCATCTTCTAACATTTGAATGTAAGTTTTAATGGTGGGATACGGAATATTTTCATAAAAAGCAATATTTTAACAAAATAATGCCTCCACGGGGTGTTTAGATGGTTGTAGAATGAAAAGACACTATTTCCTTTAAAAATTCGAAGTAAAATATTACAAAATATTAATTTTGATGGGCACGACGTTGGCATTTTGTTTACATCTACCAGCCAATAGCTGGCAGAGCAGCGGGCACCATTGTGGGTTGCCTAATACCGTAAATAGTCAGGCACAGCGAGGCTGGTACTGTGGAGTCTGCAGGTCAAGCAGCTGGATATTAATCCCTCATGGGGATTAATAAAGGGTATTTGACCCATCCTCATTTCTGAGGAGCAGAAATGTTGACGTTGTCCACTCTTTGATGCTGCTGAATCACTTTAGTGTATTTCAGGGTGATGTCAATGTCCACATGTGCGTCAAACCTCTTGTCTTTTCGTCTGGTACTTTTGGAAACAGCTCAGGGGTATGTCACTTGGAAACATGTTTCATAACAGATCCAGCAAGGCGTCCAGTGCAGATCTAGTGGTATTCAACGCGGTATTTCAACACATCAAGGTAGAAACGACAAACATCTACTGCTGAAACTATGACCTAGACTCATGGTGCTAACGTTAACCTGAACATCAAAACAACAACAAAATAAACAGAACCCAGTTTTTAGCCTTAACTCCATGTTATAGCTCTGCCCACAAGTCCTTGCAGCTATTTTTACCCTTTGTGGTAAACACGTCACTTGGTTTTGTAAAAATGTTCAGTTCATCATATGTTTGCATAGATTGCCAACGTTTAAAGATTAAACTGTTATGGGAGTATTTTACTTTATGTTTTTCATCTTTTCCTGCCAATTCAACTACTGCTTTGAAGGAAAAAAAAATACAGATGAAGGTGAAAACTGCAATGTCATACGTGCATTTTGGGGTTTTACCGGAACAGACAGCAAGCCCGGTGGAAATCCCTTTTTCTATCCCTGACCAGTCAAAGCCAAAGCTCAGTGCTCCCCTTTCCCCGAGAAGCATTCCAGGAATCTGTTCTCTTTTTAATTAGTTTAGTGGAGAAAAGGGATTTCTTTTTTTAATCGTGTTGTAGCTTTCAGTAAGTGGCAGCAAACAGCCTGGCTGGGGACAGAAAAAGAAAGAAAACCCAAAAAGACAAACAAAAGCTCTTTTTGAAATAAAATGAAAAGAAATCAAACAGATAGAACATACGTATGATAATAACAAAAAAAAAGGGCTTCAACTTGAAAAAAAAAGCTCCTGTTCTTTAAACTGACATTAAATTCTTCTCAGTTTTTTTATTTGTTTTTACACTTAAAAAAAAAACCCCTGAAAATCTAAAAGCTTTCATTAATTCAAGCCGTCCATCTTCCCCAAACAAATTTACCGGTAACTTCGCACTTTGAAATCTGAATACGTTTCACATTTAATTTTTGTTTTGTTTGTGCTGCTTGTCATTAAAAGAATGTACTTACTAAAACATCAGTAAACCGACGCTTACATAATAATAATAAGAATTACATATTTATTAAAAATGCATAATTTTAAGTGGTGAAATGTAAAAAGTACCTCCAGTTAACGACGACTTTCCCAAAATAAAGAAATGTTGATACTTCATTTCAAAGACATTAAAATAAAAGACTTAACATTATATTGATCTGTAGTATGTAATTTGTGACATTTTGGAGCTTTTAAACACCTTCTTTGACTGCTAAGATTTGTCAGGTGATTTTTACGGAGCCATTCTTCTCTTGTAATTGGACAGGAAACACTTCTCAGCACACAGAGTTCTATTCACCTACTCATGATGTTCTCTTTTTTTTTATTACGCTTGTCTTTTTGGCATAATTACTGATATTTTTTTCTCCAAATGTCCTTTTAAAAAACACCAATAGTTTAGTTCACTTTTTAGCTTTACAGAGGTTCATGAGCTCATCTTTTTTTTCTCTGAAATCAAATGCGGATTTCGGTTTTTAATGAATGCAATGACTCCCATGAGAGTGGGAGCTCAGATGTGGAGAATTACAGCTATACATTCTATGGGTAGAATAAAAAGAGCGTTTGGGTATTATAGCACAAAAAACTGAAACTGGATTTTATTGTCAGAACACGTCTGCTTGCTTTTCTATTCTTTATTCATGCCATAAATGTCAGGACTCTGGTTTGGGTTTGTGTTTTGTGTTTATTTAATTTGATTTTTCAACACTTTTAGTCACCTGTTTGGCTGCAGGTCACCAGGTGGCAGGCATTTGCAATCAGGATCCTCTACCAGCAGACACACCTGTGATCACTCAACATGCAACCACGATGACAGTTCAAAAAGCAGGGTTGAACAATCATTCAACGTCAGTCCGTCGTACCTACTGGGTGACTCTAGGCCTTGTGTTCTGCATAGCAGTTTTGATAATCATAGTTTTGACCATAGCTTAATGTTTGTCCTTCCGCTGTGTGAAGGGTTTTGGATTTGCAGTTTCGTTACGGATATCACTGTATAAGCATAACCTGCAACCAGTGTGGGTTTCAGCTCTTGGGTCTGGCGATATTAACATCATGACACATAAAATTCTATAAAATGAGAATAAATTTGGACTATTTTAGAATCTGGATACAAATGCAAATTAAAGGTCCCGTATCCTTTTATTTTACAGCTTATAATGTCTGGGATAGGCACATATGATACAATCTTACCTTTTCAATGTTACAGAGTCTTAATTTGTCTTAAAATATAACTTATATTCTTGAGTTCTTTGACCAGGAAGTGAAACCCTCAGGTTACCTGAAATCCCATCTCGCCCCCTGCTTGTGAGTGCTGCCCCTCGAGCTGCCTGAATAAAATGGTGAAAACATTCCTGCAACCCCTCGCAGCCAAATACATATTTTTGCTGAGTCATTTCTTAGAAAGTAAAATATTATAAAACAGTGGTGCTTGGTGTCTTGCTTTGGACACTCGCAATTAGAGGCATGTGTGTTTAATCTGCAGGGGCACACTACAGATACATCACTGTTACAATCAGTTTTCCAGGAGAGAGTGGACCAGCTGCTCAGAGCACAGGATTCAGGAGGATTACTGAAAGATGTGTGAATTAAGCTAAAAACCACTCTGGCTGGGTTGGGGGTGGTTTATAAGGAAATAACATCACAACATGGTTAAAAGCTCCAAAAAGTGATTTTTGCATGATATAGAACCTTTAAGTAAAGAACTGCTCTTAATGGATTTGATCATGAAAACATTAATTATTTTAGCATGACTGTTTTTTAAAAAATTAAATAACAGTGAAAAATAAAAGTCTCATACTTTATATAGTTTTTTGTTGTTATAAATCTATCCCAGAACTGGTCTAAGTCTGACTCCACTGTTAGATTTCTGTCTGGTTGTCAGACTGAAATTGCACTGACTGCTATCTGTTGCAGGTAAGATACTGACTGCTGATAACCGTACCTAAAAAATCTGAAGGGTTGAAATCTGTACTCACAAAGTTCTGCCTGGCAATCCTAAAATGTCACTGTAGTGGTTTTCTAAATGGCCCAGTTGTTAATATTTCCATTTTATAATAAGATTAAAAAAAAAAAACACCATAGCAAATGAGAGTTAAAGCTAGAATAGCTGTTTTCAGCCTGTGGCTCTGGGGGCCACATGTGGCTCTTCAGCCCCTCTGAAGTGGCTCCTAGTAGCTTTGATCAAAATCAACATGAACCTGAGTAACAACAGGAAATGGGTCATGTTTTTACTTGAACATGGACTTTCTGCATCCGAATGACACTAACGTTACAAAGAGAACTGAACAAACTCGACATGAGTTTCACTGAAATGTCTGTAAAATGCAGCGATAAGTGTTTTTACAGGATATTTAGAAAGGATCAAGCTCTATTTATACAGGTAACGTCATAAATCCAAGATGTCAATCAGCCGCCATTCACTTCAAATACAGAGTCACATTCAGCAAAATCTCTAAGAAATTCAAAAGACACAGAAGAAGCAATGAATCACTTTCATGTGTGATTTATGACTTTTCACTAACAAGGAGATCATTTTCTCAAGTCCACAATGGTGTAACCCCCCCCAACCACCACCACCATTACCGTGAGCAGCTGGATTACTTTAAGCTGATTTTTCATAATTTACCCTCACCGAGTGGTAAAGCTCAATCCGGATTTACCTTCCTAACTCCCTCTGCTTATCTTGTTCCCCTCACGTTACTGTTGTCCTTAGAGCAAACATGGATCTGTCTGCAAGCCTAAAGATGCAAACCACTGGGTTTTGAAGTCAGAAAATTAGCATTGTAGGTCAAAATCACATGTTTGTGTTGCTTTAATAGTGTAGTTTCCTTGTAAAAACTTTGGGTTTTTCAGGGACGACACGCTGTAACTGTACAGCCTTTTTCATATTTTAACATCCTGTTTAACAACTCCAAGAGGACAGCTGGTGATCCCCATTATTTTCTTGCTGAGTGGATTCTCCTCCGAATCCACAACCAAACCCTCACACATGTGCTAATAAGACAGATGACACTGCCGTTTCCGAGGGTAATGAAAATGGAGTAGCAGTTCTACACAATCACAACCACCCACAGACTACACTCTGTTTAAGAAAAAAGACACAGTGCTTCATTTAAATGCTGAGCTCCACAGTGTTCAAGCTGTTACTACGGCGTTTTGTCAGGAAGACGATAACGTGGTGACAGAAAATGAGAATGTTACTTCCAGCCAAACAATAGCTCTGTCAAGTAATCTGTGGAATCCACGTTCAGTTTCAAACTCTGTGAACTGAGAGATGAAAATTCGGTCCTGCTGACAGTAAAACCAATAAATCCTATTTTGGGACTGACTGAAAATTTAGGAAATTAGACTTTCTGTCTGAAATTCCCCTTTGACTTCCCCTCTCAGCAAGGGGTCTGCAAGCTTTACAACTAAAATGAGGCATTTCACCATGAGTCCTGTTAAATTACATTTGTATATTGACCCTTAAAATTAAGGTAAAACTATTTAAAGAATAAGTACCCCAATCAGAGAAAGATGTTTTGTAATTTAAATAGCAGGCATTGACTCAGGCACCGTTTTGCAACATGGCATTAAAATTCGGGTGGTTCCGTCTCCTTCCATCAGGCTTCGGCAGAAGCTCGTTCATATTCATTATTCAAATTTGCTGGACTCTGATTGGCTAACAAACTAGCCTATGAGAGCAAGGTATACTGTTTCCTGCCCCGATGCGTGTGGCAACAGCAGACGTTCTCTCTTCCTGTTTGATACGTCTTATGCTAACAGCTTTTAGCCAGCAGCATGCTAGGTGTGGTTTCAACTGCAGGAGCTGATGAATACTAACGAGCTAAGGAGTTGTGAGGAAACAAGTACCGGCTGTTCGAACTCGGGTGTTATCACCACCTGCGTAGTTTGAGAGATAAAAACTGAAAGAGAAGTTGTTGACCTGTTTTCACACCCACTATGAAGGTAAGAACACCTGTGGAGCTAAAATATTCAACAGAAATTTCCGAAAAACAGTTTTAATGGGAGGGCCTCTTTAATTCTGAACTCTGCCCCCAGAAAAAGAGAAAAAATCTGTAAGGGGGTTTATACTTTTTGACTGCTCTGTTTTCATAAACCAAAAAAAAAAAAAATGCTGGCAGAAAGAACAGCCAGACCCATAAGCAAATGTTGTTTGGCTCCCAGAACGTGTTGTTGTTGCAGCCCATATTTTCCATAGCTTCTGCTCGGTGTTGTGACTGAACAACGGACTGCAGGCGATGCAATGAGGCGCGCTGAAGTTCAGGCTGGCTTCACAGATTGCATGCTCGTAAAAAAACGACAAAACGAAATCGATGTACTTAAATAATACATGAATGACAGATACTTTGTAACACAGTTATGAAACTGAGTGCTGAGAAAATATTTCCAAGCAGATTGATTTGTACTTTCCAGTGTTCTTCAGATTACTTTTATACACTGTTATTGACTGCCGAAGGATAAGTAAGCACATCAGCCCCTCCCTTACTATATCTTCATCACAGTGTAATTTTTTTTTTTTTCTCCCCGCACTCCTTTTTTTTAACCCCCGTTTCAGCTTAGCAGTTCCAGCTGTGTCAGTTTTCCTCCTTTCTTCTTCACAATACCCTGATGTTAACCAGTGGAAACATCTGGATCAGAATTCAACAGGGGCAGCCAATCAACATGTTCATAGTACAACGCTTTTGGTCAAATGCAATGTTTGCTATCCATAAGTAGTAAAAAAAAAAATGTGAGGAAATAACTGGTCATAAATCCTGAGGTGCCAGCAGCTGTTTCAGCATTGGATCAATCTCTGAATGATTGCTTTTGTTTTGGACTGAAACAATTGCATCTCGTTTCATTTGATCTCCTCTGGGTGCAGTAGCAGAGCTAGCTGGGAGAACATGCTAAAACATGAAAAAATGTTATTATGTTCTAATACCAAAGATGATGATTGATTCTGAGCAGGGGATGGTACTGGAAAAGATTCTTTCCCCCAGTAAATTGTCAGTGATAGTAACTAGCATGAAAACATACTATTTACTTCCTGTGGTGACCCATTAGCTACCTAAAAAAAAAAAAAAGTTCCAAAAGTGATAGTTCACATCTTTCAAAGTGGGTTTTGGGGAATGTTTATAAATGATTAATATCATAGCAAATAGAGAGAGAACTTTGAATGACCTTGGTGTGGAGAGACAGTCCAGTTCTGACCAGATTGATGAGCTATTCATAGTCAGAAAAGACCAAAGTGGATTTATACCAACTTCAAACAACTCCAGTCTCAAAAATCCCAAAGTGGCTCATAGTCAACCTTTTACACTGTTGCCAGTTTTAAATTACATGATTATCCTGTCACAGAGATGACATTTTTCCAACAGGAAGTGTCCCAGGTTGCACAGGAAGTGCTACAGTCAGTTTATGTTTCCACTGCAAAAAATTACAAGATTTTGATAAACAAGTAAGTCAAATTGGATGATGTAAGGGTTTGTAAACATGATTTTAGGTTGGCGTTGTTTCACGATGGCGGCAATTTATTCTACTAGATCCACTTTCTCATCAATCAAAACAGAATGAATCTGCAGTCCTCCAAACTGATGTTATTCGAAGAACTTTCAATGAAATGTTCATTACACTTCCATAAATTTAAAATTCACATGTTAGAACTAGACCTTCGGGATACCTCAGTTCATGTAGAAAAATATAACCATCCGCTCTCAGCCACTCCCCCGTCTGCTGGGTTGCCAGTTCCAATGTTGATCCTCATTTTATTTCTTTTGTATTTGTTCCGTTTTAGGGAAGGATGGGACTTTTGTGAGTATTTCACTGTTAAATTCTTACATATTGCACCTTTAATCTCTGAAATGAGTGGATGTTAACACCATACCCAGGTAGCTTTGTTACAACCCAGTATTACAAAGTATTAGTACAATTTAAGTCTGAATATTCACAATCCACCATCAGTATATTGTGAACATCACAGGGCACAGCTTACATCAGTCAATGAAACAGGGCGACTTTTCTTCAGTGATACTAATTGACTGTAAAGTCTTGGGGGGGGCAGCGTGTAATAAGCATTTAATGTTATTGATGGCAGCATGTGCTGGTATTTACTTTTTGGGCCACAAACAGGCCATGCAGAGTCAAAAATGTCCTGCGGGGTGGTGAGCCAAATCCAGCTGGAGCTGAAGCATGGCTCAGTGTGATTAGACAGGGTTGTCATGTCAGTGCCAAGCGGAGAGGGTATCAAGGTCAGATTTGTTGTACCAGACAGAAAGGCCACCGCAGGGACGGCAAACAAGTTTATTCTGATGAAAGTGATGATATAAATCTGACCATAGAGGAGCGGTTAGGATTCAGACTGTCAAGTTTCATGTCTGCCAGGTGGCTTCTTTCATTATTTGACATGTTTACACAGTTAGACTTTTATGTCTTGGCATCAGTCATTTCTGGTGCTAATTACAATGCATGTTAAATCAAGCTCAGGTGTTTTTAGAAGTATGTTTTTAGTCATTTGAGAAGACATCAAGGACTAGGTTTACTAAGCGGGGCCAGGAAATACAAGGTTCCATTCCTGGAACAGAAAAGCAGCCAGTTCTGTGTGATCTTTTAATACTGTATCTTATCAATGAACAGATGCACCTAGTACATGTCTACAAATACTAGTCATTGACCCCAAAGAGCACAAAACAGCTTAGAAAACCTGTGGATAAGTTAGTTACTAAACAAAAAGGACATATTCCCATCTGGGTTGAGCTAAAAAAACTTATCTTTGAGTTGTTTGCGCCACGAGACACCATCCCACGGCAGTGTGCGAGCAGTATGAGGTGGAGGAGCCAGGCTGCTGTGGCTGTGTCTGGTTTTCTGAGGCCATTGTTTATGAAATAAATAAGTTAGTCTTAAATAGGCCCTTCCATTAAAAACGTTTTTTCTGAGGTTTCTGTTGAATATTTTAGCTCCACAGGTGTTCTTACCTTCATAGTGGGTGAAAACAGGTCAACAACTTCTCTTTCAGTTTTTATCTCTCAAACTACACAGGTGGCAATAACACTCGAGTTCTCCCGAGTCCGAACGGCCTGTATCTGTTTCGTCACAACTCCTTTTGTTCGTTGGTATTCGGCAGCTCCCGCAGTTGAAACCACGCCTAGCATGCTGCTGGCTAAAAGCTGTAGCATAAGACGTAGCAAACAGAAAGACACGACGTCTGACGTTACCATGCGCAGCGGGGCAGGAAACAGTATGCATTGTGCTCATAGGCTAGTTTGTTAGCCAATCTCAGTTCAGCAAATTTGAATAATGAATTTTAATGAGCGGCTGCTCGAGGCCTGACGGAACGAGCCGGAACCACCCGAATTTTAATGCAGACAGATTGAAAGATCTGTTAATCAGTGTTTCCTGACATTTTTTAGATATAAAATGTTTCATATTACTGGTTAATACTTAAGAAATAACCACAAAGTCCTGAAATGTATATGAAATGGCCTCTTTAAAACATACAGTTTCTGTAGATTTCAATCATTTAGTTAGTTCAGTTAGTTAGAGTTCACAGTAGGATAAGCTGTTTGGCATTAGCAGGGACCACCTGGCAGGTTTTTCATAGGAACAACCCATATATTTATCTCTGATGCTCAACTCACAAATGGCGTAACCAAAGGGAAAATCAATAGGCTTTCCAGCGGTGTTCGATTTATTGTTGTGAGCTTCAATATATAAATAAAAAAAAAATCCACCAAATGCAAATTTCCTTTTTTGGCCTACGTTTATTCACATGATCAAAGTTAAATGGTGACAGGATTAGGACAGATGATTTTTTTTTAAAAAAAGGTGAAAACAACTTTATTGTTTTTGTATTTTGGACTGATGCGTCATAATTTCTCCAAATTTCAATTTGTCTAGTCCACACAGATACACCTTTACTTGGAAATACATTTTTTTGAAAAGTTTTTCTGATCAAAAGCTGTTTGCTTGTGGACGAATAACGTATTTTCTAACATTATTTTGATCATTTTTACTTGTAATTTCGAAAAAATAAACATTAGTGGAATTTCTTTCCTCTCTTCTTACTTATATACAATCAGATATAAAATTGTAACGTGAACTGAGCACATCAATCCAGTGCACTTTAAAGATTTAGCAAAATGAACAATAATCAATTATTATTTTTAAAATGTAAGAATAAAAGAAAAAATTGCTGTGAGTGATGAAATGTAGAAGGAAAGTTTTGGATTCTGATTTGCTGGCAGGGCACTTTTGCAGAAATCAATAAATGATCCATTTGTTTTCTTCTCAGCTGCCACTGATTTGAATATACTGTTACGTAAAAGACATGCACCATTCAATTTTCAAATATTGTACGGCTGAGGTCATGTCAAAGCCAAAAGCAGATTACAAGTTGTGTACATTTGGACGTGCGTCTTAAAGGGCTGCAGTGAAGTCGACAAAACCCTGGAAAGTTATTTAAAAGTGAAAGCTTATGCTGTTATTTATAAATGATTAAAGCACCAGATACGAAGATAAGGAGTCCTACTAGGTGTTAAATAAAATAAAAAAAGTTGTTTTTGATATTTTATTTCTTCCTCACGGCGAAGGCAGCTCAGAAAGCTTCACTTTGGCGCTGCTTTAACTCGAAGCCGCATAAAGCATTTTCATGCTGGATCTGAAAGCCTCTGTATTTTTTCTCTGTAACAACATTAAGATTAATATACAACGTGTGCTTCACCTCACAATTGGTGGCATTCGAGTGTTTTTTTTTAAACAAATTTTGGCTCTTAAGGAACACTTCATGCTGTGTGCTTCCCAAAAACACAGTAGGGAAGCTGCTGGCTTGGAAAGGCTGGCACAACCACTTATTCATTTTATTACATATTTTAGTATTAAACTGCACATGTCACTGTTTTTACAACAGGCTTTCGTTTCATGTTTCAGATTTCTTTGGGACGTAGAATGAATGGGTAGTAGCTTTAAGTTGGTGTGCATCCATCAAAGTTAGTGATGGGGGTGGTAGCAGGCGTGATGAATTGACTATAGTAAACATTAAGAAAAAAGAATTTTAGCCTTGATGCTATAGGACACATTAGACAAAGGATGATTGTTCTCTAGCAAACTGAATTGTTCTTAACATTCAAAAGCCTAGAGTGTCTCTACGAGACTCGGATATATTTTGAATTGAATACTCCCAGAAATAGAGGTACGAGACAAGAACATTTTTGTATCTATAGGTAATTTTTAAAAAAATGTTCCCTTAAAGTACAATATTGGTCTTTAAAAGGTCAGAAATGTCCCTCTGAGGGTTCAAATTGATATAAAGTACAAATTTGTACCATTTCAACTGCACCTGCAACCCTGGCCAAGGCTGGTTAATCTAAATTTGATTAAGTTTCATCAATCATTTTCAAATATTATGGTTTACATGTTGGTTTTAGACTTTAAAACGTGGCATAATTTTGCTGTTTTGGTGGAACAACTTCATAAGGTACAAAAATAGACCTGGACTACAGGGTACACCCCCAGCGACAAGAAGGGTACAAATTCTTAAATTCAAGAATTTCTTGTCTCGAACCTCTATTTCTGAGATTGAATACCAACATCTAGAGGAGGCATTCATATGATTCCCTGAGAAATTTCAGACTATGAGTCAGGTGAACCAAAGGCAGCCATACTCTCTCTGCCATAAAGCATGTGTAAATCAATAAATCAATCAAAATTTTTGAAACTTTTTCTTACAGGTGTTATAACCAAGAAACGTGTCCCTTTTTCTTTTCCTTTCATTTTTGGATGAGAAGTCCTATTGTCAGTGTAACAGGACATGACTTTATTGCTGTAATCTTGCCCACCAAGGTTATAGTATTTTCCAGCTCTTGAGGACGTGAAAGGGTACTCCAAAATGTAAAAAATCAAAGCAAAAGTCTACAAGATGAAGAGGAGACTGATGAGTGTACCTCCTTCTTCACCTCTCTGTTTCTTCCTTTTCACTTTTACTGCTTTAGCCTGAAAAGAGAAGGAATAAATTCTCAAGATGTGATTTTCATGCCACTTGGGGAAGTTTTATTTTGATTTTTTTTGTATGCTCTCTTAGTGAATGTGGAAAGCAAAAGCAGGGCTGCTGTTGAAGTATAATCAATGGCAGGTAAGATGGCTAGCACTTCTACGTAGCGCACCAAGTGCCAGGTGTCAAACTAAAATTGGAGGTTGGGGAACTTTCTGTGGGCACGGATTTGCCAATGGACATCAGCAATACATCATTGCTTGGGTTTAGCGATGTTGAAAAGTTGGAAAATTTTAAGTCCTGTGATCAATAATGTCTGAACAAACTGATGCTGAATCCCAAACGTCACCTTTCTTTTTCTACAACTTAATTTTAAGCAGAACAACTGATGCATATAGCTGCACGAGTGCTGATTATATGAAACCATTTACTAATTGGAATGAGAATTGTTCAAAATGTCAGTTTTTTAACTGTTGTAAAAATAATAATGTGATTTGATGCTACAGAAAACACTAATGATTTTATGAAATATTATGGTAGATACTTTAGTTTGTGTTTAGTCTATAAACCATATATTATACAGATTGAGCTGTGTTTTCAGTGCTGCATTGAGGGGGCAGATATAAACAGGTAAATGATTAAACAATGCTACGCCATCTGCATATAGATGCCAACGTTGCACAGATTTACTGAAGTTAGGGAACAGAATTTTTTTTTATCCGAATTTAGGATTTGCTAATCCATGGAAAATGTTTATAGTGTATATTTTACTAAACTCAAAGAAACACATTATAAATCTGACAATACAGTTAACAACAAAAATGAGGTAACTGATTTCAAATATGACCACAATGGTTCTACTACCCACAAAGAACAGCTTGTAAATCTAAACTTCTCAGATTGGTTAACAAACTAGCCAATGAGAGCAAGGAATACTGTTTCCTGCCCAGCAGCTGCGCATGGCAACATCAGACGTTCTGTCTTCCTGTTTGCTACGTCTTATGCTACAGCTTTTTAGCCAGCAGCATGCTAGGCGTGGTTTCAACTGTGGGAACTGATGAATACCAACGAACAAAGGAGTTGTGACGAAACAGATACAGGCCTTCCGGACTCCGGAGAAATCGGGTGTTGTCTCCACCTGCGTAGTTTGAGAGATTAAAACTGAAAGAAGTTATTGACCTGTTTTCACACCCACTATGAAGGTGAGAACACCTGTGGAGATAAAATATTCAACAGAAACCTCAGAAAAAACGTTTTTAATGGAAGGGCCTTTTTAAGTACAGTTGTTTTGCTGTACGTACATCTCCTACAGCCTCGAGAGTCCTGCTAGTCACCAGCGTTTCCTGTCTTGACATCCTTCAGATGGCTACTGGACTCCAACTTCCCCTTCTCAGTGTTGAGCGCTCGGGAATGTCATTTACATTTTTGAATCTTTACTTACTTTAACCACTTATTTGCCTTTTAGAGCCGAAGCTGCTGCATATTTTTTCATTTTAGATCAATCAAAATACACAGCTGGATTTACAAGTAAAAGTAAACAAATAAAAACTGATAAGGCATTGTGCAAAACAAAGATATTGCTCTGGAATTTATTAGTTTTCTTTGTTCATTTTGTGAGGTGAAACTTAAGGATTGTGTACACTTTGTGTCTTTGATCCCATTTTATTTTATTTTACTTGACTTGAATTTAATTTCAGTTTTTCAGGGATCTCAGTTCCACTGTGTTCCCAGACAAGTTACGGTTCTATGTCTAAGACAGAGAGATGCCGTGTCACAGATGGCCCATTTGTGCTGATAGCTGCTACCCTGTGGTCTGCAGTCAGGGTTTGCATTCGCAGTAGAAGCGATTGTGCTGCGTATGAATAAATGCTTTTCCTAATCTCTCATCCAGTCTGCAGAAAATCAAGATAAGAGCCACTGAACCAAATCTTTGTTTTCTCTCGCCCCTCAGTGCTCCCCAGGAGTGGAGCTGTCAGCGACAAACAGAGAGATGGGTGGGGTGGGAAGGGGGGAAAGGGGGTTCTCAGGGAGGGAGAAGAAGGAAACAAACAGTGAGGACGGGAGAACAGAAGATGGATGTGGAACCACACTGTGCATGCTGTCTTAAGATGTTTTGCAAAGTCAGAGAAATGACCAGAGAGTGAACATTTTAGAAGTGGTTGGAGCAAACGAGCAGAAGGTGAGCAGGGAGGGAATTAATGGAATTCTCCACAGCCAGATGGTGCCACTGGGCAGGAAATGGTGTCATCTGCACTTCACTGTGCTTTTTGCTGTAATTAAAATAAAAAAAGAACAAGGCAAAGATGCATATGCAGACACGACAAACAATGTGTGTTACACAACGAATCCTCTGATGATGCTGGTGCAGAGAAATTAGCTGACAAACAGGAAATGGAACAAATGGTCCAGAAAGTTAAATTAAACGCTCATCCCAAATTAAAAATAAACTTTACTGCTCATTCTTGTGGCACATCAAACAATTGATCATGCTCTGAACCTGGTCCCTGGCCTACATATTGTAAATAATACAACACACAATGTCATCAGATTTGTTTATTGGCACAAGCTTTTTCATTATCGCCCAAAACAAATGAGACAATGTTCAATTTTCCTAAAATACTTTTGATAATTCAGTTTTTTAATTGGTTTAAGATCATTTCGAATCATCACATATTTGAAATACTGATAAAATATACATCACTGTAAATATAGGCTCTTGTAATTTTCACGATTGTCCCGGAAGCAGTCACAGAATGTCCCCTACTTTCAGAGACACTTTTGTCATGGTGGCAAGTCATTGCTGGTATTATGATCTAAGAGATGAAACAAAATTTTGAAATAATTGTGTGTAGCTTCCACATGGTAAAACTCAGTAAACAAATCATAAACAACAGCATGAGTCATCGTCTTGCTTTGTAGCAATGACTCATGGGAGTCCTAAGCTACTACTTTTCTAACTTCCTGTGGCAGCTAGCTGCTGCAATGCTGATGCTAGCTTGTTTACAGACAGTTAGAAGAAGTAGAAATTCAGTTTCTGCTGTTTTTTTTTTATTTTTGTCTGGTGGAACTGTGCTACAGCTATCAATGTTTTTTTTACTGTTAAGTGTAATATAGTAAGAGGACTTTGCCTCGAATGAGAAGCTCAACTGCTGTTTGTGTGCATGCGTTTGAGCCCCCACCAACGCCAGAAACGCTGTGTGTTTGTGTATATGTGTGTTGTGTTTATTTTCATAGTATTTTATTTTAAAGAATTGCTTTTATTTTCAAAATTGACCGTATTGGCTCGTGTGTCTTGGTGTGACTTCCCGCCAGAATTAACACAGAACGCTCACGCAAAAAATAGACCAGGTGTCGAAATGATCACTTCTCAGCGCTCCGTGTCTGGTGTGAACTACACCATATAGGTTAACAAGGGCGCCGAATAGAAGTGGTCTCAGTTCCGCTTCGCAGTGCTTCCGCGTGCAGTGTGAGCCCTGAGGCCTAAGCAAACTACGTAGTACTTACAGAAATGTGATTGACAATCTAGTAGCCAAAAAAAAACTACTACAACATTGAATTTCCCTTCTGGGATAAATAAAGTATTTTTCATTTCATTTCATTTCAATAGATAGCGAAACGGGTTTGTTATCTATTGGCTACTTTATTTAAAGCTCCATCAGTTCTATAATTTATTAATATTATAACTGTTTCTTTTAGAAACCAGAAGTACAAGACTGCTACAAGTTGATAAAATGATTTTAAAATAAATTTGACATCTAGATTTGCTACAAAATCTTGTTTACCACCTTTAAGGTGTGAAAACCTTCATTCACCACCTGGTGGAAAGGCTAACACCAACAACACCAGTTTTGCTAATATTATCGTTAGAGGGTAAATAGCTGGTATTTTTCAAGCCTGTAAAAAAGTTAGTGCTGCATTTCTAGCATAAACCCAGAAAGATCCGAAATCTACAACCCGAAGTCTCCCGACTCGTAGTGGAATCTAATCCAACCACGTGTCCTCTGGATCCGATTCCTTCCTTTCCTAGTAGTAGTAGTAACCCTGATTCCTTATAATATTTAAAAAAACATGTATTTTTTTCCCAATAAAGCATTATTATATCAGATATTAATCTGTTCTACGTGTTTTAAAATTGAAACTGAGCAAACATTTTCTATGAAAAAAATCTCAGTTTCAACATTTGATACATTGTTTATGTTTTTGTTTTGGATAAAAATATACGTTCTTCCTTGGGTCATTTTTTACTTTTCCTGAAATTTTCATCAAAATCCATCCTTTAGTTTTTGAGTTATTCTGCTAACAGACAGACCCGATGAAAACATTACCACCTCAGTGGAAGTAACAATGACAAATGATTTTTTTAAAAACTAGGATTCTGTGTGAACAAGGACTAATTAGCATTCAGATGGAGAAATACTTCAAACATTGGGGATATACAGAAATCCAGAATTAAAGCAACACAAAAAAATTCACACATGGAAATGGAACAGCAGATGCAATAAAGTGATTCATGCAATTCTTTACATTACATTTGTTCTTTAAAAAGAAAAAAAAAAAGACCAAAAACAAAACAGGAGTCTTTACCAACCACATAACAGAAGCTTTACACGTCAGATTATCAACACTAAGCTCACAATATGTGGCACATTTTCACACACATGCAGTATAGTAGGGTTTAATTTTGGTTGCCAAACCGGCATGAGTGGCCATATTCTCCACACACTTTTAATCAAACTCTATTCATCACAACACAATCACTTCTATCACTGGCACAAAGCCTCATCTATCCAACTGAATGCTCACACACTCAGAAAAACACAATCTTCAAGCAAATTCCGGTGGAGAATTCTTTCAGTAGTTGATCTGATATATAATTGGCTGCAGAGAGATCGTCTGGACTGGGATTATAATCTGTCTGCATTTTGTACAAATCTGGGGGATTTTTAATTGACTTTTTAACCCAAGTTGTATCTGTATTCCAGAACAGGGTTCCTTCCATTGCAAAGAGCAACTCACTTTGCTTTAACTGCCACATTTACTCACTCTTTGTCTGTGTGTGTGTGTGTTCGTGCATTCTGGACAGGAGTTAAAAGGCTGCTAGAGAGTGTGTGTGTGTGTGTGTTATAGAGAAGTTAAATGCTTCTCAGAAACATCAGTGGCTATACAGTGCAAGCTTGTGTGTGTGTGTGATTTGCTGTTGACAAGCGGTGTTTTTCCTCTGACAACAGTGATCAACAGTGAGCACCCCTGGCTTGGCACCAAGCTATTACTTAATTCACTGACATTTGGTGTAATTGCCTCGGGGCAGTTTGCAGGGTAGGCACAGGGTTCTAATGGGATTAGATTAGAGAAATACAATTACCATTTCACGTATAAAGGCAACACTGTGAGAATCTCATCAGCGCCGGGTGGAGGAGGGGGTGAAGGGGTGGGTGGGGATTATTTATGTGTTTATCTGTGGATGCGCATAAGTTCAAGAATAACCAGGGAGAAAAAAGACGTTCTTCCACGTTGTGTCTGCATTCCCGTACGGTCATGATGTGTAAACACAAGAGGACTTATGAATGTTGGTGTAGTTTTTTAGTTTTATTATTTTAATTTTGTGGGTTTATCAGGGTGGCTTACCTCTGAAATGGCCCTGCCAAGACTCTTGGAAATGTCGACGTGCAGATAATGACACGTTGAAAAGCCTCTGAACCGCCGGCTTGTCACCTGCTGGTAATTGGTTCTTCTACTAGTTTATTGTCTCCAGCTGCACAGCACATCATTGATATTCCCATTTTAGAAACGGGGGAAAGGACAATAGGAGGAGATGAGAAGACAGAGATAAATATGAATGCTTTCATGTGCTTGCATGTACGCTGCGTGGAGAAGCTGCAGGTGCACATTAGCTAGAGAGTACATTCATGTTTGCACTTATTAACAAGTAGTTGCCATGTCCTCTGAGGTGGCTGGAGAGCAGGATGAAATAATACCAGGCAAAAAATAATTTAAAAAAGGAGATGTTTACTTCATTTCAATAACTATACACATGGATTTTTATTTATCTAATCTTGCTGGTCATGGTACCTACTTGGGAGGCGTGGAGAAAGAAAACCAGGAATTTTGTTTTTTTTGCTTTTTTTCAGTAGGTGGAATTGCAATCAAACGTCCGTTAGCATTGGAAGGATTGAAGTAAGTTTCGGCTTTACTACATGGCTGAAGTTGAATCTGCTGCGGACAAGATTCCCTGTTATGGACAATGTGAAACAATCGATAATTGAGGCAGTTTCCAAAATGTCACAAAGCATTCACAAGTGTTCTCAGTTTCCTCACCTGAGTTGCAAGGCCTGTCTCCCAGGAATTTTGAACACATTTGATAAATCCAGAAGACAAATTTTCGTCATGGTCGACTAGAACCCCTCTCATTTTAGTTTACTTAACTCAGATAGTAGAAGAACTGTGAGACTACTTTGGAAAGAGTTGACGACCAATGAAACAATGTTTAAACAGATTAAAGACGAAAAAGGAGAATCTGGCAATGTGAATTTGTCAAAATTGCAAATAAAACTGCAATCAGAACTTGTGCACCACATTCACTACAAGGTTGTACAAATGTCACAATAAATATTCTAAAGTACCATACGTGTAAACCTAGTGCGATTCCAACTGAAAAATCCCAAATTCCAGTTGCGACCCAGTGAAATACAAGTTAGTATCTAAACTGATTGGCAACTTAAAAGACTGGGAAATAGTTAGCAACTCTGCACAAGTAGGAGTATGGCATATGCTAAATTTACTAAGGGGTCATTGGAGTTTGATTGTTGTGGATCTATTGATTATCTCCTGGGCCCAGTTTTTCAAAAGTAATCCACTAGGATTTTGGGTAACGGATTGGATCAAATCTTGAAAATTGTTTTTTCAAAAGAAAAAACGGATGGCATAATCGGATTAGATCACGTAATCCAACCTTGGTTTTGATCCGGATCCGGGTTTTTCAGAACTTTTTTTTTGTAAGATTTGGATCACTTTGATCCAAAAAATTTGGATTAAACTGATCCCGTCAGAAGGGTGGATTCAGCGTGGATTTCATGCCCAAAATGTAATGAAAACTTTAAAAATGTATCAAATAATACTATATTTGGATCATGCAGTATCTTACAAGATATCCTATTTATTCATAAGGTTTTAATTTTATTTGTTCATCCGTCGGGCTGCAGTGATTAGGTAGGTTTTAACGTATTCAGCCTTTCATTATAGGCCTACAGCAAACTAGAAAGAGTTTGGCCTCATAAAATAATCCCCCAAACAGCTGTCAAAATTGACCAAAGACAATACATTTTAGTCTGTCACTAATTGATATACAGTATATATATATATATATATTCATCACAATCGAAAATATTTTTGTTTTTAGAATATTTATTAGTGATGCATGCAATGATTAGATAATAACCAAAAAATGCAAAGAATGGATCACGGATCGCAAAACAAAAAGGATTACTAAATCCGGATCAATTTTATCCAGATTAAACCTTTTAAAAAACCGGGCCCTGTTATAGGGGTCATTTTTAAGGATTATCTGGTCCCTTTGTGACCACTAAAGTTAAATTCAAGATCATTTCCAGAGCAGGTTGGACTTCGTTAGGACTGCATCTTCTCTCTGATCCTGTTCATTGGGTTCAGCTGTGTAGAGGAGGGTTTGGAAACATTCATGTCATCTTTCTGTTGATGTCTTTGGGCTATGACCTTCAGAACACATGCTGCTTGTATACATCTTGACCTTGAAGTCAGCTCTGTCTCCTTCCAAAGGGCACGCAACATCACAACAGTTCTGTGATTTTGTCATAGGTTGGTCTGGGTGATGATTTATTACTCTATTAATTCTTCCAAACACAAATGATGGTCATGAATCACGCTTTACACTGACCATCCCCTTCCTGACCAATGTTGACCTTTATATCCTCTCTGAATGACTGCTTTACTGGAGCTACAAACCTTCACCACTGCAAACAATCTGACTTTGATAAGTTTGGAATGTTTTTGGAGTTTCTGAAACTTGTATAGTATAGTATAGTCATACAATATGTGGTAAGAAAGTTGCCAGCCGTAGCATGGGAGATTACAGTCCACACAATGGTGAACCAACCATTCCATCTTGTTCGTTTTCAAGCCTGTAATTTTGTCTGCATGACACCAATGATTGATTCCTGAAGTTGTCCTTGACTTTTTGTAGCATGACCACGTCATTCTTTAACAAATTCCTGTGGTTTGGTTAGGCAGGGGTTGAAAAACTCTTGAAGCCTTCACGGGGGTCAACAGCTTCTCCAAACTGTTATTTGTATGAGTGCAAATTGTGACAGGTTTTAACGGTGTTATGATGGGGATGCTGTTGGGGGTGGAGGGTGTATTTCACACCATTTCATTCGTCATGTAGGGATATCAGAGGTTTAATGGCCGCTACTCTCAACCATTAATGTTTAACCAGCTCCCATTATTAGAACTGTTTCATCGTCTGATTTATCTCTTCATTTTGACCATTGGATTTCTTTTCCCCAGCCTCACCAATTTCCTTCCCCTGCAGGGGATTGAAAGTGGTGAATCTTGAGTCGTGATCTTGTCAGGTGTTGTGAAAATCCACTTGGCAGTGCAATTCATCAGTATCTACATTCTGCACACACAGCCCTTCATCTATCTCTCTGGTACCATAAAAATCAATTGATTTGGCCTGTAAAGACCAAGGCTGCTGCTGCTTCTTCTTCTACTTCTTTTTTTCCCTCAAAATGGTTTCTTATGATTTCCATTGAACCATCTGCTATAAGCTGCTGAACTTTGCTGCAAAGACTTCCTGCTAAGAGTGTCAAAACTATTGAGATACATTTGTCTTAGAGTATGTGACTTGGTTACTCCATTGAAAGTATTTCACGTCACACCGTTGTTACTTAGAGCGGAAAATTATTAGACCAGAGGAACATCCTCATTCTTGTGTTAGCTGAACAAGAAATGAAGATATTAAATTACTACTTTACCCTGTGAAGCTAAAGTATACATGCCTAACAGACTAACTCGTCCTTTCCAGTAAACGTATCCGAAGGCCGCATGTAGCGATTTGCTCTCCCAACAAGCCAAGCGTTCCATCCCAATTGGGGCGCTTCACACGCATATCGCTCGCTTAAATCCAGCTGGTCCCAGGAGATGTGATTTTGTCCATACAAACAAGTACAAGCAGAGGGAAAGATGATAACATGTATCCAGAAGGTATGTGGCTTATTTTCACACCACCTACGGACTTCAAAACCATCACAGGTACTGTATTTTTTTCATAGTCTCGCAAACGGAAATTGTGTTCTTTTATTTTGACACTTCCAGGTATGAACGCCTGATTTGCTGTCTGGTCTAAACTAAGCTGTTGATACATGTTTTAGAAGTGTACCACATAAAAATAGAACTACCGCATAAAGCCACTCAGTGGAAACAGTCTCATTGACTTTAATGGCGGCTATCAGCCACGTATTATACGTTATTAACGTTGTGCGTCTGCTGTGCGTTAAGTGGAAAGGAGGGGTAATAATACAGATTCCTTAAATGTCAGGTTTCTTTAAACTCCCAACAAAAAGCTTCACATTTATCCAACAGTACCATGTCTAAACATTTTTCCCACAGATCTTCACCCCTTCATTCAGTAGACTGACTCCTTATTGATGTTGTGGTGGTTGTATTTCAGATAAAATCCAGATCATATACTATATTCATCCTGCAACATAGTTACATGTAGCTCCTACCTCGTGTCCAAATAAGATCGCGTACACATCCAAAAAATGGCACTCTAAAGTTAAATATTTGGGTCTTTAGCAGATAATTGTCACTTTTGTTGTGGTATTTAGACTTTGGATCAACTTCTACTTCAGCTCAGTCATAATACTGTAGATTTTATCACCTATTCAGTTTTTGGTTAGCAAATAAACCCTCTTCCATATGTCTCTTTGTTTTATGGCTTGCTAGGTCCACTATTAATTTCTTCTTTAATTAATTCAGCCCCTTTCCACTCTCTGACCCACTTTCATTTCCAACCCAGTGTAGATCAGTCCCAATACACACCTCACCAAGACCCAGAAAGACCTTACAATGCCATAGCATTGTCAACGGTTGTGAGTTGGGTCTAACATTTGTACTATCAACTAATTGGTTTAATTCATATCTGGACTTGTCAGCATAAGACTTGAACAATTCCAATAATATATTCCAAACCCAAGGTTGAGAGCAAGTTGAAGATGATAGTTTTTAAGCACCAAGTTTATTTGACTAACTTTTGCAGAAGAACAGAAACAAAAACTAGATATATATTAGAGTAAAAAAATACATCAACATATGCCTTTAGGGTCTTTAATTCATTTCAGTTACCAGTGAAAAGCATGAAAGTATGTTTACAGCAGCACAGCTCATTAAAACTTTCACAGACGTCTGCATCACTGTCTCATTTCTCAAATGGACTGGTCACCTTCTAATTAGGGTTTGGTGACATGGAGATCTAAATGCTGTCTAAAGACAGGCTTTACTGTCTCGAGCTTGTCGTGGGTGATGCTTATTCTTAGCTATGGACAATTACTGAAATACTGACTCATTAGTTTCCCCTCACATCCTTTTCAACATGGTGTAATCTATCTCCCTTGCATCCACATCCTGTCTGGAATGTTTTCAATTACTCACCATGTCCTATTCTGTGCTTTCCCGTGTCAGCAGAATTCTCCTCCTCCTTTCTACTGACGGGAGACGTTCAATGCTTGGTGCTTGTCTCTGTGCATTGTATTTATCTTTTCATTTATCAACTTCCTGTCCTAGGAAAACCATATTTGTACCTGATGTTGGTTTACGTAAGTATCTTTGTTCCAAGACCTTTGATTCAACTAGACATATTTCATAACTGGCGGATCCTGTTTCAAAATTTATGAAAGGTTGTGAATTCTTTGAATGATTCATAAAATTTGTTTGTGTTTTGTCAGCTACATTCCATCAGTTATATTTTGCATTTTCACCGGATTTGTGGTGTTATCTTCCATCCAACAGCAAAGTGCCTTGTATTTTTGAGTAAATGTAGCCAAGTATTTGTGATTGTGGAGCTCCAGGGTGCAGAGATATCTGCCACTCTCAGCACTGCTTGGGGGCTTTTGTGTGGTACTTCAGAAAGGTGTTGTGTCCCTGAGACTCTACACTTCAGCAAGTAAGATGAATTCTCAGCCAGTCTGCCTCCTGATAACCCTTGGTGAAATCCAAGATGGGAACAGTTGGATGGTGTTAATTCAAAACCAAAAATGTAACATCTAGAATTCAGTTTTTTGCGGAGCTCCCATAAAATGAGGTCATTCAATGGTTAAAAGAGGAAACAAGATTTCTTTGAACTAAAGAGTTATTAAAGAAACTTATAAGACATTTTTGCAGTAGCTTGCATTGTAAAATTTTTAATTATTAATATGTTAACTGAAAAGCAGAGATCAGTTTTAAATAAATGGCAAGCTAATGGCTAGCTCAAGAAGACCAGTTGGTTACTGCCATCTTAAAACAACTTCAGGCTCATACATTTCTTTGCAGTTCATGTTAAGACTATTGTAAACCATATACTTCTATCAGGTTAACAATTAATGATTACTCTGGCAGAAATGTTAGAAAATTCCTATTGGAAATGTTACAAACTGAACAGAAAAAGCCAGAGCTTGTTAGGTCCACTATTAATTTCCAGAACTAATAATCCTAAAGTTGGGTGTAAATATCTGAGTAATACTAAACTTATGGTAATGTAAGGGAAACTACCAAATGCAAAAGGCATTATCACTTCAGCTGCAAACAACATAAACACTAACAAGAAGCTGCCAACTGAAGATGCTTAGCAAAGCTAACATCAATGAAGAAAAGTTATTTATAGCGGTGAATTAAAAGAGCGTAAACGGAGTAAAAATTAACATTTCAGCTCTCCAAATACTGTTTATACAAACTGCAATAGATACACTGTATTTTTTATAGGATATTTGCTTAATAAATCCAATTCGAATCACAAATTAGCAGCAGCGCAAGCTAGCTGTAGCACTTCCAATTTAGTGTGTATCACCTTGGCAGAACTATCCTAATATTTTTGCTGGAATAACTGCGTGACACTAAATTCATGATGATCTAAAGGTTTTTAAAGTAGTGTTTACATAAACTTCTTTGAAATATTTGAAACTTGACGGTCCTGGTAATGCTCAGTCTAGACGTTAGTTTGACAATCTCTGTTTCTCCAAACTAAGTCTATTTAAAAAGCCATCTACAACAGGTTAGATAAGCAGTCCCCAACCTTTTTGTTCCACAGACCAGTTTATTATCGTATAGTATTTTCATGGACCAGCCTTCGATAGTCCAGAGGACAGCATGGTTTTATATTCTCTTTACCGTGTCCAAAAGACGCCGATAATCATCTGTTGGCTCACCCCAGATGGGAGTGTAAAAAGAAGCAATCACGTAGGGTCCATAGTGTTGGTCAGATCATACAGTTGAGATGTCTGATGAATGAACCCAACTGCAGGAAGAAGTTAGGGAATTGAAGAATACATAACACGAAATACTTTTCATTAAAACAACAACAAAAAGTCTGGCGTTGCAGCAAAACAGACTGTTTGCACAAGATAAAAAAGCAAAGGAAATACTGAAGCCCCACAAGACTGGACCAGGTTAACATGACTATCTGACAAACTCACTTAGAGAGAAAAGAGTACTTCTGCTGATGTTAGGTGATCATAAAAGTGGGAACAGCTGGAGAGGAGGAACAGTAGGCTTATCAGGAGTGAACAGGTGAGGCCAGAAAGCGCTAACTGAGCAACAAGGTTGACTCGGGTGAAGAAAATAATATTTCAAAAAAGGCAGCAATCAGTGCTCAATTTGAGCCGGATCCTGCCGGAACAAGATCCGGGAACTGTCTTATTTTGAAAGGGTGTGTTCCGGTAACTGTTTGTTAGGATCCGTTGACGGCGCCAGTTGGGATATTTAACAGCGGCATCAAAATACTAAAAAGGCAGTATAACTTACTTCTTCTGGGCTTATCATCACTTTCTCTAGTCCTGCTTGGTCTGGTCCGACGGTTGTGTATGTGTGTGCGTTCCGGTATTAGCTTGGCCTCAGTGAATTCTGGTCTCATAGCGCTATTTGCGTTCCGGTAACTTTTGATTTACAAATTAAGCACTGTAACAAAGTAACACAAGATAAAAAAAGTGAACTGAAACATAACAAAACCCTCCAAAATAATACATCACAGGAAAAACTAAATGAAAAGGAAAACAAACTTAACTCAGAAAGCACAAGTCTACCACAAATTGTCCATAACACCTTTACAGAAGTCCTCTTCAGTAGATGTGACTATCACTTTAACTCTGTGTTCTCAGTTAATCTATACTGGCCTTATTTTACCTTTACAGCAGCGTTTTTCATGCATTTTGTCAGGTTCTGACACACAGTTGCTGATCACTTGGTGAAGCGCTGTGTCTCATTATCACGTTTGGTGTTGACACCAGCAGCTTACAATCCCCCCCCCCCCCCCCCCCC
>SSNP01000006.1:7959833-7997100 GCA_006937955.1 Pachypanchax playfairii
GAAGCAGAAAGCCCCCCTCTCTCATACCGCTGCTCATCCAAAACGCTTTTCTCCCTAACATTTGACGTGAAACGAGAGGGGTGGCCAGCAATCTTCTGTCTCGCAATGCTGGCCACTCATCAGCTGCGTCAGCTGCACTCCCACATCTTTGGTAAAGCAGTTTCATATTTCACCTTCCCTGAGTACAACTCCTGCCTACTCATTCTGTCCCTTCTCTGAACCCTACAAACCATTTCCCATCGCTGTTATGTCAAGCCCGTGCTCCACCTAACAAGGTCCTGCTGACCTCCAGCTCGTGTCCTCTTCAGCCTTGGCCTCGGAAAGCCGTTTCCGCCACAGGGTTTGCAAGTTTAATTAACCTCAGGCCTGGATCAAGCCAGTTTTGACAGCTTATTCGCATCTGGGGCTTCTGGCAAGTGTTGGTGCAATACGGTCCAATACAGTCATAAACCTGACGGTCTTCCCAGCACAAAGAGGATAAATTAACGGGAGTAGCTCGTTACGAGTTGTCTTGGCTTAGCTGGAAGAATAATTAAGATAATTTAGGTGTCTTTTTTTCCTTACACAGCAAAGCATTTCAATGAAAGTAATGGTAAATAAACAGATTTAGGCAGCAACTTTTTTGGAAACTTTGGTCATACAGGCAGAAACTTTGACAGCTGTGAATGTTGGTTAAACATACTGATACTGATTGCATGAAGTCTAAGCAAAGCAATAAATCGGAATGCTACACAATAGTGACCTCATACAAGTTAAAGACCATGTCCAACTGTATTTTCAAGTTAAACAGCTTTTAACCCAGAATTTGGGATGGGTCTGAAATCTAGAATCTAAAACGTAGCATGTAATTTAGATAGAAACTCTGCAATATCTTTAAAGTTTCAGTCATGGGGTGATTCTTTATTTTCTAAATGTCAATTTGCAGTTTCTCCCTTACAGCAAAAGAGTTTTACGTGAGTACTAAGGATCAAAACTAGGAACTGCATCTACTGAGGCGCCATAAGAACAGACACATTGCTGCTTGTGATTATTGATGTAAGTACTAAAAGCTACAATGGAACACAACAAACCAGCTGTAACTCAGGAAGTAGAGCAGGTTGTCTAGTAACCAGCAGGGGCGTGTCCAGATGGGTGGCCCAGCTGAGACAATCAAATTCAATCAATACTTTTACATGAATCGAATAAAATGATTAATAAAAGTGTACCATTGACTAATCCAGTCTTTTTTTTTTACTGTATTTTTGCGTCTGCTACTGATTTACAGCAAATTGAATGCAATTTTAAGCATAATTTTCTTAAGATACGTCCTCTAGCATCAAAATGCCACAAGAACATGTTAACAACACGGAAAACACGATTTTCATCGGAGTGGGTCTTTAAATGGCTCAGATTGAAAGAAAAAAGTCATAAAGACACAAAAAATAATCTTGTAATGTCAAACTGAGAATGTATGATGTCAAGACTATTTGTATTAAAAGTTTGACTGTTTTAATAGGGCAGAAATAAGGCTAATCACACACAGACTTACCTAATTCAGGAAGGAAATCTTATAATAATAACAAATAAAACGGGTGAAAAAGAAAAGCGATCACCGTTATAAAGACCGAGAGGAAGAAACACTGAAAAGTCACTGCTCGGGAGAAAAACAGGCATTTTTCTCTTTTATTTTAGCAATATATGTAAAATATCTGTGTGTGTGAGTAGATTATTAGACAGTAGACGAGAAATGGTTGGAAATCCAAGATGAGCTTGTTAGCTGTCACATTAGTCCTCTAACTTCTCATCCTAAACTTTGTGAACTTCCACTCCACCGTAAAATGACCCATATGAATTTTTTAGCCACGGACTTCGATGACAGCCGGAATCTAATTTGTGACAGCTTTTTGCACAAAGTGAAAAAGGAATGAAGGAAAAAAAAGGGGGTAAAAGTGAAATTCAACAGCTATGTCAGCAAAGCTCTCTCCGAATTACCTCGGCCAGTGCCGACACCTATTTTTTTTCCCTTTTTTTTTTTTGTCAGCTCTGTCACGCATCACTGTCTCATGAAATTAGAAACACGGAGAAACACAAATCTTGACATTGCTGGATATCTGTATGACATTGGGCACGTTAAACCAACCGTCGCAGTGCTCGCACCTACTGGTGAGCTTTTACAAACAATAGCTTTTCTCCCTGAAAGCACTGCAGATGCTACAAATGTCTCTTTTTTTGTTCTTCTCACAATATTATCTAATAATCCAAATCTTCATCTAGTCTTTCTCATCTCTGACTATTGGGAACTGGGCCTATGCATTAATTGTATGCTCTTTGCCAGGTCAGCGGCAGGGCCAGAGGACATTGGGAATTATTCATTGTGTCAGCTCAGTGTCATTGTACCCCTGCGGATAAGGAGGCCTGTTGATGAGGGCATAGGGCAAACAATCCTCCTCCCAAAACACCCACTCCTATCGTCGGAAAGCCTCTAGCTTCCTCTTTCTTTTGCCCTCCTTTCCTCTATCCTACGTCTTTAACTACTTGGTGTCAAAAGAACACGGAGAGTGTGTCTTTCTTTTACTCTTTTCTCAGTGGGAAGCCATCTTCAGAAGCAGCAGCATCTCGTCTCCTCCACCTTAAAGGGACAGTTCAGATCTTTTGAAGTGAGTTTCAGAGAAAAGTTTGTGAACAATTAATATCTCGCTTGTTGTAGAAAGCTCACCGAATGACCTCGGATGATGAGGAATAACGTTTGATTCAGAATGAGGAGCTAACGGCTAGTTTGAGTGAGGCCAAGACCAAAGTTGATTGCTGCCATCCAAACATTTTCCAATCCCAAAAATCTCAATGTATTTCCAATGAATGATGGTTTATTAACCTTTACATGTACATTTTGCATTACATGGCTATCCCGTCAGAAAAAATAATCTATTTCTGCTGAAAGTGCTGAAGGCTACACTGAGAGGGCTATATAGCTAGCGGCTGCTGTTGGTGTTATTGATGCTTGTTAATAACTAGAGACATTTATGTAACTATGAAATACAAAAAGATTTAGAAAACAAGGTTTGCATGAACTGCCATGACATTTCAGATTGAAGTTTTTCTAAGACAGAGAGTCCATGCATCAGATTGAAAATGTTTTTAATGATCCCCTCTGATCATCATTTGAGCTATTTTAAAGCGTCCCAGTGGTCTTTAAATTACAATTATGGTGTTTACACCCAAAATCACAAAACCTGTGCTGTTTTCTAGGACGTAATTCCTCCATAGTTGCAGTAGCTAATTAGCAATGAACCTCAGCACTATGGGTGGAATCGTTGGTGCCGAGGATCCCCCCGACTCTCCCCGTTGCTGAGAGATCTCTGTTTATGCTAGCACTACCGTTAGCTTACAGCTAGCGGAGCAGGAGCTTGTTTGTATGTCACAAACGCTTAATACATGCATTTCTCCGTAATCTTTTTGCATGCTGTACTCTGAGCAGCTGCTCCACATTGTCCTAGAAAACGACTGACTGTAACATAGTGATGTAACAATGTTAAATCAGGAAGTGACCAGCATGTCTGCGTTTCCCCTGCAGGAGAGGGAGTTTTTTAGGTAAACCAAGTGTTTTACTTCCTGGTCAAAGAATAACTCAAGGATATAAATTATATATTAGGACAAATGAAGACTATATAACACCAAAGGTAAGATTTGATCATATATGTGTCTATCCCAGACGTTGAAAGCTGTAAAATAGCAGGATGCAGGACCTTTACCTTCTGTTCTTGTGTTTCTCGAGGAGAGAGACGTTATTCCTCAGGTCTCATCTCGGGGACGAAGGAAACAAATAGTGAAAAAGGAAAGAAAAGCCACCAGATTTCTCAAGCAGCTCTGTCTTAATAAGATCCGTAAGATCTGAAGTTAATTCGCCCCTAACTGAACCCACACACAACACGCATCATGTAATTTACATTTAAATTAAAAAATGAGAGAAGGAAATTTTCATTTTGACCATTCTGTTGGTTTCAAATAAAGAAAAAGAGACAAGGATTTATAGCAGTGGCCTTGATTTGATTCAAGTTGGAGTTACGGTCTGTCTCTCCTGTGAATTCTTGGCTAAACAAAAGATCTGGATCAGACACGGGGAGGCCAGCAGCTCGGCGCAATCAGGGAATTCAGCTAATGACGAGAGTGCCAGGTGTATCACCAGGTGTGGTTGATTAGACTGAATGAAACAGACAGTGAAGGTGACAACTGGTGCTGCGTTCCAGCTGAGAGAAGAAGGGAATTTTCTATCAACGTGGAACAGAGGACAAAAATCCCAATGATTTACAAGATGAAGAACTTTCTCTTTAGCTTTGAAGGATTCAATCCCTGTTGTAAAAATACATGATTTGATTTGGACTGATGACTGAAATCACGGATGAATGACGGAAGAATTCCTCTGCTGATCTGTAAAAATGTATGTTAATTAGCTTTGATGTGTTCAACGCTCAAGATTTTCATTCAAATGTGGATGTGACTGCAAGCAGCTGGTCATTTGAGCATCTGACACACCAAGATTTTACGTAAAACACGTTATTTATCTAATAAAGAAACACAATATTATAGGAATGCTGTTCAAAAACATGCTATTACACAATGTTTGATTACTTTTGTTGTTTATCATTTCAGACGGTACTTTTAATGCAATTTATTTTGCTTTTGATTTTGCAAAGTTCTTGACAAAGTGTAAAATTATGGAAGTATCATCCTTCTGTAAACTTCTCCTTGCAACTCTCTTTCCTATTTCCAGAATTAGTCATTGTACAGCTAAAAAAAAACATGGGAAACAAAGCGAAAAGGTAATTATTATTTGAATATAGTTTCAAAGACCCACTTCAATCATCTTTTGAGCCATTTAAAAGCGTCTCATTAGTCTTTAAATTATGATTATGGCGTTTTTACCCAAAGTCACAAAACCTGTGCTGGTTTCTAGGAAGTAGTTTCTGCATAGCAACTGTAGCTAAGCAGTAGCAGTTGCTCACCTCGGTGCTGTGGGTCGAACCGTTGGCACAGAGGATCTCCCCGCCCCTCTCTGTTTATGCTAGTGCTACTGCTAGCTTACAGCTAGTGGAAGGGAACTTATGGCCCGCCCAGTGGCTTTTCTACATCACAAATTCAGACTTTTTTAAACCGCATTTTTGCGTCAGCTACTGATTCACAGCAATTTGAATGCAAAAATACTCAGAAATGCAATTTTCAGCTTAATTTTCTTAATATATGTCCTCTAGCGTCAGAAAAATGTAACAAGAACATGTTAACAACACGAAAAACATGATTTTCATCAGAGTGGGTCTTTAATGTGTGTCTGCAGACTTTGCTCAGTATTCGGTTGGTTAATCAACTATAATTGCTGCAGAGACCAACACACTCACTCTAATATTGTGCTAAAGTAATTCACCATGTTTGTTAAAGGGATAGTTCAGATATTTTTAAGTTAGAGTCTATGGAACAATGATACACTAAATTATATCGTACCTGTTGGAGAAAACTCATTGAATGACCTCAGTTTGGAGAAACAGAGATTAGCTCCAACCAACTGATCCTAAAAAAATATAAAACAATTCATGCAAATGCTACATTTTATAAACCTGACTCTCCCTTAAGTTTTAAACCTAAACTAGACAGCTAGCTTCTTCTGCAAACAGTCACAGTCTATGTAACCCAAAAGCCAGTAGAACATGAAAAATACAGCAGTATACAGGTTTGTAAAAATCCCCTGCATTAACCATTATGTCCCATTAGCTTTCAGCCTGTTTATATGGTTAAAATTAGCTTGTTTCTCCAAACTGACGTCACTCAAAGTGTAAATTTTAGACCAAAAAAAAAAAAGCCTTCAACAAACTAGATGAAACACTTAGCCGGTCGATTTGAAAATTCAAGACTGTACTTTTGATCCACTTGGTGCTCTTAATATTTGATCATAGTTGATAGTGAAAGCTCTAAAAACTGTTGATGAGGACATTTTGTAACCTCAATATTCACTCTTCATTAATTATCAATGTCTACAAAGACTATTGATGTGTAATTCTGTGCTTGGTATTAATCTCATTTGAAGAAATTATTCTGAAATGCTGGCTGTATTTCTAAAAGCCAAAGCTTTTATTACTTATTTTCTCTTTCCACCCAATTTGAATTTTGAACATTTAAAAAAGGAACACAAGCCAATTACAGGATTGGGACATTTACCACATATTTTAACTCAGTTCATTTGCTGCTTCAAAATGGACTGAGTTAAATAGAAACGTGGTCATTGAAAATAAATAACTGTGATCAAAAGTTATATTTATAAGCCATATATGTGATGTATATTGACAAAAGTAGCACAATTAATCGGAATAAAAGCCTGATAAGGTTAAAAATGTTTCATGTAAACATGGCGATTAGGTTACTCATTCGGATCGAAATTTCTTTCCGATTGAGACCGGTGGGTTATCCCGATAGTTGATCTGATCGCTGCTCATGTAAACTCTTCTTCCAAATGTGGGTCATGTCTGTTGCGTTGACGTGTCTTACGTTGGTGTTTACAGACGCTGGATGAAAACATGGCGGCATGAAACAAAACTAGTCAGTTTCAGACACAAATGTGCTGCTGGAGGTTTAGATGTAAAAATGTTAAATCATTCTTTACATCATGTTGGTGGTCTGTGCAGGTGTGAGGATCTGACACACTCTGTAGCTACGTTTACATGCGCCAAATTTCCCCAATCTGATTAAAATCTTGGTCGATCTGAATTCCCAAATCCCTGTTTACATGGACACTAACTGAAATGATCTGATCATGCCATGAGTACACATGCACCAAGCACTCAATCAGGTTAAATGAGTTGAGCATGCGCACAGCGAGTTGTCTTTCCGGGGGAAGAAAAAAAAAAGTAAACAAACTCCGTCCTTTCTGCACGTCTTTCCCGCCCCATCGTGTGCTCGATCTGACTCACGTTATCCCCAATATGGACCTTCTGCGGGTGATTACCGTTATGTTTGGGTTTTTACTGGTCGCATTAACCAAGCTAGCGGCTGAATACATGTTGCTACTGCTCCTCCACCACAGGAGAGGAGAGCAGGATGACAGGATGACTGCGCCAGCAGACCACTTCTGTTTACTTCCCGCCATGTTTTCTACTTGGGTCTGCGAAAGCGGAAAGACGTCACGCTGAAGTTGTACGCATGCGCAGTGGGCTTTTTTCACCCTTTCTTTCCGAATGGGTGTATACATGCACGTCTATCCGAATGAAGATCGGACAAAACCACCCCTCTCAATCGGAAGTAAATTTCTTTCGGATCAGGCTGCATCGGATCAGAACATTCTGATTGACATGTTTACATGACGTCTTTTTTATCCGATTGGGCGTTTATTCCAATTAAATGTGCCCATGTAAACGTAGCTAGTGAGAATGAAATATATGTTATTGTTTTATTACACTATGTGCAAGACTAAAGCAACAAATTGTGCAGTTTCAAACTGAGAAATGGGACAAATGATGATTTGAGGTGGCCGTGGTCTAATAGGGAAGGAGCTTGTCCTCTGATCGTGAAGTTTCCTTGGGCAAGATACAGAACCTGCTGTAAAAAAAAGCAGCCCTCTGCTCCATGCTTGAGAATGAGTTAAATGCAGAATTTCCCCAAGAGGGATCAATAAATCAATAGATCCAAAATCCATGAGTGTGTCATGTCTAGAACTGCTCCAAAACTTACTGAGTAATGCACCATCTTGTCGCTAAAATTGAAAATCTTATTGGATGTAAACGTTGTTGTTTAAATTAGTTTTGTTTATGTTTTTATGTGTAGCAACTGTAATCTTTTTATTTGTATGTTTTTTAATGGAAAAAAGAAAAATCACTGTAATCATTTGACCGTAGGCTAGGTAGCTAATTTAAAGTGTAACAACTGTCATTTAATTGTTTTTTTTTTTTAATGAAAGGGAATAAATAATCACAGATCCATTGCCGTTTCCGTGGTTACAAGACAAACGTGCAAACACTTCATTCATAAAAGTCCCAGAACAGGATTGACAAATTGATCAAAGCATTTAAACATCTTTACAGACCTCTTTTATATTAGTTTCCCACTTTTGTTGGAAAAAATCCTTTTGAAATGTCAAAGAAGGAAACTACGCAAACTGACCTGAAAGCAAACGGATTCACCGTCAAAGCCACCATGAAGAACGTGACGGTAAGTTATTTAATAGACTATATAATGTTACCGTAGAATTTGTTTGAGTTGGTTCATTTTTAAAACAATTAAAAAAAACAAAAATTAACCTCCAGTGTGTTAAGGATCACGCATGGTCCAAACTTTAACTGTTTAAAGACCCACTCCAATGAAAATCATGTAATCCGTGTTGTTAACATGTTCTTGTGGCATTTTTTTGATAATAACGACGTATCTTGAGAAAATTCAGCTCAAAATTGCATTTTTGAGTATTTCTGCTTTTTAATTGCAGTTACTCATTAGTGATTTAAAAAATGCTGTTTGTATCCTCCACACCAACGGTTCCGCCCACACAGAGGTGAATTGCTAATGAGCTACTGCCGGTATGGAGAAACTATTTCATAGAAAACGCACAGGTTTTGTGATTTTGGATAAAAATGCCATAGTCGTCTAACGTTTTAAAATAACTTAAAATATGATCAGAGTGGGTCTTTAACTGCACCGAAACTGCAGTAGCTCCGTTCTGGTTTTAACACAAAATTTACGTGCAGTCATTCATAAAACATCTGAGTAAAAACAGAAATTAAAAGCAGAATGACGGTTAATTTGCTGAGATAAATCTGGCGGGAGAAAAAAACGTGACAGGGCGCCATGTGTCATTCACAACGCTCAGTGATCTCAGATGGTTCTGTAATTATTTGCTCCTCCAGCAAAAAATTGTCACGTGATATCCCAAATACAAAAAAAACTCCTTATACCCCTTTCCAGGTAGTTGGGCCCCCACCTGCTGGAGCTTGTAGTGCACAACCTGCCAAACCCACCACATTTCGGAAGTGCTACGACCGTAGTGATTTACCAATTTTCCTCCAACACACCACCAGAGGGCACAACGTTTCATGGCAGGTAACTATGACGTGAGATTACAGTCAAAAAGATGTGTATTATTAATCAACAATTTGTGCATAATTAGATATTTGTGAACTGTCAAATCATGTAAAAACATGCGGTTTGGCACCTGTTTTCTATGATTTGACAGCTTACAAATCGCACGTTAAGCAGGAATTGTCAATTAATAATAGCTAGATGTCTTTTTTTTGGCTACAGCTCAGCTAAAGAGAACCAGAGAAGATTCTTGTTGGTATATGATGCTGTGGCTGAGATCCCTTTGGATTCTCATTGTACTCATGCATTAAAACTTGCATCATGGCTGTAGCCTTGCTTTTTTTAAAAAAAAAATTATAATTAAATATGAATTTAAACACCAAAGAGAAAGAAAACCCAATTGCCATGTTGAAAGAAAGAACATATCTTTCAACAGGAGACAAGAAGAGAGAGAAAAAAGAGAGAAAGAGGAAAGAAAAGAGAAAAATATGATTAAATATATAGAGAAAACACAATATTTGCTTCAACACCTGCGGAGACACAAAAACAAGAACAGAGAGAACACGGCAACAGCAAACATTTATGCTAAAAGAAGAAAAAAGGATAATTTTAAAAAATTCACACACTGACCTTTTTAAACACTGTGCTTTAGTGATGTCACAGCCAGATTTAATATATGCAAACACCTAAGTGAATACCTGAGTGAACACCTAGCTACATGTCTTCTTGTTAAACTTAGCTGAGTGGTTTCAGACGGGCATCAATCCTAGAGATCTGTGCAAAGCCAAAGGCAAAACAAAAATACTTATCTGTTATTCAGTACTTCAGGTGTTTAAGACCACTTGTGTTTTTATTCTCAGGTGGACATTGTGGAACTGGACTTCCACCACTACCTGCCGCTGTTCTTTGATGGTTTATGTGAGACTACTCACCCATATGACTTCCTCGCATACCAGGGAATTCATGACATGTTGGACCGCGGAGGCTCCAAAGTCCTTCCTGTCGTTCCCCAGCTCGTTATGCCCATCAGGAGTAAGTAGTTAGTTCAGCATTATGATTTAATCGGTTAGTATTGTACATTTACTTTCCCAATCAAGCAACCGGCTCGTCTACGTTCGACCGTTTGTCCACATTGACCTTGTTAATTCATCATCTCTTAGCCTTGATTGCTGAATTTTGCCTTTCATCTCATCTTTCAGATGCTCTGAACACCAAGAACCTCAACGTGATTTTAAGTACCCTGAAGGTTCTCCAGCACCTAGTGTTGTCTGGAGACAAGGTGGGGGAAGCTCTGGTCCCACACTTTAAAAGGATCCTGCGGGTGTTCAACCTTTACAAGAACAAAAACAGTACGTTCCGATCAAATAAGCAGTTTAAGTTAATTATTGTCTTTAAGTTCAATAAAGGCCACTTATGTTTTCTCTTTCCACCCAACTGTTCACAACAAAAAAAAAAACAAATCTGTCAGTCAGCAGGCTTGGTAACTTTGTGCTACAAGATGGATTCTTGCGGGATTTGGAATTTTCCAAACCCACGAAAATTCATCTTGTACTGCTCCAGCTAAATCGTCTGACTCAGTCAAAAAATGTTCGGACCAATCATGTGTTAGCATTGTGCTTTGAGGCGGGTGTTCAGGTATGATTGGCAGCAAGTGCCCAGGCAGGCGAAGCAAAACAAACATGGCTGCGCCGGTGGATGTACACATAAAAGCAGCTATTGAATCTGTTTTAGGACTAGAGACGATTACTTCATTGAAAAATGATCAAAGGTAAGAACTTTGTGATTTGCAAGAACTTGACTTACTGTGATTGGTTAAATATAAATCATGATAGGCAGACACTTGCTGGCATCCTCCAATCAGCTCAAACTATTTTATCAGACGCCCCTCCCTTTTATAGATGGTTTCAGACGGAGCAGTTCCAGATCTGTGTGTAGCACCGACTGGACACGGGGCTACACACACATCTGGCAGAGCCAGATTACAGATTTGGGGTGTTGAGGGGAGACTCGGTCCTTGCTCCCCCTGAAAACCTCCATAAAGCTCTTAGAAGACTGACATCAGAACTCTGTGTGTGGCTGTGGAAGGCACCTGATCACCTCAACACACATAAAAGAGAACAAGTGTGTGTGTGGGAATGATTGTTAGTCTCATTCTGTCCTATTTTTTTTTTACTTTCTTTTTACCCAGTAAACGTTGTCGACAAGTTTGAAAAAACTCGTGTTAAACAAGAGAGCATCTCCAAGCTGATTGACGAGACTCTGCAGGTATTTGAACTGCACGGAGGCCCAGATGCCCTTATAAACATCCAGTACATGGTGCCGACCTACCAGTCCTGCATGAAGTTGTAAAATCTGCTGGCCGAATGTTCCAAAGACCAACTCCTCAAATGTTCTTCATTTTACATGCTGAAGAATTACATTAAATATTTCATAATTGTATTTTTTCTTCAGTTACTGATTCCCGTCTCTGTTATTGTTTTAATTTTAAGTTGATATTGTTCCTGACCGCTGTAGACTCGTCATTAATAATACTACAGCCAACCTTTGATTCTAAAGTATATATTTCCTCTTGTTACTTAAAATCATCAAATATGTTGTTTCACATTCAGAATCTTAATAAAACTTTTCACCTTGTGATTCCCAGTTTGTCCCCCCCCCTTTTTTTTTTTTTTCTCAAAAATACTATATATCTTGGATAAAGTCACGCCTCTTTTTCAGTGTGTTGCCAATCTAGCCTTAAGGAACGCTCTCAGATTAATCCAGATTTACTTTTGCAGCTGTAATCTATTAAAACCTGAGTGTAAACAAGCTGTAATAATCCTTCCTGTCACATTACCTTTAAAACTTAATGATGTCTGCCATCTTTCTTGGTTGTGCATCAAATAACCAAAAGCTAAATTCTAAGATCTGTTGACAGACTTTCAGGTTGCTTGCTGTTTCCAATGTTGCTGTGCTCTGAGGCAGACCTTTCAGCCTCAGGCAATGTGCAGGTAAATACAACAGGAAATGCAAACTTCACCTGTAGTTTCCTTGAGGGTCTGAAATTGGTCAGCAGAGGATTTAAGTTGCTGTATCGGACCAGATTTTCTCCAAAATCAAGTTGCTCTATCAAAACTTTATATGTTTGGCTGATGCAAGGACACTGAAAGCTGAATGATTTTATGCTAAAAAAAAAAAGATTCCAAAAGATTTCTCACACATCTTGTTGACACAATATGGTTCACAAATTTCATCCGAAAGAAATACGAAATGTATTTGAGAACAAGGAGAGTTGAAATGTTTATGTTTAAAAATAAAAAGCGATATTGTGCTGCTGAGATGAAAACATCTATAGCTGCGTTTACATGCGGAAAATGTCTTTAATCTGTTCATTGTTCGGATGCATGGGTCCTGAAAATATCTCTCCAATTATAACAAGAGTTCACATGCACCACATGTTTAATCAGGTTAGCTCATTTTGACATGCAGAACGATCTGAAACACCGATAACGGCCGTAGATGAAGCAGCAGACTTCCGTTGTAAACAAACATGGCTGCGTTTGTTTAAAATGGAGCGGTAGCATCTTGTGAGCGTGTTTTTATTTTTCTGGAAACATTTTTACATCTAAACCTCCAGCAGCGCATTTGTGTCTGAAACTGACTAGTTTTGTTTCACGCCGCCATGTTTTCATCCAGCGTCTATAAACACTAATGAAAGATACGTCAACGTAACAGACATAACCCACATTTGGAAGAAGTGTTTACATGTGCAGTAATCAGATCAACTATTGGGATAACCCACCTGTCTCATTAAATGTGCCCATGTAAACGTAGCTAATCAGAATAAACATCCAATCGGAACAAAAAGACGTCATGTAAACATGTCAACCCGAATGTTTTGATCCGATGCAGCCTGATCCGAAAGAAATTTACTTCCGATTGAGAGGGGTGGTTTTGTCCGATCTTCATTCGGATAGACGTGCATGTATACACCCGTTCGGAAAGAAAGGGTGAAAAAAGCCCACTGCGCATGCGTACAACTTCAGCGTGACGTCTTTCCGCTTTCGCAGACCCAAGTAGAAAACATAGCGGGAAGTAAACAGAAGTGGTCTGCTGGTGCAGTCATCCTGTCATCCTGCTCTCCTCTCCTGTGGCGGAGGAGCAGTAGTAATATGTATTCAGCCTCTAGCTTGGTTAATGCGACCAGTAAAAACCCAAACATAAAGGTAATCACCTGCAGAAGGTCCATATTGGGGATAACGTGAGTCAGATCGAGCACACGATGGGGCGGGAAAGATGTGCAGAAAGGACGGAGTTTGTTTACTTTTTTTTCTTCCCCCGGAAAGACAACTCGCTGTGCGCATGCTCAACTCATTTAACCTGATTGAGTGCTTGGTGCATGTGTACTCATGGCATGATCAGATCATTTCAGTTAGTGTCCATGTAAACAGGGATTTGGGAATTCCGATCGACCAAGATTTCATGTAAACGTAGCTAATCAGAAAGAAATTCTGATCTGAATGAGTGTAAGTAACCTGATCGGCATGTTTACATGATCTGATCAGGCTTTCAATTTGATTGTGTCCATGTAAACATGGCTTATGACTCATAAAGAAAAAAAAAAGTGTATTGTTGTCACTGAGGTATCCAAATAAGTCTGAGTTGAAACCCTACAACCAGACAACTTGATCTTCCTTTGACCTTCCAGTACTCTGTTCTTCAAAGATCCTGAATGGGGGTGTATTTTTCTATTAACTTTTGAAGCAACGTACTCGCCCCATCAGTAAGCACGTGAAATATTAAGCAGCGCTGAAATTGTTGAGGAGCTTTAAACTGCTTCGAGCAGATGCTTCATGCTTTTAGGTGCTGAATAATACATTTGGATTTGATGTCTCTGTCTCCGTTAATGTCCCGGCTAAACGCTGCAGGGATTTCACCTCTGCGTTACTTCTCATAAACACTGACAATCAAAACATGTTAGCGCTCGTGCCTGCGACAGCACGCATAACCTCACACACACGGACACCTAAAACGTGTCCATCACTCTGGTGATTAATGCTTACTGTAGCAGAGCTGGCGAGGCACGTAGCCTGACGGTCAAAATCACCTGCTGCTCAGAGCAACATTAAACTTAATTTTAAGAGTAATGGATCTCATCAGTCAGTGAACCTAAAGCATTATAGTTCGACATGCATGAGCGCACGCTCATTAATTTAACTGTAGTGATACTTATAAGCACTGACCGTCTGTAATTATAGAGACCTCACACAGAACTTTATATGTTTTTAAAGTTTTTCAATTTGGTGTTATCACACTGTAAGATAGATTCTCTTCATACTTTATACCGCATGACCGATTCTGTGACACACGAGAGACCGATTTAGGGTAATGAAATTAGAATGTTGGCTTCATTTATCCCTGCTTGTTAAAGTGGAGAGTTTAGTATATCTTTAGTACATCTTCTTTAAAGACACTTTAAAGAGGTAATTTAGAAATGTTGTTAGTATCTTACCAGTTGTAGGTAGTCCTTTGAACAACCTCAGTTTGGAGAAATGGAGATTAACTCTAATGAGCTAATAGCTATTTTGAGCAGGACCAAGAGCAAAATGGATTGCTGCCATTTTAAAGAGTAACTCACCCCCTCCAGATTATAATCCCTGCCCACGGTTCCTGTTTTAAAAAATGCCTCACAAGGAGGCGGTGCCTAGTGAACCAACGTACATGCGGGCAGGTGGTGGGCTGGGCTGTGATTGATATGCTGCAGCTGAACAGAGGAAAGGGAAGAGGGTTTTGTGGAGGAGTCGCGCGGCTCTGATCATTGTCGTTTTGAACTGATAGTTGCCCTGCCCGTCTCTTAGTGGTACTTTGTTGTTAGCAAAAGCTAAAATAAATTTAGATTAGCTCGAGTAATATCATGTGGCTCTGCCAACAGGTGCCAAAAGTTGATTTGGGGGTGAATTGCACTTTAAAACAACTACATTCTCAGCTACATTCCCTTTCATGCAAATGTTGTTTTAAAAACCTTTACATGGGGTAATATTTTGGCACTTCATGGAATTTACATACAGTGGTCGATGGTTATATGGACGACCTCGGTGCCCAGCAGTTTTGTGCATATAAGTGTTGTG
This sequence comes from Pachypanchax playfairii, assembly GCA_006937955.1. NCBI lineage: Eukaryota > Metazoa > Chordata > Actinopteri > Cyprinodontiformes > Aplocheilidae > Pachypanchax > Pachypanchax playfairii. Next base: position 7,974,968 of record SSNP01000006.1, read on the forward strand.
TTTATTTATCCGTCGGTGGTCATTTGGACTGTAAACACGTGTAGCAGTGTTCAGTATTGATGACAAATAATCAGAAATTATTTAACACAATTAAAATATGTTATGAGAATAAAACTCTCAAACAGACCGAGTTATATACTCGTGGAGTAGATCCAATATAACACTGGTAACAGATGTGCCAGATACATGCGCGCATGGACGCGACGGTAACGACACAGATTAAGTTACAGTTAGTAACAGAACAGAACGATTTTCTATATCAGATATTAAAAACTCATGATCGAACACTAAAAGCTAGAACAAATGTTACATTTGACACTATTTCACACTGAAGAAGTCGGTGATTATTGTTTGGCGTAAACGCCAGAGCAGTCTAGTTCCACACACCAAACAGCAACGGTGAGAACACCAGCGGAGGTTATTAGTTACGGTTATGTAACTAGTGAGAAACAGCGAGATTTAGTGAGATGCATATAAGCGTATGGATTCTATATGACGCAGGAACGTGCCCAGCAGTTTTGCACATATAAGCATTGTTCATATAACCATCGACTACTGTATCATTTTATGGGTATTTCAGCAGAAATTAGCTGTTTTGCAGTCAGATTAGCATGTAACACATCCGACCAGAATTTAATGAAATTTCTGCAATGAGAGCGTAAAGCTTTGTAAAATAGTTTTTACATGATCCATTGTGATATTTTCAAATTAGGACTCTGAGGCTGACGGATGAAGGTTTTTGTCAATCCCAAAATTGAGGCTGATATCAAGCTTTTACCTTCATAACGCTTACATTTTTGCCTTCATTTTGTGGATTCTTTTTATAAAGAAACAGCGGAAAACTCATCTATTTATACAGGCATTTGTTTATTTTATTTTGGCTTTGTTGTGAAACAGTAATAACAGCTGGTTAGATTAGCTGACTAACCGTTAGCCGTTAGCATGTCTAATAAGTTAGAATTTAAAGGTCTTGTATCATGCTATTTTACAGCTTTCAGTGTCTGGGATCAATAAAAAAGTTGATTTTGCATGATATAAGATCTTTAACTATTTCACCAGCGGATGTTGTTCAAAGAATTAGCTACAACATGGTGTAAGATATTCTAGATCTAAACTGTTGCAGTGAGGCCAGTTACAAAAGAGATTCCAATCTTTTTTTTTTGAAGAAAAAGATTATTTAAAAAAAATAGTCACTGCTTTCAATTTCACATTATACCGCCAAATATGTGACTAAATTCTGTCCAGAAGTGCTACATATTGCTAACACGGCCCTTATTTTTTATTGTACTGCAAATATCCATAGAATTATTTGTAAATATTAAAACGATGTGAAATTTATGATTGTTTAAACATTCTTAAAATAATGTTCACGTCAACATTTTTGAGATCAGAGTTTTAAAATTCAGACTGTTAGTTTGTCGATTTGAGTAGCGCTAATCTTTATTTCTCCAAACTGAAGCCGTTCAAAGAGCAACGCATACGTTATTAATAGTTCATAATCGTTCCACAGAATCCCACTTCAACACTTTTAACTCCATCTTAAAGTATTTATTCTCATTGGCCATAGTTTGTAGCACCCTTTAGTTTCACATCCTGTAAGAATCATTTATCATCCAGGTGGACTGACAGCGGAGGAAACACTTCTCTCTAGCCTTGCTGATGTAGCCACCTTACTGTTATTCAATTACAGTGCAGCTTGCTTCCTGGAGACAGGAGAGGTGAACAAGCATTCCAGGAAGTAGTGAAGAGACGGTGTGCAGCTATGTCAAGGTTCACTGAGACATTAACATTAAGACAGGAACCTTGTCTTCTTCTTCTTCTTCCTCTCAAGAAAGAAAAAAGAAAAACTCTTAATCCTTCAACAACTGGGTCAAGCCTCGCCTTGCAGATCAATGACTATCGACAGGTTTAATTGATTTCTGTGGGAAAGGATTTGGGGCTCATCCTGCTAAAAGCTTACAACCATCTCACACACCCATTAACCCCCCCCACACACTCCTGCAGGTTTCGGTATGGGTTTGTTGACTGAGCATAGATCAAGAGAGATCTGTGAAACAACTGGCTAATTAAAGATTCAAGAAGACACATCCAGAGACATGTGACTAAACTCAACAAAAACTCAGATGCTGCTTTATAAAAAGTTGATATTATTGGAAATTTTGTATTTAATTACAGATCCTGATGTTATTATGAAAAACAACTTCCTGTTTTGCTTTGCCAGTGCATTTTTAAAACATATTGTACCAGTTTGATACATTGTTTTTATAGATAAAACAGACTAATATGTAGTATGTATGTGCTGTAACACACATACATGTGGCTGTAAATGTGCTATCTGAGTTAATACCACATGAGGAGCACATTCTGGTGGGCAATGTTTTGTTTCAAGAAGGCTCATTTAAAGCGATTGAAGGACCACTGATCTGACGTTTTCTATTTTTTTTGTTGCTTTCCCAAGGATGAATAGTTTGTAGCATGACTGGCCAAAAATCTCTCTGTACTCATAGCTGTGGAATATTTATTCATTCTTATTCTCTTATTAAGATATGCCATTATTCTGCGTCTGAGTGTATGACTGCTAACCCCACTAACGTTACCAGGTTACTGGAAGCCATTTTATTTCCCAGTCCAGCCTTGCAATTCTGTTTCTAGGCCTCTGTCAGACCAAAAGCTCAAGATTTAGGGAACAGAGACGTTTAATTACCGTTATGCTTTCACTTGCATGAAGATTCATTTAGAAAAAAAAATGGTGGTTCTTATTGATTTCAGGTTGTTTTCACATGAGACCATAAAGAGATGGATGGGTATTATTCCTGGGCTGCTTCTGGCCCTGAGGCCATATTTTTCCCATGTGTGATTTAGACTATTCTCCTCCACTATCGAGATTTTTACAGCAGAATACCTGAGGACAGAAATGAGCTGCTAAGACTCCAAAGACTCTTCTGTTGTAAAATGCATCTTTGATTTTTAAAGAGCAACTCACCTCAAATCAACTTTTTTCTGACAAATTTTATAAATAAGTGTCTAATGTTCCTGTCTACATTTCCGGTTATTATTTTTGTTATTTTAGCACGTTTTAATAAAACTATTAGTTTTTATCAAAGACCGTTCGTGGAGCGCCCTCTTCAGGTTAAAACGTTTCACTGCACTTGAATTTGAATCAGACATTGCTATTGGCTTAGACCTTATTTTCTCCATAGTGATGTCAACATTCTGCTGCTGTGGAGGATAAAATAAGCTCCATTTCAACTACACCTCCAGAGCAAGGTGGAGTTTGAATAGCAAGTGTTTACGACTTTTATCAGAGTTCATTTTAGTGCAATGTTTGTGATTGTGTGAAATAATGTTTTTGCACATTGTTGAATGATTTTCTCTTCATGCTGGGATACTTTGTTTCATACCTTGAATACCTCTCTACAACTCACGTTTTATATTGCTGACAATGACGTGCAGCAGCTGTGCGCAGCTGCATCGGATGAGGCAGAGTCACATGACATTACTCAAGCTAATCTAAACGTAGCTTTAGCTTTGGTTAAGAACACTAAGAGGACACTAGGGTGAACGATCGGATGCTGGACTCATCCACAAAAGCAGCTTCCTCCATTTTTATCTGTTCCCTCTCAGGCAGCTGGCCACGTGTGTCAGGTAGTGTCTGCCTGCCACCCTGCCGCATGTTCGCTGGTCCTCCAGGCCACGCCTCCTTTTGAGGCATTTTTCTAAAACGGTCTGTAGGTGGGGATGTAATCTGGAGAGGGGTGAGTTACTCTTTAAAGGTGTCACCTCAGGTTTGGGGTTCAGCATATGAAAAACTAAAACACAAATAATTTCTGGCATTGAAGTTCCAAACAAATTTTTATTCCTGATGACAAGTATGTGCACAAGAACACACACCGTAACTTTTTATCCAAATACACTCAGTAGAAGTAAAAGTCTCGGACACACAAAAACACCTTTCCAGTTTGATTATCAATTATTTCCCAAGAATCTTATCAATAAATGTTTATATGAATTAATATTTTGTACATTGTCGACATTTAATATAATATTTGCATTTGTAAATTATAATGATTGTGCTCTAATTGGGGAAACAAGCCGTCAATCAGAATTTTAATTAGAAGAAAATCAAGCAAGTGTTGTTTAAAGAGGCCCTTCCATTAAAAACGGTTTTTCTGAGGTTTCTGTTGAATATTTTAGCTCCACAGGTGTTCTTACCTTCATAGTGGGTGTGAAAACAGGTCAATAACTTCTCTTTTAGTTTTAGTCTCTCAAACTACGAAGGTGGTGATAACACCCGATTTCTCCCAAGTTCGAACGGCCTGTATCTGTTCCGTCACAACTCCTTTGTTCGTTAGTATTCATCAGCTCTTTTTAAACTAAAACATTAATGTCTGATATGCTTTTTGAGATTAATCTGCTCTTGATTCTCCATTTTTACACGTGACTCTCTGGTCTGTTCAGTAACATGTGAACAGCTTGAGTTAGTATGTGTAACTCATGACTTGATGCCAATTGTACAATCCATTCAACCTCAGCAATGAACAAAACGATTAAATGCAGTGAGTGTATTTTCAACTCAGCACATTTAAGTGATTTCTTGGCACCCTGGTAGCGTTGGCACATTTGATTATCCCCTAAAACTTGAGCACATAAATGGCAGGACATGTTTTGATTGCTTGAGATTCTGCTCATTCACTTAAATATCATTCCAATTTTATAGACCAATCAACATCTTTGCACTGCCTAATTAATCTCCTTGAAGTTTTTTTTTTTTCTTTAAAAGATTAATCATTTTGTTTGACATCTGTGGTGTTCAATAGTTGTAGATTTCTTGTCTTGGTTTGGCATGGAGATGGCAGCGAAGAGACCTGCAGGAGGATTTATTTTCAACACAACATGAAGGGGTTTAAAGGTGATATACCCGATTTCAAATAGCCTAGCTTAGAATGTCAACAAATGTAAACAAAGTCACAGAACTCTCAGCCCCTCTCGTCGGGTAGAATTCCTAAGCTACGCCCCCCCAGGTTTGGAAACACGCGTAGCCCCAGAAGACAACCGAATGCAAGACACTGGTCCGCAGTTCATTCAAGTACCGTAACATGGTGGAATCACCGGTAAGTGAAAAAAATACAACGAACAACTGACATTAATTGTTACTTTGTCCTGAACCTGACGTGGAACCAGCCGGCGGCTGTTTCTCCTGCTGTGACATGGTAGAGCGGCGAACACTCCCAGCAGTGGTGTGCTGCGGTAATATGTCTCAGTTTTTTAGGAGCACAGAAACAAAATAAATGCGGAAGTCCATACGGCTGGAGAGACTGTCCAATCATTCCTTTCAGGCCGAACCATTTGATTGGTTGATGTTTTTAGACAAATACAGGAAAACCACTTAATTATTTTTTATTCGTTTTTTTTTTAATCTTCACAACATGTTTTTCTCCATGCTGTGTTAAAACGTTTTTAATGGGCATGAAAAAAAAACATGTTTAGCTAATTTGTTATGCAAATTAAGGATAGCAGCTTTAAATCTACTCCTGTCAGCTAATTTGAAGGTAAACAAAGTTAGGAAAGGAAATGAACAATGTTTTCGATTTTAATGGAAATTCGTTGGACGCACAGTGCAGGATCTCAATGGGCAACAAACTTCTCATAAGATTTGGGGGTCTCATATGGCATATGATTAGTCTCAAAAGTCATGAATGCTCGTTCTACGTTAAATATTATAGCTATCAAGCTGTGTATTCTTTTGAACACGTTTGAAGAAGAATATTTTTGCGGAACAATTTCCTTCATTCTCCATACCACTTAGTGACAGTAATGCACAGATGTGTTGCCTGGCAACCGCCATTGGGCTCGCATCCGCCACAAGCCTCACATCTACAGGGTCAAAAGTCTAAAGCACACATATAACTCATTGAGAGAGTTATGTGTGCTTGACACTGCCATGTGTATGTTGGTCCACATGTGCACGTGTGCATGCTCACAAAACGGAAACACCTTCTGTAACAACTTCCTCCCACGTTTTACTTTTACACACACAATGTTTGGTGTGAGTACGAATAAAATGGGTTTGTGACTTTTGAAACAAATTTGACGCCACAGTTTCACTCAGTTTGAAAAATTTACCAGATTTAAAGCAGTACTAAATAACTTTCCCATGTCTCAGATGGCCATTGCTGGAACCGGTGTTCTGTTGAAATATGCTACCTGTTGAGATGTGCTACCGATTCCACCAGCGCATGTGTCGTTCTACAGTCTTGATTTCAATAAACACATTTATCGTTTTTTTTTTTTTTCTATATTTTTCCATAAATAGATTTTACCTATTAAATAAATTCTCCCAGGACAGGAACACTAAATATGATGTTAGTTTTACTTTCTTTACATTGACAGAGCGACAGGAAAATATTTGGACACACCCAGAGGAGAAGGACCCAACAATGGCCGATAAGGACCCAGAGAGTTTTTATATAGAAAATATCTGGGAAGGATCATAAAAATGTGTTTAAATAATTAACAGAACACACTCGCCATAAACAAGAATACTGTATAAACTTCTAATGACATCTTGTTATGAAATAAGTTGTTAATTCGTACAATGGCGGCATTTTTCTTCAGGGCAGCATAAATCACCAGAACACCACTTCCTGCTGCGAATTACTGAAGTCTATTTAAAGCCATCAGAGAGACCAGAGTGTCTAATATGAAGGTGAACATGTTTTTCGGTGAATGTCCACTTAGACAAGGTTAATAGCTGTAGCTTAAACTTTTAAAAGTTACTTTGCACTGCTTTAAGTAAAAACAAATCTAATCAACCAATTGCAAACCTCCACATATCTTAACAAATGAACCAATGACAGCCTGAAAGTGGGGGTGCTGAAGTCAGTTCATAAAACACTGAAATCAACCTTCTGAATAAGAAATAGCCAACATGTGTGATGCAGTAATGACAAACTGCTCAGCTTCAGGTTTTCACAACGGATATGTCCGATTCCACTCACTCTGCATCCCAGAGAATCTGTAATTTCTCCTATCTGGGGTGATCATACAAGCCAAAGTAATGTTTAAATTGTGAGTCCCAGTACAGTGGGGCAAAAAAGTATTTAGTCAGCCACCAATTGTGTAAGTTCTCCCACTTAAAAAGATCAGAGAGGCCTGTAATTTTCATCATAGGTATACCTCAACTATGAGAGACAAAATGAGGAAAAAAAAATCCAGAAAATCACATTGTCTGATTTTTAAAGAATTTATTTGCAAATTATGGTGGAAAATAAGTATTTGGTCACCTACAAACAAGTAAGATTTCTGGCTTTCACAGACCTGTAACTTCTTTAAGAGGCTCCTCGGTCCTCCACTCGTTACCTGTATTAATGGCACCTGTGTGAACTCGTTATCAGTATAAAAGACACCTGTCCACAACCTCAAACAGTCACGCTCCAAACTCCACTATGGCCAAGACCAAAGAGCTGTCAAAGGACACCAGAAACAAAATTGTAGACCTTCACCAGGCTGGGAAGACTGAATCTGCAATAGGTAAGCAGCTTGGTGTGAAGAAATCAACTGTGGGAACAATTATTAGAAAATGGAAGACATACAAGACCACTGATAATCTCCCTCGATCTGGGGCTCCACGCAAAATCTCACCCCGTGGGGTCAAAATGATCACAAGAACGGTGAGCAAAAATCCCAGAACCACACGGAGGGACCTAGTGAATGACCTGCAGAGAGCTGGGACCAAAGTAACAAAGGCTACCATCAGTAACACACTACGCCGCCAGGGACTCAAATCCTGCAGTGCCAGACGTGTCTCCCTGCTGAAGCCAGGACACGTCCAGGCCCGTCTGCGGTTTGCTAGAGAGCATTTGGATGATCCAGAAGAGGATTGGGAGAACATCATATGGTCAGATGAAACCAAAATAGAACTTTTTGGTACAAACTCAACTTGTTGTGTTTGGAGGGGAAAGAATGCTGAGTTGGATCCAAAGAACACCATACCTACTGTAAAGCATGGGGGTGGAAACATCATGCTTTGGGGCTGTTTTTCTGCAAGGGGACCAGGACGACTGATCCGTGTAAAGGAAAGAATGAATGGGGCCATGTATCGTAAGATTTTGAGTGAAAACCTCCTTCCATCAGCAAGGGCATTGAAAATGAGACGTGGCTGGGTCTTTCAGCATGACAATGATCCCAAACACACCGCACGGGCAACGAAGGAGTGGCTTCGTAAGAAGCATTTCAAGGTCCTGGAGTGGCCTAGCCAGTCTCCAGATCTCAACCCCATAGAAAATCTCTGGAGGGAGTTGAAAGTCCGTGTTGCCCAGCGTCAGCCCCAAAACATCACTGCTCTAGAGGAGATCTGCATGGAGGAATGGGCCAAAATACCAGCAACAGTGTGTGAAAACCTTGTGAAGACTTACAGAAAACGTTTGACCTCTGTCATTGCCAACAAAGGCTATATAACAAAGTATTGAGATTAACTTTTGTTATTGACCAAATACTTATTTTCCACCATAATTTGCAAATAAATTCTTTAAAAATCAGACAATGTGATTTTCTGGATTTTTTTTCCTCATTTTGTCTCTCATAGTTGAGGTATACCTATGATGAAAATTACAGGCCTCTCTGATCTTTTTAAGTGGGAGAACTTACACAATTGGTGGCTGATTAAATACTTCTTTGCCCCACTGTATGTTTGAAAGGCACAGTTCTGACTCGGGAAGGCTGAACTGATTAAAAAGCATCCTGCAGCTGCAGAAAACGTTAATATTAAACACAGTAAGAACTGAATTAAAAAGAAAACACGAGCTCGAATGCAAAGAAAAGCCTCTGCTATTATACATGCTGTAATTTTTTAATCCGAGTTTAATCAGGAGCCTTGAAGAAACAATTAATTTGCCTTTTATTGTAATTGCATTAAGATTTATACCCTTAAAAGCTTGGCTGCATAAGTTGTTTATTAAAACGCACAAATCACACCGCCTCCATGCTTTATTATAAAAGATTCCTGAATGCTAATTCTTTGATCAAAACACACACAAAGCAGCTGTTTTTAAAAGCAGGGAGGTCTGAAGCGGTTCGATTTGAGCAACACGGGGCTATTTAATGTAATTATTCCAAATTTATAACATGTAAGCATTTAAAGTTATCAAGAAGTTATATGAGCAGCATTTATTAAGCCAATAGTTGTCACCTTTGACTATTTTTTACATTAACGACCGTTTAAATTTAAAACTCATCTTAAATTAGACAGAATCCCTGTGAGGTGAATCTCAGTGGAAATGGTTTCTGCCAGCCAGTTCATATTTCACAGCACACCCACTGGCATTAATTGCATTCACACACACACCCAGACATTCAGATGGAAACTGCTTTTAATACAAATTACTTCAGACAGCAAGTAATAACTTTTCCCTCTTTCACAACAGTTGCAGATCTTTTCATATTCAGGCCTCGTGAGAAAACACCCACAGCCCTTTAATCAGAGCTTCTCTCCCCCGACGTCTTTCACTCACGCTTGGGTTTTTTTTGTTTTTTTTTATAAATGTCACTTGTCTCGACACCGACTGAGGTTGCATACAGGATCAAATACATTTCCAATCTGAAAGATTATCAGTGGGATTTAATTCAGTTCTTTTCTTTTATTTTATCAACACTAAAGGTTTAAATATTGTGGAAGCTAGTGCAACAACAACAAAGAAAACCTCAGGATTCCGATTTGATGCTTTATGTTTCCCGTTGTTCTTCTTCATTAACCTCAAATCCCTGATCAAGATACGTTAATTCATTAGTTCTCTTTGGACTTTTTTCTCAACCTCACGTTAAACCATCTTTTTTTTTTATAATCTGTCGAACTCCATTTGTGGTCTGTTCTTCCAAACCTGACTCGTTCTCTTCTCCTGTGGCTTCTGGCCTTTAGTTTTTTTTAGGTAGTTGCATTCTAACTCTTCCACAGACTTTAAATTCCTAACCATTTGTTGGTAGGTGATGCTAAACAATAAAGTGTCAGATCTTGGGTTTGGTTTTGTTTTGTTTCTTTCTGATTTTTGGTAGGTCTTTTCTCCAGAGTTATCTGTGATTTTGTGTTTTTTCTTAGCTCCTCATATTCCCATGTCAGTCAGGTGTGTTGTCATTCCCTGTCATTTAGTTCAGCTTTCATTTTGACCCAGTCTTGTCTCCCGTTTTGCTTTTATTTTTGTACCGGTTGTCACTTCCTGTTTTTTCCCCGCAGTGTAGGTCCCTTGATTGTGTGTTGTCATTTCCTGTGTTCTTCTCAGTAGCTCCCCAGGTGTGCCTTGTTTCTATGATTAGTTCCTGTGTGTGTTTCTCCCCATGTCAGCAGATGTTTTGAGTTTGTCATCAGTTTGGTTTTGTATTTAAGTCCCGTGTGTTAGTGTTGGTTCGTTCTTAGTCCCAATCTTAGTTCCTTGTCCTCAGTCCTTAGTCTTAGCTCTCTGTCTGCCTAGTCCCTGTCTCAGTCTCATCCCCTCTTCACCTTGTTTAGTTCCCGTTTCCCTCCGGTCACGTTAAATGGATTATTTTCAGCATTGGATTATCTTCTCTGTTTCATTTGGTCCCGTCATTCAACCTCAACCACGTAAGTTTGTTTTGCTGCCCCATCAGCATTTACTTTATTATTAAACCTTTGTGTGTTGCTTATTTTTGCCTCCCCGTCTCCAGCCTGCACTTGGGTCCAACACTACACCTTCCTAGTAGAAATCCTGACATAAAGAAGTTAGACTTGGTGATTTGAATGATTTTAAAGAGCCATCCCTATAAAAATCTTGTTTTTCTTTTTGTGTTAATTCTTGTAGTATTTTTTTTATGCTAGAGGACGTATCCTAAGAAAATTAAGCTCAAAATTGCATTTCTGAGTATTTCTGCATTCAAATTGCTGTGAATCAGTGGCAAACGTAAAAATTTGTCTAAAAAGACAGTGTTTGTGACGTAGAAAAGGCGCTGGGCGGACAACAAGCTCCTGCTCTGCTAGCTTACAGCTAGCAGTAGAGCTAACATAAACAGAGCTCTCTCAGCCATTCTACAGTCTTGACTTCAATGAACAGATTTATTGTTTATTTATTACACTCACCATAAACAAGAATACTGTATAAACTTCTAATGACATTTTCATTATGAAATAAGTTGTAAATTCGTACTATGGCGGCATTTTTCATCAGAGCAGCATAAATTATCAGAACACCACTTCCTGCTGCGACTCGAATTAGTGAAGTTATTAAGTGTAATATAGGGGGACCAGAGGTTTCCAGAGTGTCTAATATGAAGCTGAACATGTTTTTCGATGATTGTCTAAGTAGATAAAGTTTTAAAAGTTATTTTGTGTACTGCTTTAGAATAACTCAAAAGGTGATCGGACCGGGTCTTTAGGGAGAAAAATAAAAGTACTGTGGAAATACAAAACCTGCATGATAATGATCCCCTTGTTATTGTTCATCCTTTGTTACTTTTTGGCCAAGATTGTTTAAAATCTCTATTAGAAAAGGCTGAGCATCAACTCCATCATCTGTAATTCCCTCTGGGGTCTGAGCCACTGGCGATTCATCTCCAGCCGTCCTTGTCATGAGCGCTTCTCTCTAACTGGCTCCAGGTGTAGCCCAGCCTCTTAGTGTCCGCCTCCAGGTCCAGGTCCTGCTGCCAGCTGTTTCATGGCCATCCTTTCTTCTCTTTCCGTGGGGATTCTAAGTCTGGTCTTACCTAGTATCTTATCTTTTTGTAATGAGTTTGAGCAGAATGCTGCTAAACTATCATTTGTCTGTTGGGGATTTCAGATTGTTTTTGTGCTGCTACATGTCACTTTTGCTGATCTTGTTCAGCCATCAAACGTGCAAGGTCTTCCTCAGACAGCTGTTGATGAAGGTCTGAATGAATTTATCTGTATTTGGTGATTGAGCTAGTAAAAATGGAGGGAAAAGGAAGATGAAGATGAAAACTGTCTCATGGTTGCATTTTAAATTGTAGTCAGGTGTTGAGGGAAAGTATTTAAAAGATCATTTTTCCCAAGATGGAACAGAATGTTCATGCCGTGAGAAAAACACAGAGCTAATGAGTTGCTACTTTACAGCTAATGATTAAGCTATTGTGTTAGCCAGATGTGGTCCTTGAATCGAGATACTTTCATCAATTTTACCTTTCAGATTGAGTTTACTATTAAAACTTTGTGTGACAAACTTCATTTTATTGCTAAAACTTTATTGGAACAACATTAATGTTCTCTCTGAGACATCTTGTCTTCGTGTGCTTAACCATGTTGACTTGGGGTTATTTTGATGCAGATGACAGGTGTATGGCAATCAAGAGGACATTTAACCTAAAATATTTTCAGAACATTAAAATAACACACAATCTTCTCTCCGGGGTCATGTCGTTTTTCTTATAGAGGCCATTTCATACAAATTTCAGGACTTTGTGGTTATTTCTTAAGTATTAACCAGTAATATGAAACATTTTATATCTAAAAAAACTTTAGGAAACACTGATTAACAGACCTTTCAATCTCTCTGCGCCAAAATTCGGCTGGTTCCGGCTCCTTCCGTCAGGCTTCGGCAGCAGCTTGTTCATATTCATTATTCAAATTCGCTGAACTCAGATTGGCTAACAAACTAGCCTATGAGAGCAAGGTATACTGTTTCCTGCCCCGCTGGGCATGGCATGCTTCTCAGGATCTTGGACTTCCTGTCTCACCAGTTACTGTAAGCCAGTTTAAGATTAAATTCCAACAGCAATTTGTGTGACATTTACACATTTATTTAATTGTGTCTTAATTTGTTTGCAATTTATTGCTATTTTATTCTCAATTTAGTTGCCTTTGTCAAATCCTTTTTTTTTTTTTAAAGTTGCAGCTCAGTGAGATACTACCTTTTTGGACAGTAGGAGCAACTCGTGCTGACATCTACACCAGCTTCTCTTTAGTTTGTTGGTGCGTCCGGTACAACAAGTGCAGCTTTTCAAGGCTGCTTCAGCACGTCATTCATGCTGTGGGCTGCTGACGTCTTTATGATCCAAGAACATGGAGCGCACCCCCCCCCCCACCTGACTCCCGTCCTTACTCGAAAGGCTTTTGTCAGCTGCCATCTGTGAACAACCTCGCAGGTCAGTCTCTGATATGAACTCTGGATTATTCTGATGAGTTTGACAGGCAGTTTCTCCTCATCAAGAGAAGCTTCATGCCAGCAGTGAAAATGGAAAGACGTATGTAGAATGTATAGGGTTTTAAAGCTTTTGTGGTGATGCTACAACGTCTGATGCTTCGGACAATCAGAGTCATGGTTCTGGGATGAGTTTCATTAATCTCTAGATAGATTTGTCTAAATCATGTACTAGGCTTGTACCTAGTATTGTAAAAGCAGTAGAGGTTCCGTATAACTCTAGACTTTAATGAACTTTAGGTTTTGACCGACAGTTTGCACCTTCCAAAACTTACCTCCTCGTTAGTTTTTGCGTGTACATATATTACATTTCTAGTCCTTTGCTGAATTTAAGGGCCATAAACTCGAACAATGAAAGTTCTCTCCCAACAAACCCAGACAACGCAAGCTAAATGAGTCAGTCCTCGTTTTTTCTTTCTTCAGGTCTCTTTAGAAATCCTTGTCTCCGTGAAATGTCTTACATGAAAGATTATGACACAGCGAGAGGTCCGTTTTCCTGATGGCGGCGGATGTTTAAAGAGGTAGAGGTCACCGGCAGTGCATCGCTAGCTTTTCCTCCTTAATGACGCTTCAGAGTCAGAGCCCATCATTCCCCCTAATTATTGTTGATTGCATTCATTAAGTCATGTCCCGATATCTTAGAGGCGCTGTTGGTGGTTTGGGCTAAATGGCAGCTATGGGTTAGCTTGTTTCTCAGTGCTAATTGGACATCAGGCAAACAGAGAGAGAAGAAAGCACGGCTCATCAGCAGACTGTCCATTGTCGGAGATAATTCTTCTGAGCTGGCAGACCCCTGACTGAGCAGACTGAAGCCCGGGGTTGTTATGCATGTGAGATGTCGAGAACCTCTTCCCAGAGATCCCTCAAGCTCTGTTTTAATGAAATTAACAAGCTTATTAAAAAATCTGCTGCACTGACATCTGACTTAGCAGTGGGCTATTTTTCTTTAAGTTTCGACAAAGTAGCAGGAAGTCTGCGCCAACTCAATAAAAGAAACCGACTTTTATTTTCTGTACAAGAAATTGTACTCTGGGAAACCAAAAGAATCATCTTCTGTTTTCAAATTGCGTTTAGATAAAAGCAACCGTCAGCTGAAGGCACCAAAGGGAAATATTCTGTCCGCTGGGATAGATTTCCCCTGAAAAGAGAAAGAGGAAAGATTAGAAAAGCACTCTGGGAGCAATTCTAAATCTCACAGATCAGCAGTGAAGGGACAGCCAAGCTGGCAACAGAGATATGGAGGCACAATGTTGAATCACTCCCACGCACCCCCCAACAATACCAATACAAAGAAGAGGAAGTGACTCAAATATCAATTCACCTATATCCTCACTGTATGTGCACCCATGCTTATACATTCATAAAGTAGTCTGTTTGCACCAGAACAGTAACAAAATGTCAAGTTCATTTTTCTGTTCCAGTGTTTCTCCACTGCTTTTATAAAAAAAAAAAAGATTTTTAGCATTTAAGTATAACCGTTTGCAAATATTTTGTTTATATTTTTTGTTAAAATTGTGTGATAACGAACAGTGTTTGCAAGTCCACTTTTTTAAATTTTTTTTTTTTTTTGAGGTGGGAAAAGAGACATTTCTCCTCTCATTTTTCCAGCCCCTGGTTTTCCTCATCAGCTCCAATAAAATCTCCACTCTGTCCGCTTAATGCAGCTTTTCGCTTGCGTCGGCACATATAAGATCTCGAGGCTCTTCTCTGCATTAGCAGGAGTAAAAAAGAAAAAGAAAAATAAGAGTGAGACAAGCTAAAAGAGGGATCTGTATCTCAGACGTTCACCAATCTAAAGAAAAGAAACAACAAAAACAATTTTTCTACATCTGCACATTTTAGCTTAGCTGATGCAGATCCGAAATGTAAATTATTTGCAATTTAACATACAGCTCCAGTGAAGCTCTTCTGGTTTTCGTGATCCTCAACCAAAACTACGAGGAACCAGCTCTGCTCCTGTTTCTAGAGTCTCCAACGTTGCAATGTCAAGCAGTGCAGGTCTGGTAAACACGTTTTCTGTGTTGTGTGTTGTCTCATTTCATGCTTTGGACATAAATAACACAGCGGACACGTCTCAGTCACATAAAATCCTTCATTCACTTGCAGGTCTATAATGGAACTCTTAGAAAATCTACTGGGACAGTAAAGTATTAGTAAACCAACAGATTATTTTTGACTGAAATTCGTAACATTAACACATCTAAATCAAAGTCATGTTACGAATTTCAGTCAAAAATAATCTGTTGGTTTACTAATATGACAATAAAAAATCAGCAATTCCTGATCAGCCCTGAGCTCAAAATCCAATATGGCTGCCATTAGCATGAGGAGTGGAGATAAACTAGTGTCCTTCCTTTTTCTTTCCCTCTCAGTACTTCAGTCACACACAGTACTACACCATTATCATTATTGTTAATTAGTATCAGAGTTAATGTTGCTACAGTATTTGAATGCAGATAAATACACTGTTATTGGCTTGTAACACTAACAGCATTTAGCCTGGTCATAGAGCACAACACCTAGCAAAGTATCACATTTTAGGAGTTGCAACTGGAACATGTTTAAAGGTTTCTTAAGGCAGGTACAGAAAGCAGGTGAGTTCAAAAATCCTATCCTTGTGACATCACACTGACTACGTTTACATGTAGCCAATATTCGGGTAATGATCGGGTTAAGGTCAGTATTCGGGTTTGTTCAGAATAACTCGTTTACATGCATAAGTAGAGAGAGATACCCTTGTATACGTGAAACTTGTAATAACCCGATTTAAACGCGGATGTTGGGGTAGCGTCATGACGTACGGACTACTTCAAGATGCAATATGCGTCATTTCCGATTCTTCGTCCTGTATCCAAAAACAACAACAGCAAAACTCAAACACCTTTGAGTGAAAAGATCCATATCAAAGGATTGTGTTGTTTATGAGTTCAGCTTTAGTTTTCGGGTGGAACATGGGTTTCAGCACAGTTTTAAAAACATGCGCTGCAACATGATGATGTCCAGTCAAATCTATGATCAGCATGCAGATCATGAATATATGAGCCCTTAACTTCTTACAATCCTTTGTAATACTGATCCTATGATGTCTTTTTGTTTATCAATATATCGTCCAGGGTTAGTAACCTGGGAGCTATCATTCAAGGCTCACCAATAAGGAGCACAATGTCACTCTGAAACAAAGAACACATCACAAGCATTCCCATTAAAAGAAGCTGTCAGTGTGGCTCTTGCAAAATAACAATGGAGTGCTGTGGTGAGAGTGCAACACTGTCTACTCGCAGCTTTAAAATATAACGTCTAGAACCTAAAACCTGTGTGAGTCATTCCATATTGACTGACTTGACTGCTTGGAGTTACACTGCCCTCTTAACTTGATGGCTCACCATGCCTCAGGCTCTTTCCTGACACATGCATACACACACGCACGCACAACTTGCCAGGTATTAATGCTCCCCATACTGACAAACAGGCGTAGTGCGTTCCAACACACAGACACAGCGCCACTGACTCAGGAAAAAAAGTAGAAACCGCTGCCAAAAGTGATGGGGCGCTTCAGAGACTGTCCGTCATTAGACGACCAGCAGACAGATGTTGCCGACTGCTCCGGCGCTCCGTTTCAGTTTTTTTGGTCTCTCTTTTTTTTTTTTTCCATGCAGTACGATGTCTATGCAGTATGTGATACTCAGCCCATTTAAGGGAGCCCCTCTTTTGCTACCTGACACCTGTCAGTGCTGGCGGTGACATGAGAGCCTGGAATGCGCCTGCTCTACTAAAGTAATATATAGCCTTAGAAATCCAGCAACTTGGCAACATGGCTGTGCAGGCCGGCTGAAGGCCGAGCTTGGCCTGCTTCCAGGGAGAGAGAGCGCTCCACTTCCTCCATATATCCTCTATCTTTAGAGCACTATGCAAAGTCAGCACACTTCAATCAACTACCTTTAGTACATCAAATGCATGTCTGCTGGCCTCTATTTGGAAAACAGCAAGAGAGAGAACAGGGAATTTTAAAGTGGGTGGTAGAGTGAAACCATCAGGATGGCCACCTGGTGGCTGATGCTCTCATTCATCCCCGTGCTCTCCTCATACTCACACATTGTCCACTGAAACCAAAGAGAAATCAAGTGGCTTCTCCTTAATACAGTCCTATTCACTGTAAAATACCAATTACTCAAGAATAAGATCAAACACCCCCCTCCTTGAACGTGAAAGCAGCATTATTAGAGCAGTAAGTGGAGGCTTTGTGAGAACGCAAGCTTGACAGAATACAGGAAGTGAGGCAGCTAAGTGAAGGACATCAAAGAGGCTCACCTCGAGGAATTGCACGAGCGGGCCCAAATCACTTATCATGATTAGCACGGCTCCCTCCACACCTTGGGCCTTGATTTGCGGAGCGGCGCGGGATTTAAATCACGCCGAAATGCCACATTCATGGGATTGTAGTCAATTAATGAGGTTTCACAGCCCAAACAAGATGGGAAATGAATAAAGAGAGAGAGGAAAAAAGAAAAAAACCTGTAAAGGTTACACGTGTGATGCTGCACATGATCATCAGGACATAATGAGATGCAGCAAGAGGGGGGACGACGAGAGCCATAAAGCAGGAGGGTGGTGCGTGTTTGCAGTGGTGCTGAGAGGTAGGAGGGCGGTGGTGAAGGTGGAAGGGGGGGTTAGGTGATGAACCATGGCCTTTACCCTACAGATTTATGGCATTTTCAGATGAGCAATGGGGGGAAAAGGTGTGCTGCATGGATTTGATGTGTTTTACGAGCCGTGCAGGCTGCCTAGTCAGTAACCATTACAGCAGTGTCGGAGAGTATTCCGTGAAGTCGACACCTCCCATTAATGATTCTCTGACAGCAGCTGGTTGCTCTTCAACCAAGCTTGTGACACGCTAGCAAAGCTCATTAGTTTCTATATCTGTCTCAGGTTGTGTGTATATGTGAGAATGCCCTTCTTGGGCATCACGGTCTTCTGTTTTCTTGATTCAGTGCACGGGCAGTAACTTTACAATGCAATGAAGTAACAATGGCGGATATGTCGAGGCTTATAAGTGACATTTCTGTTGCACCAAAGCCAGTGAAAGAGACAGTGGAAATGTGAAAATGACCATTAATCTTTATATTTATTTTAGAAGGATCTGTAATCATCTCATATTTGTGTATAGTTCAACGTATATGTAAAGCCTGGTAGGTCAGTGGTTGTTTTGAGCGTCCACAAAACATCTGGCTGAATGTCCTGGATGGACCAAGGCAACCTGATGCTGGATCTGAACACACCAGTGTGGCTTGGTCATCAAGAATGGAGAGGTATGAATATCATTGGCCTTATGTCCAGGCTACATCCCCACTACACGGCAACGTCATGCTAACGTGATCTTAAAGAAGCTATCTGCATTTTGACGGTGGTGTAGCAGCGGGACTCGAGGTGAGGTGCGAAGTTACAAAGTTCTGGGAATTTACTCCTGACGTATTGAGCACGGTCAGTTTCCACAAGATTATGTCTGGGTCATTTAAATAGTGACTACGTTTACATGCAGCCAATATTTGGGTTATGATCGGGTTAAGGTCAGTATTCGGGTTTCTGAAATGTTCAGAATAACCCGTTTACATGCATAAGTAGAGAGAGTTACCCCTGTATACATGAAACTGGTAATAACCTAATTTAAACGCAGATGTTGGGGTAGCATCATAACGTACGGACTACTTCAAGACGCAATATGTGTCATTTCCGATTCTTCTTCCTGTATCCAAAAACAACAACAGCAACATGCTAACTAGTTCGGAACAAATAGCGATCACCTTTGTTTGCATTTTGGTGCTGGTACTGACCCACCAGCATCTCTTAACACGACTGTGCGTAATGGCCTTCATTAATAGAAGGAGAGAACGTGAGCAAGAAATGGGAAATATAGCGGAAGCAGCACAGTGTGATGCTGTGTGGCGTCTTGCCATGTTGACCTCGACTTGTTTACTTCCGGCGTCCTGGCGCACAGTCTCTTTTACTCAAAAGACCAAGATTCCTTGCGAATAGAGCATGCGCAGAACACACGCTTTGATGGAGTTTTGCAGATACGCGTTTACATGACTAAATATTCTGGTTAGAAAAGGGTTACCCCAGAAGTTATAACTTAGATCCTGATAGCGTTAAATAAACTAGTGTTGTGCTCTGTAATCATGTTAAATACTATAACAATACAAGCTAATAACACTATAGCAACTTGTTTACAGTTTACAAGAATCTTCTACTTTGAGTCTAAATTTTAACTTTAAAGAGGCCCTTCCATTAAAAGTTGTTTTTCTGAGGTTTCTGTTGAATATTTTAGCTCCACAGGTGTTCTTACCTTCATAGTGGGTGTGAAAACAGGTCAACAACTTCTCTTTCAGTTTTTATCTCTCAAATTACACAGGTGGTGATAAAACCCGTGTTCTCCCGAGTTCGAAANCTGTATCTGTTTCATCACAACTCCTTTGTTTGTTCGTATTCATCGGCTCCCGCAGTTGAAACTACGCCTAGCATGCTGCTGGCTAAAAGCTGTAGCATAACGTAGCAAACAGGAAGACACGACGTCTGGCATTGCCATGCGCAGCGGGGCAGGAAACAGTATTCTTTGCTCTCATAGGCTAGTTTGTTAGCCAATCTGAGTCCAGCTAATTTGAACAAGGAATATGAACGAGCTGCTGACGAAGCAGCCTGACAGAAGGAGCCGGAACCACCCGAATTTTAACACAGACAGATTGAAAGGTCTGTTAATCAGTGTTTCCTGATGTTTTTTTAGATATAAAATGTTTCATATTACTGGTTAATACTTTAGAAATAACCACAAAGTCCTGAAATGTGTATGAAATGGCCTCTTTAAAGTTGATTTTGTTTTAATTGAAAACTGAAAAATTCTGACATCAGAGTACAAAATGGAACACGCAAGTAATCAGAACCCAGACATTCCCTCATCAACCCGTCTCTATCCACCAGAAGTTTCAATAAAACAGAACTTCACATATTAATGTCAAAGTTTCCGAAAACAAACTTTATTTTATTCTGGTAAATATTGTTCATTTTAAAAACATTCTTGATTAATTTGAATATTTACACGTGTTTTCATCTAATAATACTATTGAAATTTGCATGCAACGACACTCAGAACAGGATCATTATTTACATCCTGGCAGCAGCCCATATTGTAATTAAAAACAGTTTTTTTTATAAAAATATGTAATTAAAATGATTAATATCAGAGAAAAACAACAAAACTCTATACATCTGTATCTGAACTAGTTTAAAACCAGATTTTTGAGTTTTAATTGTGATTCCAAGCTCTGACACTGAATACAAAACTGTGGGTCTTGTTCGCTGATTAGGGTTTTTTTTATAACCTCCGATGGTGTGAGAGATCCTCTGAGGAGGGGTGATGAGCAGTTGAGGCAGTATTACGATAGTTGTACCCTTTGCCAATTATTTCACATCACCATGATAGATAAAACACCCAAAACTCTCCTCCCCAGACTCAGTGTTTGAGTCCTACTTCCTGTCTCGCTCTGGCCGCCTCGCTTGGCTTCCTCCTCAGCCATCCGCAGGCATTGATCAGAGCAGAGGGGTCCTGCTAACACAGCTTCGTCCATGTGTTAAGGCTAACAAGGTGAAAAAATAATAATGAGCAAACCCACAAAAAGAAGTCTCCGGCTTGTTTCTGACCTTACCACACGGTTTCGTGTTCCCTCATTCCAAATCATCCAATATCTTATTCCTGCTGGAACAGACAGAAACAAAGTGCAAAACACGGCCTGCATGCGAGAACCTGCTCTGCAAATGAAAGAAATTATGGACCTTCCTAACACGAATCTTTTAAGTCTGAGAGCAGAGACGGAAATATCGAACCCATGAATCACAGGTGAACTGAACTTTGATGTTTAAGCGCTTCAACATATGTTATTTTTCTCTCAGATTTATAACTTTAAAGTCTCTCTGAAGAACTTTTCGCATGTCAGCACAAGCTGTTTTACAAGCA
Source organism: Pachypanchax playfairii (assembly GCA_006937955.1). Lineage (NCBI taxonomy): Eukaryota > Metazoa > Chordata > Actinopteri > Cyprinodontiformes > Aplocheilidae > Pachypanchax > Pachypanchax playfairii. The sequence goes on from SSNP01000006.1 coordinate 7,996,127, forward strand.
AACAATCATTAAGTCCCACCCAACGAGCTTTCAGCAGCTTGTTGCCTAGCGTGGGACCATCTGATGATGCAAGTCTACGCACTTCACAGGCACTTCCGAAAATCCCTTGATATCGACTGTAAATTCATCTCAAGCCAAAGCATTTGAAAAGATGCACTGAATGATAAGAAAACATCTTAGCTGAAGCAACAATGAGTGATGAATCCAGACTGCTGAATGATTCATTAGCTACATGCTTATGATGAAATGTGGCACGAGGCAGTTTAGAGAAAATCTAAACGTATTTATTCAAACAACCTACTTCCCTTTTAGATAATGGCTATGGAAACAACCAATTTATTATTAATGGCAATTTTCCAAATACAGCTTTACAGAAAAGAATATATGAAGTATACTTACAAGAACATTACTGATCAAAAAAAGCATAGCTGTAGAGTACTACAGCTAGTATGTCACAAGTTCTTGGTATTTTTCCATACAACATAATCAGTTCATTTTAAATGTTTCTATAAATGAGAAGTGATGCTGATCAAAGTGATTAAAAATATGTAAACAACTGGTCAATCCAACCCTCTGATGGGTTATCATAGGAGTAGCAGTTACTTTTAGATAATAAAAATACAAGGTGGAATTAAAAAATACATATTTATGTCATAGTTATTGACCTAATGTGGCTCTGCCAACTTTGCTTCTTCCAGTTTTGAAAATGCGTTTCAGGTCTGGACTTTGGACCAAATATTCTGCAGTCAGACTGTAAACAGTCGACAGTGGTTCTGTGTAAGTAGTTAATGTATCAGGAACTATGTGGCGACTGTATTTTTGGTGAATTAATGCACAATGAAAGCAAGAAGCTTCCTAGAAGAAAATATATATATTTGCCCTTCACACAAAAAAAAGATTTTCAAAAGAATGTCAATGAGTGGTTTTAAAACTTCTTTTTGAATTTGACCTTTAACCCCCCCCCCCCCCCCCCC
>SSNP01000006.1:7997110-8032843 GCA_006937955.1 Pachypanchax playfairii
CCCCCCCCCCCCCCCCCCAATGTGTCACATTGTTGGGTCTGTGTGTTTTTATTAGGTCATTTGTTTGTTTGTTTTGTTCAGGTTTTATTTGTCTTTGTTTCCTTTGTTGTTTCTTAGTGATCGCTTTCTTTTACCCCTGTGATTTGGTTCTTTTTTTCTTACCCTCAGCTTCCTTTTGTTCAGCTTTTTCACACCTGCTTCTCACTTATGTATCACCCCGATTGTTTATCATCCAGCAACTACCTTCCCATTATATACAGTCCTCAGTTTTCATCATTCTGATAGATTTTTCTGGTGATTATCTCACCACTATCGTCTCCCTGCTGAACATGATACAACTACAAACAATGTGTTTGGAGGTAAAAGTCGAGGCTAAAAATGTTTAATTATTTTCCATTCAGTCATGTATTTAGTTTGTAGTTTTAATACTTTTGAGTGTTGCATTTAAGTTAGTTCTTTATACTCACTGCAGTATTTTTTTTAATAGCTATGTTTTCAGTGTTCTCTCATTCTTCAAAGTTGTTTTTCTCCAAATATGAATTGCACTTCATGTTTTCCAGCAGTTTCCCTAACCCTAGCAACCTTTTTTTATTTGGGCGATTTTAACTGTCTGAACTCTTCTTATTGTAGTGTTTTGGCCTGTTTCCTGTCTATAGGTTTCTCACAGTGACTGATTACTCATGCATGACCCCAGCTTTGGCTAATTAACCCTGTCTTTAAGGCCTTTATTTATGTATATGGGGCCTTCACTTTATCACCTGCCTCAAAAGTTACAGTACAAATATTCAAAAGTCATAGCAGGTACCTGAAACTACTAAATAAAGTGCGTTAATATTGGCCCTGGCACTTTAAATGTCAAATGTACTGAAAAAGCGTTCTCATTTGTGCATTCTGTCAGAAAACTTCAGCTGAAGAAAGTTTCACCTTGAATGACTATGTGAGGTTCAATAAAAGTCTAATTATCCACTGAATTACAAAAATAAAAAAATGAAAAAGATTATTAAAACTTTATAAATGCTTGAGGCACACGTCTACTTACCAATCTGATATCCAGCTAGCTGATTTTTTCCCACATTACACGCATGCATCTTCCTTTGCTGTCAGAATTTGTCGCAGACATTGTATTACTTGCTTAAACCCCCGTCATAATGAATGTGGGCAATGAGGAGTTTCACAGGGCCAACTGATAGTTGTCCACTTTCTTTCGACAAGAGGACAATCAAGGTCAGGAGAATTAGAGGAAGAGAGATCACTTCTGTTCACAGGAGACCGCTTTTGTTGAAGGAACCAGGACGCTCCTTCTCCACAAAGGTAAGTGTTCCTCAAAGGTCACAGCAAATTTTAAAGAGTAACACAGTGAATTAGAAGCAGAGAGATCGACACAAGAGATAATATCTTCAAAATGTAATTCTTGTGGAATTGTGACAGGCCTTTACGCTGTACACCACACGTTGTTTCTACCAGCCACCACTAGAAGGTACTCATGTATCACATATGTCTCTCAACCCGCCACAGAAATGACAAACTAAAATACCGTATAGGCAAATATTTTTGCAACTAAAATATTTAGCTGTTGGGGTCCAAAAGTACATTTTTGCGACTAACAATGTTCAAGGTTGGGGCCTTATACGAGTCTTTCAAAACAGCACAATTTCAACACACGTGTCATCTTGTGTACGATACTGGCGGAAATGTTAGTCGGACTAGCGCCTGCATTGAAAAGTGTCGGACTGATTGAACAGAAAAAGCAAACTTGCGCATCTTTATTCTGCACATCGTATAACTACTACTACTGTACTGTATTGTATTTACGTTACTGGTAATCCATGTAGAAATAAAGTCTGTTACCACACAGTTATTGTCGTTATATCCACAGAAAAGAAATGTATTTTTATCACTAAATGTCTCGTGACACTAAGCTAGCAAGCTGTCATCGCTGTTGTGTGAGTGACTGAAAGATCAGTGGAAGTTAATGTTCATGTTGTAGTAAAGAATTTGACAAGTTGGCTGTAAATTTTTATACGTGAAAATATTTGTGTATACAGTATTATAATTTGTGTCACCTGGAAATGCAGGGACAGATGGAAATAATTACATGGATATTGTTCAGGACTGTGGTTTTGTTGTGAAATGCATTTTATTGAGATTCTTTTTATTGGACTACAATAACCACAACAATAACAAAAAAACATTTAAAAGTCACAAAGTGAATTTATCGTATTCTTTTATTATTCATAATTTTAAAGCCTAATAAAAAAAATACATTGTCCAAAACATGATATTCTTTAAAGGGGCCATTTAACACAAATTTCATGACTTTGTGGTTAGTTCTGAAGTATTAACATGTCATATAAAACATTTTATTTCTAAAAAATGTTAGGAAACACTGATTAACAGACCTTTCAATCTGTCAGTGTGAAGATTTAGCAGGCTCCGTCTGCAACTTGTTCATATTCATGATGCAAATTTGCTGGACTCAGATTGGCTAACAAACTAGCCTATGAGAGCAAGGTATACTGTTTCCTGCCCCGCTGCGCATGGCAACAGCACACGTAGTCTCTTCCTGTTTGCTACGTCTTATGTTACAGCTTTTAGCCAGCAGCATGCTAGGTGTGGTTTCAACTGCGGGAGCTGATGAATACTAACGAACAAAGGAGTTGTGACGAAACAGATACAGGCCGTTCGAACTTTGGAGAACTCGGTTGTTATCACCACCTGCGTAGTTTGAGAGATTAAAACTGAAAGAGAAGTTGTTGGGCCATTTTAACTTAACAACAAGTATGAAGATAGGAACATTTGTGGAGCTAAAATATTTAACAGAAACCTCAGAAAAAACGTTTTTAATGGAAGGGCCTCTTAAAAAAATGGTTTAACTCGAAGAAAAATTGGTGATTCATGGCCAAAACCTCAAAGAGTAATCTGTGAAAAATTTCTTTGGACTCGAGGAGTAACAGAAGCCCAGTATATACACCAAACTGTCTGAATGCAGAGAATGAACTTCGGGAACAACAGCAGTCTCCATACTCACCTACAGAGAAGGAGAAAACAATTGGGGTAGGAGAGAAGGAGGGGGGGGGGGTGAAAGAAAGTAAAACAGGAAGCAGGCTGAAAAGAAGAATACGATGAACAACTACTGTATTGTATTTCTGAGGGCTCAAATCAAAATGTTGGTGTGAAACACGCATACACAGAGTTATGCTGTCGAATTTATATGCAGAGCTGTGCTGCTTTTACTGCTGTTGTTCAGGAACTGCGTGTACTCCTCAAACTCTGTTTTCTAACATTAAACTTGAGTAACTTAAGTTGATTCTTGGACTAGAATGCATTCGTTAAGAAAAACCTCCCAACTAAGAAACAGTGATACCACGCACCTCCACACTGACCATTTCTGTCATTTTACAAATTTTCACCAAAGACAGCTGAGATTAAGAGTTAAACTGCTGCTGCTACTGATGATCTCTGCCATATCGATCGTCTCCCTCTCAGCTGACTCTCCCACTCTCCACTTTCATCTTCCTGTCTGTTTTATATCTGTTGCTGCAACTTCAGCTGTACCTGAGCTTAGATCGACAAACGTTACCTTGTGTATTACCTTTGATCTTACAGGTAACTCCTTCTCTAGAGCGAAGGTCAACAACGCAGCATGAAAACATTGAGGCTCAGCAATTTTATAGCTTCAGTTTGGTTCATAAACTTTTGCTTTACTCAGTTATTCCAGTTTAAAGTCCCACTCCGATCATCTTTTGAGCTATTTTAAAGTGTCTCAGTGGTCTTTAAATTATGAAAAACCTGTGCCGTTTTCTGGGAAGTAGTTTGTGCAAAACAGCAGTAGGTCTTTAGCCCAATTTGCCTCTGTGCTGTGGGCGAAACCATTGGTGTGGAGGATTCCCCTGTCTCTCCTCGTTGCTGAGAGATCTCTGTTTATGCTAGCACTACCACTAGCTTATAGCTACTAGTTTAACTTGTGGCCTGCCCAGTGGATTTTCTGCATCATATCCAGTCTGTTTTTGACACATTATTGCGTCTTCTGATTCCCAGTGATTTGAATGCAGAGATGCTCTGAAATGCAATTTTGAGCTTAATTTTCTTTCTTATGTCCTCTAGCATCAGAAAAATCTTACAAGAACATGTTAAGAACACAAAAATACAGTTTTTTCATTGGAGTAGGTCTTTAAGTTGATGAGAAAACTGCCCATATCTGCTCAGAACAAAGCTTATAGTTTTATTTTTCATGATTTGATATTCTTGACCAATGCTTTGATCATTCAGTCTTTGTTCAGGAGGTGTTCCCATTATTTTCCTTAGTATATTCAAAGGTTCCATCCAAACAATGTTTGTGCCACATGAGACCTTGTGTGGTCAGTAATTTGGCAGGTTTGTAGAATAAAGGTGAACATTTTTCAGTCGGGTCAGATATGGCATGTAGTTACAGTTTTACAGTTTTCATCCATTACCATCGATCTGAAGTCTTGGATCAGTCAGGGACATCTGCAGCTTGTCATTCTTCTTGTAGGGCTGGTATACCTATGTTATGAGTTTGAACTTAGTAACAGCACCCCATTATTTTCAGCCTCTCTTATTAAAAGTTGAGTTTGGTCACATTTTGGCTGCCAAGTAATTAGCTTTGCTTTGACTGTGTCTGAATTGTTAGCTGGAAGTGTTTGATTGCCACGGGCAGCTGGCAGTGTGCTTTGTTCTTTTTTCTTTGTACCTGCAATGTTTTCATTTGGGTGATCTCTGTTTGAAAGAATAATGATGAAATCAGCAACACGCAACACCTTGTCTCACCGTCTTTGCTGAATGTAGCACAATGTACATTATGGTGGCATTGCTTCTTCGACAATATTTCAGAGTAACTTGAGGAAAAATAGAAGATAAGTTTAGTTCTGCTCACAGATGTTCAATTCTGTATACATGTATTCCAAACTAAAAGACCTCTACTTCTTGGGTACAATAAACATACAGTTTATGGTGAACAGCCAGAGCAGTCGAATATACTAGATTTTTTGTGACTGTACTAAAGCTCTATGTCTAGTGTTTTTAAAACTACAGTAAGTAATGAATATACAAAACCTTCGACAGGTTAAACATTTCCAAAATGTACTTATTGGAAGTCCCTCCATGGAAGGCAAGAAGTTCCTTGTTGTGACATTTGAGGTGGTAGGAACTCAGCAAGTAAAGTGGGTTGTAAGGTAACAGGAAGGTTGCCGGTTTGAGTCCACAGTCTGTCCATCCCAAAAAAGTCATTTTGCCATTGTGTCCCTGGCCAAGACACTTCCCTGTGTGGTGGTGGTCAGAGGGCCTAGTGGTTGCAACGGAGTGGCAGCCTCACTTCTCTCAGCATGTGGCTTATCAGAAGTTGTAGTGTGATGCACTTTGTGAGTCACCTGATTTAAAAAATGCTTCACTAATTCAAGACCATTTACCATTTTCAGGTCAGTGTGGTTTCTGATGAGAAACTGGTTTGTTCAGTAGAAGGTTTAAGCACCTTAAGAGAAAAATCTACATCAGTACCTGACTTAAAGCATGCAGCCATGTCTCAGACGGCCCTTGCTGGAACCGGTGTTCTGCTGAAATACAGTATGTTACCTGTTGAGATGTGCTACCAATTCCTTCTGCACATGTGCTGTTCTACAGTCTTGACTTCAATAAACAGATTTATTTTTTTTTTGTTTCTATATTTTTCCATAAATACATTTTACCTATCAAATAAATTCTCCCAGGACAGGAACATTAAATATGATGTCATTTTTACTTTCTCTGCATTGTCAGAGCGACAGGCAAATGTTTGGACACTTCCAGAAAAGAAGGACCCAACAATGGCCAATAAGGTCCCAGAGGGTTTTTATATAGAAAATATCTGGGAAGGATCATAAAAATATGATTAAATAATTAACAGTACACACTCGACATAAACAAGAATACAGTATAAACTTCTAATGATATCTCATTATGAAATAAGTTGTCAATTCGTACTATGGCAGCATTTTTCATCAGGGCAGCATAAATCACCAGAACACCGCTGCCGGCTGTGATCCAAATTACTGAAGTTATTAAGTGTAATATAGGGGAACTAGAGGGGTCCAGAGTGTCTAATATGAAGCTGAACGTGTTTTTCGGTGAGTAGCCACTTAGAAAAGTTTCAAAACGATAGCTTAAAGTTGTAAAAGTTATTTTGTACTGCTTGAACACTTTAATTCTTTAAATTTACCAGGTTCAAGCAATTTTATGAAAACATGAAACATTTCTCACCAAATCAAATGGGACCCTTGACTTTTCTGATGAAGGTCACAGCTCGGGTTCATGAGATGCCTCATTGGTCGAACTTATCAGTAGGGTTCAGTGCAGTTTAGCTTCAAAAAGGTTGAATTTTACATGAATTTAATCATTATATTACATTCCTGCCATGTGTCTGAATAACTAGAGTACGATGACTTTGGACTCGCTGCCATCAAGGAAAATCACACTGATTAGTGAGTGTATTTCCTTTTAGCTTTAATTACAGTAATATCAAGAGGATTTCTTTTAAAGATGGGAATAAACAAGAGCTGTAAAAGCATAAAAATGAAATCATTAAAATGTCATATACCACAAGGGATCTAAATCATTTAATTACAAAATGACTCTGATTGAATAGAAAGAGTGTGTGTGGGGGGGTAACTTTGAACTAAAGGTCATACATCAACAGACCAAAACTCAAGGGCTCTTTTTCCGTGATCGGGCCTATTTGTAATGGATGTTGGGGGGGGCGGCGGCTCATGTCTATTGAGTCCCATACATCTCTCCTGTCATGTGACATTCGAAGGGCTGAGAGTGACAAATATTTACAAGTTTAATTTAAGACTGAGTCATGCCCTCCATAGCAGGGAAAATTTTGAAAAATAGGCTGTATGCCGGCTCGAACACAAGGGACATGACAATTCATGATTAGAAATTGATTTTTTTTTTTAACCCCAGGTTCAATTATTGAGGGTTGTGTTTGATGGGACCGTAATGTTTGTCACAGCTCGTGCTTTTTTATTTTCTTTTCCATCAAGTTCGATCAAGCTGTAATTGAGTTGCTAATTGGCTTTAATTATAGAGTAAATGGCTTCTTTTCTTGCCATGAATGTTGGAATTATCTGTTTTGTTATCAAAAACTGAACATAATATGTTTGGATGATAAGATTAATGATAAAATTCAGTGTTGTGATTCTTATTAGGTTCTATGAAGCTTAAAAAATTGAATTATCCCATGAATTACTTTGAGGAATGTTCTTGACAATCTTTTATAATAATTATTTCCACATTTTTTTCCTGAATCAAACATAAATTAATCTTTTATTATCTGTTTGGGACATTGAGATTTCTTGAAGAAATTACTGTTATTTATGTTATCTAAGTAGGACAATTTTGTTGGTTCCCTTTGTTTGTTTTGTTGTGGTCTTTATCCCAGAGCTGCAGGTTGTTGAAACAAGTCACATGATATTTTCCCAGCAAGTTGTTGTCGAAATAAAAAAATCTTGTCAACATTAAAGAGGCCCTTCCATTAAAAACGGTTAGTTGAAACCACGCCTAGCATGCTGCTGGCTAAAAGCTGTAGCATAAGATGTAGCAAACAGGAAGACACGACGTCTGGCGTTGCCATGCGCAGCGGGGCAGGAAACAGTATACCTTGCTCTCATTGGCTAGTTTGTTAGCCAATCTGAGTCCAGCAAATTCAAATAATGAATATACATGAGCTGCTGCTCGAAGCCTGATGGAAGGAGCCGGAACCACCCGAATTTTAACGCAGAGAGATTGAAAGGTCTGTTAATCAGTGTTTCCTGACGTTTTTAAGATATAAAATGTTTCATATTACTGGTTAATACTTAAGAAATAACCACAAAGCCTTTATGTTTCCACTGTCTTGTACCCTTATTTTAATCTAAAAATGTCCTGATTTACTCAGAAACACTGGTTTGTAAACTCCATCTCACTCTAACCTGTTAATTACCATGCACATGCACTTTTACATCTAAACCAACACAACAGTAATATTTACACTCACAGCAGTGATAAATCTGCTACATTAGTCCTACTCTTTAATGTTTGCATATCCTCCTCAAACATGAAGTTTTACCTGTTTAATATTTGGTTATAAATGTTCAAAGTGTGTAAAATAGCCTGAAATGTGGCTGTTCTTTAAAGCACCGTCAGCAGCAGGACGCTTTCAGACTCTTAACCGTGCTTCATACGAACGGTTGCTAAGTGCTTTCACAGTCTAACATACTTTCACAGATGAGAAACACATGCATAATTGAAACCGTACGGTGAATGGCGAGTGGGAACATAAATAAGGTAAAGAAAATAATAATAATAAAAAAACCAACCAACATATCAACATGACTGTCTGAGCATTTCCTTTTCCTCTCACAAAAATCAACAAAATAAATGAGAGAAAACGAAGGTCGAGAAAAGCCCAGTGTAAAAAATTAATGAGGTGATGTGATTTAGTTCGGTTGAGTGGCAATTCAAAAAATGTTATTTTTATATGTTAGCAAATGGGTTGGAGTGTTTTTCAGTGCAGGAAATTGGTGGAGAGTCAAACATACAGGTGATAAAGCAAAAAAAAAAAAGTCAGTCCGTCATTTTCTGGACTTGATTAAACCTCATGCACGGGAAGAACATGCAAACTCCATGCAGAAAGACCTTCTTATTGCAAGTGCTGCACCACCGTGCAGCCAAATAGTAAAAACAAGTGATCCAAAGCTGCACAAATACCTTTAGCTCTTCACCAGTTACAATTTAAAGCAGCTATATTTATATTACTTCTCTTGTCGTACTGCATGACATTATCCAAACTGTCCTTTTCCAACAAATATATCTACAAATTGTCAGACTATCTGATTTTTATTGTACTTCCTCAATCCATCCTGTCAGACTCTTACAGCTGATACTGCACAGTTGTTAGCAAACAGTTGGTTTTGAGGGGTTTTTTTGCACCTCAGAGAGAAGGGAAGCAACATTGTCATTAAATTGACTCAGTTCTGTCTGTGCGTGGCGCTAAGTAGGTTTAGCACGGTAGATTTATCAGAGAATTTAGACTGAAATCAGCTGCCTGTTGGGAACAAAAACACTAGGTCACAGGCTGTAAAGCTAAACAAATTGTTGAAACTGACTATGAGGCTACAAAAATTCAAGGCAGCGTCAATATATTGAGTGCATGGGCTAAAATCTCCTTATTTACTTTATGCATTAAGATGTGCTTCAGCATCTCGTAGGGACTTGTGTATTCTCAAACACCACATTCCAGGCCACAAAAAGGAGCTTCTAAAAGACAGCTTAAACCAATAAAACACTGCAGTTTCAAAAGGTCTGACTTTAAAATAGACCAAAATATTGTATAACCTAAAACAAAACAGTTTACTTACCCAAATCGGTCTAATAACCCTATTAAACAAGTCCAAAATGGCAACACAAAATAACCAGACTATTTTTTCTTCATTGATAGCCATTGTAAAAAAAAAAAGTTTGAGAACCTTAACTTGGTGTTTGATGAGCCCTATTAGGGTTTAAACGCCAGAACATGGAAACCAGTGGTGCAGAGGACTGTTATCTTCTGAAACTGTCATTGTTTTTCATCATCCACTCTAGTTCTCCAGGAACGTCTCTGATTTTCTTTGGGTTTTCTAGTTCCAACTTTTTATGTGGCCCTTTTTTTGGTAACCTTGCACTGCAAGATGGATTCTCGTGAGATTTGGAGTTTTCCAAACCCACGAAGAATCATCTTGCACTGCTCTAATTAAACCACCCGACTCGACTCCACTGGTGGTGCGGATCAATTGTTTGTTAGCATTGTGCTTTGGGGCGGGTGTTCAGGTATGATTGGCAGCAAGTGCCCAGGCAGGCAAAGCAAAACAAACATGGCAGTGCCGGTGGACGTAGGCATAGTAGCAGATATTGAGTCTGTTTTATGAGAGCTAGAGACGCTTTCTTCATATAAAAATGAGCAAATGTAAGAACTTTGTGCTTTTCTTGGTGGTAATGATGTGTGTGCTTTTCTCCCGACTGGATTTGCAAGAGCGTGATTGGCCAAAGACAAATCATGAAAGGCAGACACTTGCTGGTGCGTCCTCCAATCAGCTTATCATATACCAGATGGCCCTCCGTTTTTCGAATGATTTCTATTAGAGCAGTTCCAGATCTTCCCTAACCCAACACGGGGCGGGGTACACGCAATGATCTAGCTAAGCCAGGTTAGATTTGCGGTGATACTTCAAAAAACCAAGCACCTGGTGTTTAGTTTGTCTTTTTTGTTTGTATTTAACCAATAGGTTGTGTTGCCACTAATTGCCACTAACCTACTGATTTGTCATAAACTCTTTGGTGTATTTTCTACCTGGTTTGATAATTGCTGTAATATTATACAGCTGCATTTATACATACCATGTTCTCCTTGTATTTATTTGTGTTGGAGACTAATCTGCAGCGTTTTGCATTTTGTTCTGTCAGTAAAAACAATGATTTGTTTGTTTTTCCAGTGAAATTGGCATTTGCATTTTTGTGTTAGACTTCAAGACAGCAACTTGTTTAATTTGAAAACTTAATCACAGCATTTATGTCTTATTGCATTGTAATTCGATCCAATAAGCACTAGACTCCACTGCTCTCCATTAATCTGGCAAAATCTAAATGTTTCAGGGAGACGTTTCAAGAGAAACTGTGTCCTCGGGTAATGTACAAATAAAAGGTGCTTTACTTGACTTTAACGTGACATTTGTTATTTAGTTCAGCAGTCAGAGCTCTTTATAACACCACCTGTTCATTAAGCTTAAAGATGGGAAAGAGATTTTCTGCTGGTACTGCTGCTTTTACCTATGGCTATGGTTTGAACCTGTGCCTAGCATGCTAATGTACAGCTATAGTGGTTTAGGAAAACTCAAACTCAGTTACCATGCGTTTAAATTTAGGACCTGTAAAACAATTTTTGCAAGTAAACATTGCCTGTTTACCAGCAAATGTATTATTTCAGCCATTAATAAGGAAATAATGCAACAACTTTTAAAAACTATTTTTTGGCTTAAGTCTTTCAGTCATTATAGGTTACTTGCAGCTACTCTCAATAGCTTGTTTTAAGTGTTTTAGTATCATTTATTAGATATTAGGGAGTTTTTTACTTTTCTAACAAAACTGTGTTCGTTTTCTCACTTGTTTTGACTTTTCATATCATATAAGGAAATAAGCTGGTTGAATCTTGTGAGAAATAAATATCAACTAAGGACTTCAATGAACCAATTTTGAGCCAGAGATTGTGCAATCCTTTTTTGGACAACGGACACGGTTTCTATTTTTTCTGTCTTGTCCCAGCTGATAAGTTTGCTAGCCTTAGTGGAAGGTTGTTTGCAGCTTAAAACACTAGCCAACTGTTCAGTAACCATTCATTTATCAGTTTTTAGTCTTTGTTCACCACTGATTAAGAAGAGAGTTTGACTAACGCCTGTTGGGAAACTTTGATAAATACTAAGAAAGATTTGACAGATGTCTCTTGCACAAACAAGCCCACTCCCATCTCATTCCCTTTAGCTGCACACTCTCTCACCCCCAGACAGCAGTGCAGACACCATAGATATGAACATAAACAATGCAACAGTGAAAAAACATTCAAATTGAGTCGCTACAAAACCTTTGAAGTGTACTGTAGAAGGTTGGACTGGCAATCTGTCCTGGGTGTAACCTCGTCTCTCACCAGGTGACAGCTGGAGATAGACTCCAGCTCCCCCGACCCTGAACAGGAATAAGCAGTAATAGATATGAACTGACTGACTGTACAAGGTTGTAGCCTAAATACATGGCCAGTGTGGCCACTCCTGCTACAAATTCCAAACAACCGAGCCACACTGGAATGTGTGTGCCCCAATTCATTGATATGCTGCCACCACTTTGATAGCCCTATGACCTAATGACTCCCATTAGCTGACACTATTATGATAAACCACAGTAACCTTGCTTCAGAAGTTTTGTGCAAATCCCACTCCTAATCAATCGGAATCTATTATGTGTAATGTTATATGAACACTCACCCAGACCCTGCACAGATCATTCAAGACCACTAGCTACCGGGTCATCACCCTTATGTGAAGGTCCTGGTTCTGTTGGGCAGAACTGATGTTTCACACAAGCCCTTTACAGAAAGACCCTAACCTGAAAATCCAGAGGTAGATGTAGTCCCCACTTCAGAGCTGCTACTAAACTTCATGTTACAATTCCAAATGTTTTTATGGTCTAACTCATGAGTGTTCCAAAAAAATTTTTTCATCCCAAATTTGTATGTTTGTGAAGCACCCAAGTTCTAGACAAGAAGTTCTCCCACAAACTAGAAAAAGCAAAGTGGGCGGAGCAGCATGAGGTCAATATGTGCCATACCAAGGACTTTAATGTGAGTGTTACCCTCCTTTCCATCGGACAAATAAGCAAAGCATAATGTAATAGGTGCGTTTTACTCATGAAATCAGCCGCACATTCATTCTCTCCTGGATCGTTTTAGATGCATATCACTTGCAAAGGCGTTCCATCCAGCTAGCCCCGGAAGATCACGAAATCACAGGAGAATTGCAAAATCCTGCATGGTTTCGTCAGTACACCCAACAACAAGCAGGGAGAAAGACGACAGCATGTATCCAGAAGGTATCTGGTTTATTTTCACACCAAACTTCAAACTCGTCACAGGTCATGTAATTTTTCGTAGCAAGCAAACAGAAATCTGCACATGTCCTTTATTTTGAAACTTCTGAGTATTTTACTATTCACAAAGGCCTGATTTCCTGTCTGGTCTAAACGAAACCACTGAGCTTGATGCGTTTTAAAAGTGTAGTGTGTAAAAAAAAAAACTGCCGCAAAGATTTAGGAGAGGGCTGCAACACTATTGCTCTAAAGACAGGACTGTTGTGCAGTTCTTAGCCATGACCACTAGGTGGCGCGGCCGTTTTTTGAGGAACGTTTTGTTGAGATGTAAAATGGTGTCTGTGCAGGCAGTGTACAACAGCAGAAGTAAAGCTTGGAGGCAGTTTATTTGGTTTATTCAAGTGTGTGTGTTCATAAGGCTGGTGAGTTGTAATATATTTTCTGTCTTTAAGATTTGTCAATTTATTGCACTGGATATTTTTTGTTTGTTCATGATCCATAGCAGGAGATGTTGCTAAGCTAATTTCAAATATGAGTGATTTGATAATGTTTAGCAGCCTTCTTTTGTTTTATCTGACACCAGAAATGATTGAAATACAAGACTTGAGTTATAAAAGAACAATATATTTCTGTAATATGTTAAGTAGCTTCCTGAAATGATTACTGGTGCCCATATTAGATCATGTTCTGTTTGTAGAACGTACCACACACCCTTGCCCCTCTATACCTCCTTAAAATTGCCAAAGAAAAACCTCACCTGACCTTATTGCGTTGAGAGTCATACATGCATTTAACCAGTGCACACTCTATGATCACCACCATAGGAGGTCAAACCTTTCAATAAGAACATTATAACAACTACACTTCTGAGACTCGACCAATTCGCGCTGCTTCGCTCCTGGTGGAAACGGCCCCATTGATTTTAAAGGCAGCTATCAGCCGTGTACTACGCTTCACTGACATTACACGCCGCCTATGCGTCCGGTAGAAAGGAGGGGTGAGAAAAGATTATTCTGTCACTTCTTATTTATGGAAGGAATGTAAATATTAAAGCTGCTATCCTTAATTTGCAGAACAAATTAGCTTAACATACTTTTTTCATGCCCATTGAAAACGTTTTAACACAGCATGGAGAAAAATATGTTGTGAAGATTAAAAAAAAAATAAAAAAACAAAAAAAATAATTAAGTGGTTCTCCCGTATTTGTCTAAAAACATCAACCAATCAAATGGTTTGGCCCGAAAGGAATTATTGGACAGTCTCTCCAGCCATACGGACTTCCGCATTTATTTGGCTTCTGAGCTCCTAAAAAACTGAGACATATTACTGCAGCACACCACTGCTGGGAGTGTTCGCCGCTCTACCATGTCACAGCAGGAGAAACAGCTCCGGCTGGTTCCGCGTCAGGTTCAGGACAAAGTAACAATTAATGTCAGTTGTTCGTTATATTGTTTTCACTTACCGGTGATTCCACCATGTTACGGTACTTTAATGAACTGCGGACCAGTGTCTTGCACTCGGTCGTCTTCTGGGGCTATGCGTGTTTCCAAACCTGGGGGGGCTTGGCTTAGGAATTCTACCTGACGAGAGGGGCGAGAGTTCTGTGACTTTGTTTATGTTTGTTGACATTCTAAGCTAGGCAATTTGAAATCGGGTATTTTTAATTAAATATTTTAAAAGATGATCCATTTACATGATTACAATATGTTTTTGGTATCTTAGCCTGCCAATGAGATGCCCCCAAAATATCTACCAATGCAAGTGTTAGAAACTCGGGATTACAGTTTGTTTACTGTAAATTTTAAGGATGAACCTTAATTTGTTGCCAGTTTTCTCTAAGTGTGTATCTGCCATCTGTTACCCTTCCTAAACAAATAAGACACCACCTCAACCAATCTGAAAGTCTAAGTTTACAGCCTAAAGTTTCACATCTTACCTTTCTACATTGTATTTTTTTTTTACTTTTTGTCTCCATCTGCACTGTCAGCTGTCTAATATAACTCTTCATTCAGTGGGTGATTGACTCAGACCTACTGACAGACTAGCTCCAACACTGGAGGGCTAAATTATTCCTCGAATTGGTGCATTTTGCAACCAGAGTAACAAGCTCCCAGCTACTGAAAGTAATGCATGATAAGTATTATGCAGAGTGAGCAGTACTTTCAGTGTGTTGCCAATGTAAATATCACAGATGAAAATGATTAACAGCAAGGGCAAGTTTTGATTTGCCTTGTGTTTACTGGTATATGCATAATATAAGAATAGAAATAATAATAAACATAAGAATGATATGATTTAAGAGGAAATATGACTGATTGAAACCGATTCCCCCTCTTGTTCTTTTATTTTCTGACTTTACCTCACTGTGACTGTATTGCTATAACATTTAATCCACTGACAGGATGCCTTTAGACTATAATGAGAGAGAGGGAAAAAAGGCTGTTTCAGCAAACAGCAAAGTACAGGGGCATTGACAACCCCCCCCCCTACCCCACCCAAACACACTTTACATAGAAATAGCTGTCAAAACAAAATTGCCTATTATGAATAAGAATATGCCCAGGACAAAAACACAAATATATGAAAGGACAAAGCAGCCCAGTGGAACAGACAAAAAAAAATAGCAGGGAATAACATATTAATGGGCTCTAAATTGAAAGACACTGAGTTATGACTTTGAAAATCAACTAAATTCATATCACTTCCATCAGTTAAAAAAATACAAGGGGTGAGGGGGATTTTGATGGTCTGCCTTCTCTAGAGAAAAATAATGATCTTGATTGAATAAAATCATCACATTTTTATAGTGGAGTTCGTTGGGAAGTTGGTGTTTTGGTAAAAGAAGTTATAGTAATTTTAGTGGTGATTATTTTGAACTGTTTGCTGTCAACAAGCTGAGTGGTCCCTCATGTCTTTAGTCTGAAGGACACAATGTCCATGGTTCCCAAAGACAAATTTAGGTCAAATCTGACCCACAGAGCAGTTTTCGATTATCCCTTAGAACATTTTAAATGAGCTTTGTTCCAAAAAAGACACCGTTGTTTCTGGATCATGTTTACATCCATCTTTGGATCACATGATGAATTGTGTTGATACCTGGATGTGTTTATGAGTCCATGCAGTGATGTCCAGTAGAGAACCATGTCTGTTTTTAATGCAGCTCTGCCTCAGGCCTGTAAATTATAAGTATCTAGTTCTGAACTTTGACCTTGTCCCTTGTTCACAGATTCCTTGTGATTCTCTGAATCCTTTTCATGATATTATTCTTCTCAATTTTATTTTGACGACCATTTATTTTAAAATTTTTCCACAAATTTCAGACACAGTTTGTCTCAAACTCTGCCCATCTTCACACCTGAGAGACTCAAACTCTGAAATGATCCTTTTATACTCAGTCATGTTACTGAGATGTTGATAATTAACCTAATTAGTAGTTAAATGTCCGATCAATAGTTTTTGAATCATGCCAGTTACCTTTTGTCAAATGTTTGAAATGGTTTGCTGACATGAAATTAAAAAATGAACTCATATTTACAAAAATGTTACATTTCTCAGTTTCAAAATTTTGTCTGCTGTTTGTTTTATTAGGATTCAAATATGAGTTTGAGATTAGCAAATCATTGAATAATATTTTATTAACATTTACGCAGCATCCCAACTTTTTTGGAATCAAGATTGTAATATATTAAAGAGGCCATTTCATACAAATTTCAGGACTTTGTGGTTATTTCTTGAGTATTAACCAGTAATATGAAACATTTTATATCTAAAAAACGTCAGGAAACACTGATTAACAGACCTTTCAATCTGTCTAGATTAAAATTCGTGTGGTTCCGGCTCGCTCCGTCAGGCCTCCAGCAGCAGCTTGTTCATATTCATTATTCGAATTTGCTGGACTCAGATTGGCTAACAAACTAGCCTATGAGAGCAAGGTATACCGTTTCCTGCCCCTCTGCGCATGGCAACAGCACACGTAGTCTCTTCCTGTTTGCTACGTGTTATGCTACAGCTTTTAGCCAGCAGCATGCTAGGTGTGGTTTCAACTGCGGTAGCTGATGAATACTAACGAACAAAGGAGTTGTGACGAAACAGAAGCAGGGCGTTCGGTCTCGGGGGAACTCGGGTTTTATCGCCACCTGCGTAGTTTGAGAGATTAAAACTGAAAGAGAAGTTGTTGACCTGTTTTCACACCCACTATGAAGGTAAGAACACCTGTGGAGCTAAAATATTCAACAGAAACCTCAGAAAAAACGTTTTTAATGGAAGGGCCTCTTTAAACATTTTCACCTAAACAAAAATATAGTTTTAATACTTTATAAATGAATAGTTCTTTAAAAAACATGCCTATTACTCAGAATAGTAGTTGTTTTCTGTCATTCTGCTTTTTGGAAATTAATAGTGAGACCCTGACAAGCTAATGTTAACAAGCCATGAGGTTGCAGCTTATTTTTCCAATATGACAAAACAACTCTGACAACTTGTTGCAGAAGGCTGCTTCAGCCTTACCTAAAAGAGCCATAATGTGCCTGTTTTACTACCGGAAACGGTTTCAGAACAGCAGCCGTCATGTTTATTAACAAGAGAGAAAAGTTTTGGGGAGTTCCCTTTTTTGTAACCAAACACAGCTGACTGACAGCTTCCAGTAACGCGGTTGTGTGCAACTGGTGAACACCTCACACTCACTCTGGCATCTCATTAAAATGAATTTAAACCACAGTAACACTGTAACAGAAAAGTTTGATAGTTTTCATACAGTCACTTTTTGACATTGTGATATACCTTAAAACTGGAGACTGGCTCAGGTATAGTTTGGAAAAACTGAGTCTTTATCTACCCATAAAAACTGTTTCTATTTCGGCCCTGACGAGCAGACACCCTGTCTAATTTTGCTGTAGAATCCTGGACTGAGTCAAATTCAACTGAACCTTAAACTCTCACCAGATTTTTAGATATTAAAGCAAATCCCAAAAGCCAAATAGCATTACCGGCTTCATAAGATGTCACTTAAGTTGGAAATCTGAATTGTCATTCCCGCTGACCAATTTCTGACTCCATCACATAATCTAAGACGTATGGGGCGAGAACGGCCAAGGCATTATGTTTGCTATATTCATTTTGATTTTAAACAACAGCCATATAGATAGAATAATCAAGAAAAATGAGATGATTATCCATCAAGGGCATTACACGAGACAGGAGCCAATTTATCCCTGACGAGAAGGCTCGGAATGGGCTTAATAAATCATCAAGGGGGAGATATCATTTGGCCTCAGCGGAAAAAAAAAAAGTAGTGCAAGCATATTTCAAACCATTAAGGGCTAAAGTTAGCTCTAGCCCCTTCCCCCTCCTGCCAATCTATCAAAGGGAGCGCAGTCCTCAGTGTGAGCCAAACAGCAGGCTGAGCCGTGTGCCGGTAAGGTGCCCTGAAGAACAAATGTTTCATTTTCATTAGTTATCAGCCAGTGTGTGCCTACAGGGCGGCTTTTTCAGAATACCAGCTCTCTTTGGAACATAAGGGGTGGTGAAAAAGTTTGAACAGGGTTTTTCTTTACACTGATCATCATCTCGCTATGCTGTAACAGAGATTTGACCAGTTTTCTTTGTCTTTCTTTAGTCTGCTTCTATCGTGTGTGCCATCTATCGTTCTCGTGTGCCATTAAGTTTTTTTTTTTATTTTTGACTAGAGTGTTTGTAGTTTTATGCACTATAGAAATATTAAGGGATTCAGTTCATTCACTGTCACTGTGTTTACATTTACCCCTCTGCTTGGTAAACCCGACCTCCAGTCAGATACGACCACTATAACCCGTATGCGACCCCTATCTGCCCCCTGACCCCTATCTATATCTCTATCCCCCTATCTGTGAAAATATTCTGCTTTACAGTATGTGCATTTGTATCTTTCCATTTTAAAGCTAACCGTTGTATTAAAATGAGACATATTGCTGCACAATTTGTGTTTTCTTCGGCTGAACAGAGAGACCTCGAGCATGCGTATTTGTCAGATATTCTGGGAAGGTGTGCGCATACGCTGTTGGTAGTTAGTCTCCGCTCGATCCCAGGAAACGCTCACAGGTCGTTTGTCACAAACAAAAGTGTTCTCCCAGCTCGTTTTTTGGAGCGATATGGTTGTATAATTTGCGGACGGGTAGGTTTGGTTGTCATTGTCACTTTTTAACGAATGCATAATACATTTGATGGAATCAACAATAGTTGGAAGCTTAAACTCTGCTAAAGTTTGAGTTAAAAACAATTTCTGCTCTTTGAAAAAACAAAAAACCCAAGAACGACATTAAAATACAAACAGAAATGTCCAACGGAAATATTCCTAAAGTCCTTTCATCAACTATGAGGTCACCAGTTCTTTAATCATATTGGTTAGCAGCTGTGTTTTTATGGGCTTTACCATCATAAGTCAAGTCCATGGTGTTCAGACACTTTTGTTCAGACAGCCTGATGTTTTCACCTTTTTATCAATCCAAAGGAATATCTGGTCTAATCAGGCGTATAATACATTTCCATTTTTTTTTAGATAAGATTGACAAAATAAAAAAACACTATTATAGAAAACTGTCTGAATATTGGGGTGTCTGAGAAATGCCATTACACCTCACACACACTCACTTTTGCCTCCATATGCAGGAAACGGCTGAAGAATTGTACCCCCCACCCCCACCCCCCCCCCACCCAGTTTTCTCTGTTTGGATTTAGTCGCTAACAAACAGTATTTTACATTTTCATTACAGAGTGGAAAGGGTCAGTGGTGTCAAGGAAAAAAAAAAGTTTCTGTTCCAAAAAAAAATGTGTATTTGAAATGTTAAACTAAGAGCTTTTGAACAAACTTAGCAGTTTTTGAGGAAAAATCACAAAAAGTTTACAGAGTCATATTTTATCTTTCCAACTTTGACTCCGCCCACATTACTCTGGATATTGTCAAAAATAAAGATTTTCTGTTAGTGCTAAATGTTTTCCAAAGTTGAGATTTTTATAAAAGTTGGAGATATCAAGCTTTTTTAAAATAATGACATAGCAGCAAGTCTACCTACTTTTACACAAACCCCTCAAAACCAGAAACCCACTGGCACCATGTTTTATGTTGTCCGTCTCCCTTCATCCTCACCCTGTGCGGTGCTGTGCAATCCTGGCCTTCTATTAATAAAAAAGAAAGAGAAGAAAAAATGATTAATTTAACCAAATATTCAAGTCTGCCTTCTGTTTTATTACTCAGAAGCAATTTAGCCCCAAAACATTGTAGAATTCCTCCGTCTGCTGCTTATTTTTTTGAAATACAGTATATTTTATTTTGGTTGACTCAATGATTTCAAGCCGTTTCTCCTCCGTCTTTCAGATCAATCCAACAGTGTGTGCCGTCACGTCGTCCTGGTCAGGGCCAAATTTAGATGTAACAAATAAAAAGAATTTAGACAAATGCACAGATGAGACAAACAACCTTAAACTGTCGGAAAGGCCCAGTGTTGGTTTGTTGTTACAGTAATTTGTCTCCCAGAACGTAATGACTTTTATCTCTGGGAGACTTATGAAAAAGAAAACCTCAGGTGGTGGATTATGATAACTCTGCTGGAATAAGGCTTTGTGTGTCCCTTTCGTTTCCACACTGCTCGTCCTTGTAAGTGTCATCAGATTCATCCTGTAAATGTGCCGCGTGGGCGACGCTCGGGGAGATGCTGGTGTGTGCCAATTTTTCCACTAGGATGTCTCCAAACTTTCTCAAGCTTGTTGTGACTTTAACTCAATGTGCAATACTTTGAAGAGAAATCATTTTTTAAAATACAATTTGATGTGTCACACGTTTATCACGAAGGCAGCAACAAAATATCAGCATCCTGCTGAAAAGGTCTCAGAATTGTTCAAATTTGTTCATTAAAATTTCTGGTTTTGGTCAAGCAAAATAACTGAAAGAGCTTCTCGTGGTGAAACCAAACCTGTGTTTTTTTTTTTTTTTTTACTGCCTACAAATTACTGTTTGGTAGAACTGTTGACCGGGTTTTTAAACAGGCCCTTCCATTAAAAATGTTTTTTCTGTTGAATATTTTAGCTCCACAGGTGTTCTTACCTTCATAGTGGGTGTGAAAACAGGTCAACAACTTCTCTTTCAGTTTTAATCTCTCAAACTACGCAGGTGGTGATAACACCCGAGTTCTCCCGAGTCCGAACAGCCTGTATCTGTTTTGTCACAACTCATTTGTTCGTTAGTATTCTGCAGCTCCCGCAGTTGAAACCACGCCTAGCATGCTGCTGGCTAAAAGCTGTAGCATAACGTAGCAAACAGAAAGACACGACGTCTGACGTTGCCATGCGCAGTGGGGCAGGAGAATATTCTTTGCTCTCATATGCTAGTTTGTTAGCCAATCAGAGTCCAGCAAATTCGAATGATGAATATGAATGAGCTGCTGAGGAAGCAGTCGAAGCAGCCTGATGGAAGGAGCCGGAACCACCCGATTTTGAATGCAGATAGATTGAAAGGTTCGTTAATAAGTGTTTCCTGATGTTTTTTAGATATAAAATGTTTCATATTACTGGTTAATACTTAAGAAATAACCACAAAGTCCTGAATTGTTTATGAAATGGCCTCTTTAACAAACGACTGAACCAGGAAAAAAAAAAAAAACAGGTGTGTGGAGACAATTTACAAATCGAAATCAAGTGACAGCTCTGCAATCATTCCACTCTTGACTCATTTGCAGCCACTCACGGGCTTGTTACATAAACAAATAATCTCATACAGCAAGCAAACATGTGCTTGTTTAATTTTAGTGCAATTTCACAGATTTTTAATTGTCACTTTAAAATCAAGTAATTATTTCAAATTGTAAATGTATATGTTGTTCTATAAAACAGAACTGTCCCAGAGGGTACTACTCCCTAGTGACATGGGATCAGCATTATGTCTATATCAGGGGGGCCAAACTCCAGTCCGTGGAGCCATTATCATACAGTTTTTAGATGTTCTTCTAATTCAACACACCTGGTTTGGATGAGCAGATAATTAACAAAAATTAACAAAATTTCAATCAGGTGTGTTGAAGCTGAAAAACATCTAAAACATGCAGGATAGTGGCCCTCAAAGACTGACACCCCTGGTCTATACCGTTATGCTACTGATTTATAATATTATTCATTGCAATACCCGTGTAACTTCTGCTACTCTGCTTGCGTGCTTAACATTTGTTTTTTGTTAGAATGTATTTTACAGGTTTATGATTCTTACAACTTCAGCTGTGTGTGTGACAGCCACACTGGGTAGTCACAATTTATTAGACGTAAAAACAAACAAACCATTGAAAGAGAAAAAAAACAACAACACATTTCTCACATGAACAAATATATGATCACAGGAAAAAAGGAGAGACTGTTTTTGACAGATGAAGCTGAATTTGATTCATTTGGCAGAAAAAGGTTTTGGATAGTAATAGATGAGCCACATGATTAAATCACTTTCTCACATTCATGTATGCAGGGAGCCAACAGGAACTCAGCCGACTCGCCCAGCCAGCCATGAATAAGAATTCGAGGTCCAGCACCGACTGTTCTGCTCGTTTGGATCACTGTACATCATTAAAAATGCACATGAGCATAAATTACATGCGATGTGCACGTCTGCCAGCATGTGTGAATGACTTCTGACTGGATTCTTGCTTTGTTGTTCCTTGTGAATCGTTTTTGTGCAGCAAACGCAATCACAGGGAATTTACAAAGAGAATCGCGCACGTTGAATAAAGAACGCAACAGAACTGTTGTGGGTAAAAGGGCCAAAGTTTAGTGTTTCATTTAAGAGCAGATACATTTATATTCGGAAGATTATGTTCAAGATAATTTGAGCGTGGTGGAGGATAGAGCCACCGTAACTCATTCACATTCTAATTGCTGCATCTGAATTTCTTCCCATATTTTCTTGTGATTATTATGTATTTGCTCAACTCTTATGGATTAAAGACTAGACTCCTTTACAGTTGCACAAATCTGCACGTCATTAAAAAAGCATCAACGATTTAGACAAGATTAAGAGGTTGTTTTTATGCAGAAAGGAAATCATGTAAACTCCTACTTGCAGATTCTAAGTAGAAAAAGACTTCAACTCACAGGAATTATTGAAACAAAGACGCCCCTGAAACGGTCCTGCACATGATAGCAGGGTGTATAATGCAGGTAGGCAAAACGTATATGGTATACCAAAACTAAAAGGTTGGAATAGTGTACAGGAACATCTGCGCTGAGTACAGACTCCACCAAGGATTACTGGGATAAAATACTGTGGGATTTCCAGATCTAGATAGACAAACACATAGAGATTAAACAATCAGACATAGTGGTCAATAAACTATAGAATAAGACAGGGACAGGAAAAGTTCTAGAACTACTGAGGGCAGAAAGAGGATGTAGAGAAGTTGTAGAAAGTCACTGTCTCAGAGGACCCAGTGGTCATCGGATATTTTAGTTCTGTGACCCCCCAAACAGGGTGAGTGGCTCCAACAGCAGGGGCGTATCCAGAGGGGTGGCCCAGGGGCCCCTCCTAAACTGAGACAATCAAATTCAATTAATACTTTTACATTAATCAAAGAAAATGATTAATGAAAGTGTAACACTGATATTGTGCTTTGATTGGATTTTATTTCATTTTGGTTTATGGTGCCACTTAAATAATGATCAGCGGTCTAACATTTTGTAAAAGATTTTTTTTAAGGTTATGGGCCCTTTTATGGTTATGGGGGCGACCGTGGTCGAAAGGCGAAGGAGGTTGTCCTCGGATCGAGAGGTTGGCGGTTCGATCCTCAACCTGAACAAGCCATGTGTCGATGCATCCTTGGGCAAGATGCTGAACCCCAAACTGCCTCCCGGGCGCCGTGACACGGGGAGCCCTCTGGTCCTTCGGGATGGGTTAAATGCAGAAGTGAATTTCTCCATTCTCCATTGGATTTTTTTTGGTGTGCCACCCTTTTAGAAATCTTTGCCCCAACAAAGATTTTCTAGACACGCCCATTTCCAACAGATCCCAGAAACAACCTCAAAGATCTCAGCGAGTTCTAATAACAGTTAACATACTCCATAGAACCCTCAAACCCCCAGGAGCGCAACATTAAAATAAATGAGTGAAACTCATGTTTGTCAAAAAAAATCAAACACAAAACTGCACTTGTTCAGGCTAGATTATGGATTTGGATTTTAAGTGCTACGAAAAACTGTTTATGATCCAACAGTCTGGTTCAGATGTAACAGTGAGGCTCATTAAGCTCACTAGGATCTACGTAGAGCTCGTAATACGTCTTGTTTTTATTTTGAGCAGTAACAGTATCTATTTATTCCAGACGGCCTCGGCTAAATGCAGATGTTTTTCAGATGTCTAAATTCTGTTGAAGGCGTCTACAAAAACTTTGAATCTTAGATCAAATTTAGATCGATTTGAACCTTGATGGATTTTGAAAAGCTGTTTGTGTATTTCCAATCCCAAAAGTGTTTTTATTTGTTTCTGTTGAGGGAAAACAAAGTTTTCTAAAAGAATTCTGTGTATCATATTCGCCATCATTCTCTAGTCATCCCACACGCTTGCAAATGGAAAAGATTTTCTCTACTTTTTGGCTGTACAGACAGCATTGTGAGGCGTCTCTGAGTCGCAGTGGTCATTTACACCTAAAAGGAAGCCAACGTGAACAGATGTCATGTAGAGAGTCCCGGCTGACGGATCTCAGCCTACTTTCCTGTAAATGCTCATAAATACAGTAACAATCACTGTACCGTCTCCTCCAGTATTAATACCCTCAATCCATTCACAAACCAAACTACAAGTGTGTCGGTGTAATTTTCTCTCGGACCCTATAGCAGGGAAACCACACGAGATGCAAAGCAACTCCTTCCTGAAAAACAAATAAGCTGCACAACACATCACAACCTCCCTGTGGGGAATCCTCGGAATGGATTATCTGTCTTTAAACACCCACACTTCTTTTTCTATTTTTCTATTTCTTTGGTTCTCAACATCTCCTGCTCTGTGGTCCAAATTACAGATCTCAACTGGAGGGTGAAAGATAAAAGTTCCCCCCAGATACCAGCGTTTTATGTAAAGATGAGAGCAGTTTGTGGTTATAAATGCAATGAGGAGGCGCGGAGCTAAATCTAACTACACAATTGTGCTGAAAATGTAAAGGTTTGATATATATATATTTATATATGATCCTGGTAAACTGGAATGTTTTGCTTCAACTGACACCCAAAAGGAGACAGAGTCGGGGTAAAAGAGCTGTTAGCCGGGTACAGTTTGAAGCCAGCCTACACTGAATCGACCTTGTCGTCGTATTATCTCCCTGATGTCTGTCTCTCGCTTTAAGCCTAGCATCCTGAATCTTTGTCGTTGGGTCTAAGCCAGAAGGCAGGGATGGAAGTGGTGAGGAAACACACTGGAAAGTCAGCTGCTTCATCCTGTTTTGAACTTATTTTTTGTGCTGCTCTGAAGCTGTATGGCTGATTGGGGCCAAGGGGACCCGGAACTCCGGCTGGTAGGTTGATCAGAGGGCCACACAGATAGCTGCAGCTGCATTCTGGGTATTGGGAGATATAGTACGGCCTAATTGATCTTCTGACATCTAAAAGAAGTTGCTTTGTGGAATCATTCAAACCAGAGAAACGTCACTGGACCAGACCTGACCCTGCCTTTGCCTTTTGTCCATGTCGGAACTTGAAGTTACGTCAGATCTTTTAGACACGGACTTTGTTTGGAACTGGATTTCGCCTTTTGTCTCAACTTGCTCTGTCAGTCTGTTATCACCCTGTAAGTTGCTAACCGTTTTGTGTCTACTGGATTTGCTCCTGGATTACTCTGTGGATTTGTTTGCTTGGATTGGATTTATGAACTTGTATTGTCTGACCGTTCTCTCATCTTTACCCTTCGTTTACACTGGACGCATCAGCGGTGCACGCATTTATTCCCAACTGGAGTGTTTCAGACGCGTATTACTTGCGTAAAGCGTTCCATCCTGCTGGTCCCGGTAGATTTGATTTCATCAGTACACACAACAACAAGCAGGGAGAAAGACGACAACATGCACGGTTATGTGGCTTATTTTCACACCACCTACGAACTTCAAACCTGTCACAGGTACTGTACTTTTTTATAGTTTCGCAAACACCAATCTGCTTGTGTCCTTTTATTTTTAAACTTCTGGGTATTTTACGTTTCACAAACGCCGGATTTCCTGTCCGGTAAAAAAAAAAATGCTGAGCTTGACGCATTTTAGAAACATAGTGCAGAAAGAATAGAACTTGTCTTATAAAAGCCGCGACAGGACGCTCCTGAGACACGTCCAATTTGCGTTACTTCGCGGCCAGTGGAAATGGTCCCATTGACTGTAATGGCAGCTATGAGCTGTGTATTACGCTTCATTGATGTTTCGCTTCTGTTACGTATCCAGTGGAAAGCAGGGCTTAGTCCCTGACTGTGAAGAACTAGCACTAGCTGCTGCATCGCTGGTTCTGTTTGTGTTTTCCACCACTTACATTCCCAACTCAATTTTCACTGAAAAAGGATTATCAGCAAAACATCATACTCACCTTCACTTTGGGCGTTGGATCAGCTGTGGAAATCTTGGTGGTGGGTGACGTCACTTGACTTGTGCCACATCTTGGATTGTTCACCTTGCTAGAAGAAAACAAGAATATACAGTGTCTGAACATAATTACAAGTATTTACCTTCACTCGATCACTTACCTTGTTCTCCTGTCTCCAGAGGCTTGCTGAGGGTCCAGTCCCAGCCTGTCCTGGGAGGTCTTCATGCTTGTGCACATTCAATTTTGTTGTTCCTTGCCAAATTCTGAATTGTGGTGCATTTTGGGTTTGATTAAACAATCCGGAATTACATTTGAAGCCCTTGGACTCAACAAAAATGAACATAGACCCTCAAGAATACCAAATATGGTCTTCATAAAGTCAGTTCAGCAAATGTCGGGAAACTCACCACCAAACAAATGTAATCTATTTTTGGTGTTTTCCACTAACATAGTAAAACACTATTCACTGTGGCTGATTAAAAATAAAATTAGATATTATAACACTGTAAAAAAAACCACTCAATTCTTTAACTAATTTACTGGGGTATTTATGATATTGTGCTAAAAATCTTATCATATGACCAGGGCTTGACATTAACTTTTCTGTTCACCAGCCACTGTGGCTAGTGGTTTTCCAAAGTTACTAGCCACTCAGCATTTTCACTAGCCACAATTTTGTTGTTGAGAAATTATGTTTAATATGATTAAAGCTGACTATGGCGTGGTAAAGTTTACTTGACCTAGATTTACAACCTTTTTAAATGTAAATGACCCTTGTACACACTCATATCAAGACTATGTAAAAATGTTTAACACTACAGGTCATTATCAAGTATTCAGCTCAGATAAGGTTCTGTGTAAAGCTCCTTTTATATGAAAAATTTTTGATAACTATTCTCGACCCGCTGTCTTCCACTTTTCGTTAAACGACCTTTTCTTTTTCTTTGTCTCTCCTTCCTTCGTTTCATCTTCATGTTTTCTTTTTGTTTGCTCTTCGGGTTTCCTGACGCCTTGAATGTGCCGCCACATTATCACCCCCACTACTTCACAACTGTTGTCCACAGGGACCGGCTGTCTAAAGTGACGTTGGTCACGAATGGACCAATGAGCAAACACTGTGCGCAGGCAGTGCTCATGGGAGTTGTAGTGTCTTAGTCTCACATTGCAATTCGTTTATTATTTCAGATGTCATTTGAAAAAACTACAATAAAAAAATGTATATAAAATTCAGCCCGCCAAAAGTGGCTAGTCGGAGTGGCTGCGTCACCCGCCACTGCTGAAATTCACCCGCATTTGGCGGGTTGGCGGGTGTTAATGTCAAGCCCTGCATATGACTATATCTCGTATCCACTTACCTTTAAACACTTATTATATATTTTGCAAGGTCAATAACTGCATTTGTACTACAGCAATACTTTAATATTTTAACAGTGAGTTTCTGTGGAAATGCTTTGAGTTAACATCTCACCTGTTGTAGAGAACAATCTCAGTTTGGGGAAACAGAGTTCAGATTTGACAAGCTAGCAGCTAACCTGAGCAGGAAATCCTCCAATCTCAAAAATGTTATAGCTGTTTATCCAAATACTTTTTTTTTTTTTTTAGAAACTTTAGTATTGCTGCCAGTGCTTAATTTGTAAATCAAAAGTTACCGGAACGCAAATAGCGCTATGAGACTAGAATTCACTGAGGCCAAACTGATACCGGAACATACACACATCCGTCGGACCAGACCAAGCGGGTGTAAATTGTCAAGCAGGTCTAGAGAAAGTGATGATAAGCCCAGAAGAAGTAAGTTATACTGCCTTTTTGGCATTTTGATGCCGCTGTTATTTATCCCAACTTGCGCCGTTAACGGATCCTAGCAAACAGCTACCGGAACACACCCTTTCAAAATAAGACAGTTCCCTGATCTTGTTCCGGCAGGATCCAACTCAAATTAAGCACTGATTGCTGCCAATGTTGCACAATAATTTTGGCTGCAACCGAATTGTTACAGCTAACTGCTGCAGTTGCTATTTGAAGATGTTAAAACAACATCATTGAATGTAAAGATTGTAAATTAGGATTCACATTAACTGCCATGATATAGAGATTAAATTGATTTTCAGGGCCAAACAGCAATTGGACGAAAATAAGATTTCCTTCCAAAAATTCCACTTCAGATGATCTGAATTGTCCCTTAAGGATAGAGTATTTAGTGTGTATACAATACTAATCTCAAAACACACTCACTTGAAAAAAAGGAGTGAGTTTAAGCATCTATTTTTCTTTATCAGTTGTAAAGAAGATACCAGTGAACAGGAGCTACAATTAATTTCAACTGACAAAACTTATTTACCTGTTCTAAGTATTTCTCAAGCTTCAAAAATACTATCACAAATGAAATGCTTTGAAATACACACCATGTCTCATCTTTGAACACATCTCTTTCTTGTTTTGTATTCTTTTTACATCTTAACATGTAACTAGCCCAAATCAGAAACCTCTAAGTCTGTGTTTACAAGTAAGGGTTTATCCCACCTCATCAGAACCCCCTGCTGTTACTTTTCTCCAGCTTTGCCTGAAAAATAATGAGCTTAAAATAAATAAATAAATAAATAAAGATTCCCCAGGCTTTCACCACTTTATACAAGCCTAAGATCCAGCCTTGGCTGGTGATGCTAGTTATTTAATATTCCTCTCATGGTATGACTACTCTTGTTCAAAAATCTGTTTGTGCTTGTTTGTTTCCTTCCTGACCTCCATTAACACTTGGAAACAGGAAACACCTCCATTTTTCATAATGCCTGTCTGTGCCTACAAGCAGCCAACTGAAATATACACTCAGGATTCAGGAGTCGGGTCACACAATTCGCTGACTTCATATCGGCCCGTAAGTGCCAAAAAAGCAAAAGAAATCCAAATGCGACAGTGAGTGGTATTTAAAAAAATATCTTTATGGAGTACAAATGGATCCAAAACTTTCAATCCTGTAAAAGTATTTTCCTGGCAGATATGCAGTTATGTAGCAGATGACCTTGTTTAATTGGTTTCGTTGGACACAAGCAGAGATTTTCTTTCAGTAATACACTTAGTGTTTCATTTTTGATCCAAGAGGGCAAGAAACACATTTAATTACACAGAGCAGGATGATAGAAGTGGCTCCCTAATAAATGAAAACCCTAGGATTCCATGAAAGAGTGTATATTGACCACCATCTTCCATGTAAAAGTTTTAAACTATTATCTTCTTCTGCTGAGAAATGTTGGAGTTGTAGATGTTTTGTTTAAGCCAATATGTTGTATAATGTGTAGAGGTCAGATTATGTGAGCGGGATGACTCTCACCACACCAAAGTTTAGCTTATTATCCCTAAAATTGACAAAGCCAGAGATTTTTTTTTTGTTAGTAAAGTTGATTACCTGTGGCAGCCATCTTGAAGTGGGCTAACGTCCAATGAGAGTTCCAATAAACTTCCCCCAGTGGTTCATGAGAGGTTTTGCTAACAGACGTTGGACCACAAGGGCTACTGACAAAGTTTAAAACACAGTATATTCAATACAAAATTTTGGTTGTATATCTGAGAATTAACAGATTATAGACCTCCTACAGTGACATTTACAAGACTGCTTCTTCTGCCAACATGTTTTATGTGTACTGCGTACATCCATGTAACATAGCATTGGCAGACACAGCATGTCCTGTAGATATTCCAAGGCAAAGCCTTGGTTGAAATAATCACATTAGGGGTTCGAGACACAGGAGGCGACATCGCCTCTCCTCCATTCATTTTTAATGAGACATGCGCAACAAAGCGATAATTACAAGTCTCCCTGCTGCTAAGCGAAATGCGAAAACAGTGCATGTGAAATTTCATGCCCCTGCATGTACCGTGCATATGCAGGTCTGTGAATCACTCCCAGAAAGTTGAGAAAATGTAAACTTTTCATCACTGTCGCTCAGACGAGGACCAATCAGCGGAGGTTTCATTGACTGACCAATGAGCTGACAGGAGGCTGATCGGTTATCTCCAGGAAAACATGGTGGAAAACAATATTATATCATGCATACAAAATTTTCCACTTTCTTGAATAAAGTTCTGCTCTGATTTGCTTCCTTATGATAAATAGAAAAATATTATGTAGTAAGACAATGCCATGAAGTGTGCAGTACTGACAGTCACATGAATATAGTCACACGCATGCATTAAGGACAGGCATATTTACAGTAATTAAACTATTTGAGTTGCTTCAGTTTGGAAGGAGACAACCAGAATACAGGTTCTACAGCTAGTGAAGTAACTGTCTACTTTGACAAAAACAGTTGTTAACCCAAGTTGGTGCAGACTAGTGAAAATATTTAAATTTATTATGAGCATCGATAGGCGGCACCACCTTATAAAGCAAAAGTGAACAGTAGTTTTATTTCTGTTCTACTGTGGTCCACATGCAGAAAAATAGCTGAAATCTCCCTTTTATTGAAGTTTCACAATTCACAGAGTTGGTTTTACATGTTCTGGTACTAATGTAGAATAATATAATCCAGGTTGTGTGGTCCATATGCAGAAAAAGTGCTGGAATCTCGTTTATTGAAGTCTCATAAATCAAAGAGTTGGTTTTACATCTTCTGCTATTAGCGTAGAAAAATCTAGTTCAGATTTGGAAAGTCTATGTTATTAGTTTTTAAACTAGAGCAAATTAAAAACTCGGAAGCTAACTTACTCCATCAGTACTTGGGATTAAGCGGGTAAAGAAAATAGGAGACTGGATGAATATCGATACTAAAACAGACACTTTAGTTATCGGAAGTATCAGTCCACAGTTGCACATCACAAAGTTGCTGTTGGCTTCACACTACACAGCTCAGCTACTAGTCGTGCTAACTAATAGCTTCTTGTTAAAAAAGAAAGAAAAAAAAAAACTGCCAGCGAAGTATCTTTGTATTCACAAGCTGACACTGTTACTTCTGGCGCGTCTGTCAGCAAACGTGTGTTTTAACCTATTCTGAAGCGTTTCTCCAAGACGCATCAGTTATCTCCCCTCATTAATTCAAATGCTGCCGCCAGATGTTTTACGGAGAACAAAACTTCTACGTTCTTCTACGTCATTGATAAACTCAAACAGTAACATATCTTACTTCAAAGTACATGCAGACGTGTTTATTATCACACATTTAAGACAGAACGATAATAACTTATCTGCGAAATGACTGTCCGGATTCCAGTCCTGATATGGGATACAGTGTGCATGCGTCATGCGTGCGTCTCAAAACATTACATTTTATGAGTAAAGTTTATGTAAAATTTGTAGGTTTATGTAAAAACAACTATTAAACATTTAACGCTACGGGGACGCTGTCATCGTCGACGATGCCAGGGACCTTGTTGTGTTTAATCGAACATAGCTTCTGAACCATAAAAGATAGAAACTTACTTTTTTTCCCTTCTAAATTGGGAGAATCCAAGCTTTCAGACGGTAGTTCCGGCATCGCTCTAGCCCATTCACAAGGGATACAGTGTCGTGTCAAAGTCGGCGTTCCAATCAGAGCCTTTGTCTTTTGCGCATGACGCGCGGTTGTCAAATTTTTTTTTTCTTATTCATTGTTTTTTAATGTGGGTTTTTCTTGAATAAAGTGTGATATTTTAATTTTCGCCTAATTTTTTATTTTTTATTCTAATACTCTTTATTTCAAGCAAAGGAGCCTCATTTACACAGCAGTTTGTGATATTTCAATTCAACATAAAAAAGACAAGGTATAGGACATTATGGGGCATTGAAAGGTGGTGTTTTAGTAGCATTTAAACAAAAAAAAAGTCAAAAGTTTATTTTTCCAAAAAACCCTTGGTCCCCAGAGGGTTAAATACTCTAAAGAAATCTAAGTAAAAACCACTCTCCCCACATAATTCATGTATTACGTTAAAAAAAATGTTTAATTTTTATTTCAGAAACTCTAGTTCTTACTGAATCTTAAAAATACAAAGAAATTATGACATTTACTCTAATAAGATTTATTACACCAAAAAGTCCCTTTTTTCAGTGATACAGGACCTTTAAACAGTTTGTGGTACCACAGTAAACAAAGATCTGGCTGGATCATGTTGCGCTCGGTGTGTGTTGTGAATGACTTAAAGCTACCGATGCACAAAATATTAGATCACTATTTTAAACAGGCCCTTCCATTAAAAGTTGTTTTTCTGAGGTTTCTGTTGAATATTTTAGCCCCACAGGTGTTCTTACCTTCATAGTGGGTGTGAAAACAGGTCAACAACTTCTCTTTCAGTTTTAATCTCTCAAACTACGCAGGTGGCGATAAAACCCGATTTCTCCCGAGTCCGAACGGCCTGTATCTGTTTCTTCACAACTTCTTTGTTCATTAGTATTTGGCAGTTCCCGCAGTTGAAACCACGCCTAGCATGCTGCTGGCTAAAAGCTGTTAGCATAAGACGTAACAAACAGGAAGACACGACGTCTAACCTTGCCATGCACAGCGGGGCAGGAAACAGTATACCTTGCTCTCATAGGCTAATTTGTTAGCCAATCAGAGTCCAGCAAATTCGAATAATGAATATGAACGAGCTGCAGACAAAGCAGCCTGACGGAAGAAGCCGGAACCACCTGAATTTTAACGCAGACAGATTGAAAGGTCTGTTAAAAAGTGTTTCCTGATGTTTTTTTAAATATAAAATGTTTCATATTACTGGTTAATACTTAAGAAATAACCACAAAGTCCTGAAATGTGTATGAAATGGCCTCTTTAATAGTCAACTAAATTATGGCCATTTTGTGTTTACTAAAGCTGATTAGCTATGGTGAGCTATAGACAACAAGTTACCCCCAAAGGTTCACGAGATTGAGATATACGTCCATTGACTTATTTCTGATGGTTTGATTAGAAGTTGTTTATCAGATATTTTACTAATAAACACACAGAGCCAAAACACAACCACCTACTTTTTTCCTTGCAGCAGCAAGCGATACACCTGTATTTGAATTATCTCCTTTGTTACAAAGGAAAACAACAAGCTTTACTAAATAAATTGAGGGCGCAATACATTTAATCATGTGCATGATATTGCAAGACTCTTGCTTAGCTCTACTTACATAAAACATGCACAGGCGTACTTCTAACCTTTTTGAATCTAGTCTGAGGGCTTAAGTGCATTCGGCGCCAAGCCTTTATTTTGCTCCACGCCAGCAAAATCCTCTTCTCCTCATGCCTTCATAACTCTGTTGGAGTTGATTAATGAAGCAGATTTCCTGCTATCCAGCTGGGTGCAAACTGTTCAATTATGTATCTTGAAATCTCCTTATATCATGTTTTAGTAGCTTTGCTGGCTCAGTGGGGCCCATAAGTGTGTGTGTGTGGGAGATGTAGCCAGAGGCAAGCCTCCGTAGCGCGAGCCGTATTTGTCGATGTGATGACCTTTGCCACCGAGACAAATTAAAGTGGAGTGATTGGAGAAGTGCCGTCAGCGCGGCTGCTTCACGAGGTCTCTGCTAAGGGCTGTCGCAACCGTCCTGCAGGGTTCGATTCACATTCTGAGTTAATCAAATTGCATGACTGGGGCAGGAGAGGAGGCAGCAGGCTCACGCTGTAAACACCGAAGAAGCCGTTTACAGCTCAACACAGGCATCTGTCCTCAGCAGGCACAGCTGTTCCAGACCACCTTATGATTGTTTGGTTGCTCTTGCAGACACTCGTTGCACTTTCATATATTTTATACAGAGGGACGCTGTAAGTTGTACAGCCGCCTCTTTTAGCGGATGTAATTCCAGACAGATAAATAAAGAGGAGAAACCTCAAACATTTACATCTCAGCAGGTGAAAGTCGTGATGATTATACTGCTTGTAAGCACAAATGTCTTTGGAGTTTACATTCAGTAGTTCTGAACGTTAAACTTCAAAGAAAACCTGCTTCTGTCATAAAGATAAAAATCTGTGCAATCTGCCTTCTTGTCTAGATCTAAAGTTTTAGCTGTGTTTCTGCATGTTTTATGGGCCTAATTAATTTGCTAATTATGTTCAGTCCCTATCCCTACCTCTTATTTTAGAATTTGCTGATTTTACCCAAGCTTGTTTCATCACTTATTAACACCCCATTCTCGATGACGGTCTTTGTAGGGTCCAGCCTCCTCTCCCAAGCGTATGACATGGTTTAGGGTCCCAGGAGTGTCCAGATCCAGGCCTGGAGGGGCCACTATCCTGCATGTTTTAGATGTTTCTGTCATGGTTTTTATAACTATGGTACATGTTGACATTGTGTGTGTTCTGTTGTGTTTTGTTTATCTGATGCTTCTGTTATGACCAAATTTCCCCTCGTGGGACAATTAAAGTCCTATCCTATCCTGTCCTGTCCTGTCTTTGTCCTGCCCTGTCCGATCGTGTGGGGTGAAGGTTGGATTCAAAGCACAGGAGAATCCTCAGAGAGCTCAGGAATAAACTTCAAGTACTTTTATTTAATGCAACAAGGACCTCAAAGCAACAGCATCTTAAATACATCTACCCACAGGCGAGAGGTGATTACTTAAGTGGACACAGCTGGGGAGACTGTCAAGCAAATGACAAGAAAACAGGGGAAACTGGAAACTTACCAAAATAAAACACAGAAATAGCCTAGAAAGTAAAAGCACAGAAGCGGACTACACAGGCAACATGGAGACATGGGAACTAAAACATACATCAAAATTTAATTGCAGGACAACCCTGGAAAAACACATTGCAATAAATGAACCACAAGCAAGCCACTAACCCACAACCGCAACAGTTTCCCTGCTTCAACACACCTGGTTCACATTTAGGGGGTCGGTAACGGGCTTTTGCAGGACTTGTTGAGGGTTTGAATCAGGTGAAGCAGGGAAACATCTAAAACATGCAGGATAGTAGCCTACCAGGCCTGGATCTGAACACCTCTGGTTTAGAATCCTCGGAAAACTTGACGTTTATCATAGTGATGGCAGTTAAATTATTTCTTTAAGGTTTGTTTTACCAAATGAGAACGGCTCAGCAAGTTTTGACTCACTCATCGTAGATTTTTAATATACTTCACAAAGACTCTTGAGCTAATTTCAAATGATACTATTTACAGTTTAATGAGTGTTATTTAGCTTCCAGTCAGAATGTAATAACTCTACCCCACCTTCATGTTCTGTTTGATCATCTGAGCAGTACATTAACGCCAAACTTCATTTGACTTCTTATATTTATGCGATACATCCTCGCGTGTCACGCATCATATAGTATTATGGTGCAATATCCAACAGCACCAGATGGATAAAATAATGAAAACTGTGTTGAGAAGCTGTCAGGATACATGGGTTCTTGAGTGTGGATGAAAGGAAATGCTAAACTGTTTGAGAGATATTTTTTTAAATCTGTCTATAGCAATTTCTTCATCTCTCTGGGGCCTTGTGTTTGCGGTTGGTGATGGCTCCCTTGCAAGTAAAGTAACAAGTGGGCGGATGGACAAAACAAAAGATCAAATCAATAGTTTCAGCCGCTGCTTAATTGCACATTGGGAGCCAAAGGTTTTTTTTTTTTTTTTTTTTTTTTTTTTTTT